>CAJHNH020002718.1:27500-97062 GCA_905116865.2 Candidula unifasciata
CACTGGAAACGACCGGGTCAAAGGTGTATAAAAAAAAGGGAAAATAGCGCAATTGGAGAACGGAACTAAAGAATGAAGTTACACAGATGGAGAGAAGATGGGTTGGGCTGCATGCGATATGAAAGGATATGACGACTTGGTTTGAGCTGATTAAGGGTTTATGTTCCAAGGGGGGAGAACGGAGAAAGTTCGAAAGGAGAACAATAGTCATTGCTCGAAAGTACAAAAACATTAGTTTAGACCAACGCCGTATCTAATTGTGCCTAACAACTAAATGACCCACTTTTTGAAAGGAGTCCCTCGGAAACTGGTTACTAGGAGGCCCTTTCCATGTGTTGCATCGTGTGACATTTTAATGTGCTTAGGAAGTTCTGTGTTCTGAATGTATTCGTATTACAAATCTACAAGCGGATATTGTGAAGTGGATATACACGATAAATAGAGAAGGCCGTGGTTTAGACATTTGTTGAATAAAAATATCCTTGGACTAAAAGAGTAAACACCTCTATTAGGAATATCAGTGAGTACGGAAGCCACACCCCTATCGCCTAACGCGTCTTTAAAGCCAGGCTTTCCCCAGTAGAAATACGGTACTCATCATAAAACAGCGGTTCTCCTTTTGTAGGTCGAACAACCCTTTTGCAGGGGTCGCTAAAGACCATCGGAAAGCTCATATTCATTGAAATTATGAAGTAGCAACGGAAATAATTGTATGGTTGGGCGGTCGCTACAACACGTGGAACAGTATTAAAGGGTTGCCGCATTAGAAATGTTGAGAAACACTGGTCTAAGTTTACGTTTACTGAGGGGCGATAATCCTGGAAATGAGGGTCGTCGCCAGCATAGAAACATCATGAAAACAATAGGCAGTGATCCGCGGGCCACTTACAAAGCTTCTGTGGGCCCAATTCCATCCACGTGCTGTCAGTTGAGTAGTCCTGGCCTAAACCAAGACCTACTTAGGTAGATATGCTTATCCAACTATCTTTCCTGATTTTCTATCATGTTTATCAATAAAAGTACCAGCCTCTTGCAAAACTCCAGAGGAACGTGCATCACATATTAAATAGTATTCACGATCAAATGTAAATAATTGGCTGTCCTCAGATTTTTTTGTTAGTTGTGTATCCTTTACATGATGTTGTAGAACCAACCCAACTTACGTCTAGTAGTTTGCCATTGCTTACTGGACGGTCGGCTTTCTTGATACCACTATCGAAACCAACGCAAGGCGCATGGCCCGTAGCTGGGATCGAACCCGGCATCCCGGCATTACGAAGCATTCGCATTGACTTAGCCACAGATAGGTAACAAACTGAAAGAGCAGTTTGAGGGGACAAAAATTATAAATACACCTTTGTAGATGGAGCTTTAGCATACATTGTTTCGTTTGTCATTACCATACAGTCAGACTGCACCATTCATAGGTGTCAGTATAAAGGTGTCGCCTGATATGACTATACAAGTATGTGTTGAAAATAAAAGGTTAATGACAAGTCACCTTAAATATGTTGTAGACAACAATAAACTTGTGAGATAGTCACAGCTTGTTAATCTGGTAATGCACTACAACGCCTGGGGTTGTAGTAAAATTGAAGTGCCCAAATAGCTTCAAAGATTTGATGGAAGTAGCAGGAAGTATTTTAAAAAGTGCTGCTGGACAACAGTGAACTTTAATGTCTGGACAGCTGAGTAAGTCCCTGATACACAAATACACTTTCTGCACCTGTAAATGTTAATTAGGTTTAAAAAAAAACAACAACAGAAGCCGTTATAGTTGTAGCATACTTTGTTTTGCTTGTATACTCCAGCATGATAATGGTTTGTAAGAACATCTCGTTTGCTTTGCCTACATCGCCAAAGAACACTGCAAAATGTTGCTTCAAAATTGTCATTGTGTACTTATACTGGCAACATACATCTGACAGTACGTGTACTCTCTCTCTCTCTCTCTCTCTCTCTCTCTCTCTCTCTCTCTCTCTCTCTCTTCTAGTTTAACCCATATGACATCACAAAGAGCGATAAACACCCGTTTCTTCTTATTCTTCTCCGCCTATACACGCTCTAAACTCGGGCGGAAAGTTCTGGTTGTTCGTCCACTTCTAGATCCAGTCACTTGTATGCAGGCTGTGTGTTCCTTGACTCTCAGGCATATGCACATCCGACTGCGAAGGAAGCTATCAATTAGTCGACTTGACAACATGCTTCCTGGGAGCCAGTGGGTCTAATCCTGTTTTCCTAACAATGGGGCCATTGAAACCACGCGGGGAGCTGCGGGTTTAGAGAGACAGAGCATACGAAAGGCTTGGATTCTGGCGGAAGAGGTAGGGGTTGATCATCACAGAGGTGAGCGAAAGAGGTAGGGGTTGATCATCACAGAGGTGAGCGGAAGAGGTAGGGGTTGATCATCACAGAGGGTGAGCGAAAGAGGTAGGGGTTGATCATCACAGAGGTGAGCGGAAGAGCGTAGGGGTTGATCATCACAGAGGTGAGCGGAAGAGGTAGGGGTTGATCATCAGAGTGACAGGTTAGGGGTTGAGGTGAGCGAAAAGAGGTAGGGGTTGATCATCACAGAGGTGAGCGGAAGAGGTAGGGGGTTGATCATCAACAGAGGTGAGCGGAAGAGGTAGGGGTTGATCATCACAGAGGTGAGCGGAAGAGGTAGGGGTTGATCATCACAGAGGTGAGCGGAAGAGGTAGGGGTTGATCATCACAGAGGTGAGCGGAAGAGGTAGGGGTTGATCATCACAGAGGTGAGCGGAAGAGGTAGGGGTTGATCATCACAGAGGTGAGCGGAAGAGGTAGGGGTTGATCATCACAGAGGTGAGCGAAAGAGGTAGGGGTTGATCATCACAGAGGTGAGCGAAAGAGGTAGGGGTTGATCATCACAGAGGTGAGCGGAAGAGGTAGGGGTTGATCATCACAGAGGTGAGCGGAAGAGGTAGGGGTTGATCATCACAGAGGTGAGCGAAAGAGGTAGGGGTTGATCATCACAGAGGTGAGCGAAAGAGGTAGGGTTGATCATCACAGAGGTGAGCGAAAGAGGTAGGGGTTGATCATCACAGAGGTGAGCGGAAGAGGTAGGGGTTGATCATCACAGAGGTGAGCGGAAGAGGTAGGGGTTGATCATCACAGAGGTGAGCGGAAGAGGTACGGGTTGATCATCACAGAGGTGAGCGGAAGAGGTAGGGGTTGATCATCACAGAGGTGAGCGGAAGAGGTAGGGGTTGATCAGAGGTGAGCTGGAAGAGGTAGGGGTTGATCACGGAAGAGTAGGGGTTGATCACGGAGGTGAGCGGAAGAGGTAGGGGTTGATCATCACAGAGGTGAGCGGAAGAGGTAGGGGTTGATCATCACAGAGGTGAGCGGAAGAGGTAGGGGTTTGATCATCACAGAGGTGAGCGGAAGAGGTAGGGGTTGATCATCACAGAGGTGAGCGGAAGAGGTAGGGGTTGATCATCACAGAGGTGAGCGGAAGAGTATGGGTTGATCATCACAGAGGTGAGCGGAAGAGGTAGGGGTTGATCATCACAGAGGTGAGCGAAGAGGTAGGGTTGATCATCACAGAGGTGAGCGGAAGAGGTAGGGGTTGATCATCACAGAGGTGAGGCGAAGAGTAGGGGTTGATCATCACAGAGGTGAGCGGAAGAGGTAGGGGTTGATCATCACAGAGGTGAGCGGAAGAGGTAGGGGTTGATCATCACAGAGGTGAGCGAAAGAGGTAGGGGTTGATCATCACAGAGGTGAGCGGAAGAGGTAGGGTTGATCATCACAGAGGTGAGCGGAAGAGGTAGGGGTTGACATCATCACAGAGGTGAGCGGAAGGGTTTGATCATCACAGTAAGCAAGGTAGGGGTTGATCATCACAGAGGTAGAGCGGAAGAGGTAGGGGTTGATCATCACAGAGGGTGTAGCGGAAGAGGTAGGGGTTGATCATCACAGAGGTGAGCGGAAGAGGTAGGGTGAGGGTCGAGGAAGAGGTAGGGGTTGATCATCACAGAGGTGGAGCGGAAGGGTAGGGGGGTTGATCATCACAGAGGTGAGCGGAAGAGGTAGGGGTTGATCATCACAGAGGTGAGCGAAGAGGTATGGGTTGATCATCACAGAGGTGAGCGAAAGAGGTTAGGGTTGATCATCACAGAGTGAGCGGAAAGAGGTAGGGGTTGATCATGAGCGCAAAATGATGTAAAAATGGGTTGATCAAAAAAAATCACAGAGGTGAGCGGAAGAGGTAGGGGTTGATCATCACAGAGGTGAGCGGAAGAGGTAGGGGTTGATCATCACAGAGGTGAGCGGAAGAGGTAGGGGTTGATCATCACAGAGGTGAGCGGAAGAGGTAGGGGTTGATCATCATCACAGAGGTGAGCGAGGAAGAGGTAGGGGTTGATCATCACAGAGGTGAGCGGAAGAGGTAGGGGTTGATCATCACAGAGGTGAGCGGAAGAGGTATGGGTTGATCATCACAAGCGGAAGGTAGGGGAGCGGAGGTGACGCGGAGAGGTAGTGGGTTGATCATCACAGAGGTGAGCGGAAAGAGGTAGGGGTTGATCCTCGCAGAGGTGAGCGGAAGAGGTAGGGGTTGATCATCACAGAGGTGAGCGGAAGAGGTAGGGGTTGATCATCACAGAGGTGAGCGGAAGAGGTAGGGGTTGATCATCACAGAGGTGAGCGGAAGAGGTAGGGGTTGATCATCACAGAGGGTGAGCGGAAGAGGTAGGGGTTGATCATCACAGAGGTGAGCGGAAGAGGTAGGGGTTGATCATCACAGAGGTGAGCGGAAGAGGTAGGGGTTGATCATCACAGAGGTGAGCGGAAGAGGTAGGGGTTGATCATCACAGAGGTGAGCGGAAGAGGTAGGGGTTGATCCTCACAGAGGTGAGTCGGAAGAGGTAGGTGTTGATCCATCACGAGGTGAGCGGAAGAGGTAGGGGTTGATCCTCACAGAGGTGAGCGGAAGAGGTAGGGGTTGATCATCACAGAGGTGAGCGGAAGAGGTAGGGTTGATCATCACAGAGGTGAGCGCGAAGAGGGAGGGTTTATCCTCACAGAGGTGAGGCGATCAACAACTTCAGAACCAGGCGATTCTGAGATGTAGGTGGAGTCTGAGGTGGCACCTTAAGTGCCCCCCCCCCCCACCCCGATTACAATATCCGACAGTCCCTAACTGACAGAGTAGGTGGAATCACAAGGGAGCGGAAAACAAAGGCCAGAAAGAAAACTGCTGATAGAGACCTTAAGTTTTTCTGGCGATCTCTCTGGCAAACCTCTAGACCACAAGGTACCTCTAGACCACAAGTTAGGAGCGACTAAGTAAGTAAGTAAGTGCGCCCACCCCCCCCCCCCCAGTTTTTAACGCTCCCCTAAGAATCACCCCTTCCCCCTTACCCTTTCTAAAATGTATTTGTAGCAGGGAGATGTTTAAGGTGCCCGATCCTCCAAGTTCCAGCGAGCTCCTGCAAATTGCACAACTTGTTTCACCACATTTTAATTCGTTGGAATTTTGAACGTCTTACACCTTTACCAACAGAATTTCAAAGCAACGCCTCTCTGGTCTTACGTCAGCGAAAACGGACAGGGGCGTATCCGCTATATTAATAGTTCTGCTCGATGAGTTGTCAATAGAAGCGGGTACTTCTAATCAGATGGATGCACGGTCTACGGCTTTTCGACATTTGGCAGCATTTATTTCTGGCAGTGGAGAGAAGTAGGAGCGGAATACGTAACATAGAAAAAAGCCCCTCCGAGCATATTTATTTACGTAAGGAAGAAAGTTTTTTACCTGAAGATTGAACATGGCTTCCAGTTATTCCTTGCCTGAAGATTGAACCGGGCTCCCAATTATTCCTTCTCTGAAGATTGAACAGGTCTATTATTTATTCCTTCTCGGAAGATTTAAAAGGGCTACCAATTATTTCTTCTCTTAAGATTGAACAGGGCTCCCAATTATTCCTTCTCTTAAGATTGAACAGGGCTCCTAATTATTCCTTCTCTGAAGATTGAACAGGGGTCCCAATTATTGCTTTTCTGAAGATTCAATAGGGCTCCTAATTATTCCTTTTCTGAAGATTGAACAGGGCTCCCAATTATTCCTTTTCTGAAGATTCAGCAGGGCTCCTAATTATTCCGTTTCTGAAGATTTAACAGGGTTCCCAATAATTTCTTCTCTGAAGATAGAACAGGGTTCCCAATTATTCCTTCTCTGAAGATTGAACAGGGCTCCCAATTATTCCTTTTCTGAAGATTGAACAGGGCTCCCAATTATCCCTTCTCTGAAGATTCAACAGGGCTCCCAATTATTACTTTTCTGAAGATTGAACAGGGTTACCAATTATTCCTTCTCTGAAGATGGAACAGGGCTCCCAATTATTCCTTTTCTGAAGACTGAACAGGGCTCCCAATTATTTCTTCTCTAAAGATTGAACAAGGCTCCATTTATGCCTACTCTGAAGATTGAACAGGGCTCCCATTTATTCCTTCTCTGAAGATTGAACAGAGCTCCCAGTTATTGCTTCTCCAAAGATTCAACAGGGCTCCCAGTTATTTCTTGCCTGAAGATTAAACAAGGCTTCCAATTATTCCTTCTCTGAAGATTGAACAGGGCTTTAAATTATTCCTTCTCCGAAGATTCAACAGGGCTCCCAATTATTCCTTCTCTGAAGATTGAACAAGGCTCCCAATTATTGCTTCTCCGAAGATGCAACAGGGCTCCCATTTATTCCTTTTCTGAAGATTGAAAAGGGCTCCCAATTATTCCTTCTCTTAAGATTGAACAGGGCTCTTATTTATTCCTTCTCGGAAGATTTAAAAGGGCTCCCAATTATTCCTTCTCTTAAGATTGAACAGGGCTCCTAATTATTCCTTCTCGGAAGATTGAACAGGGCTCCAATTATTCCTTCTCCGAAGATTGAGCATATATATATATATATGCCCGGCTCTCTAGCGTAGTTGGCTAAACCGGAATGCGCGCTGACCGGGTGAGAGAGAGAGAGTATTTGGGTGGAAAGGGGATGAGGGTGGGAAGGTAACAACTTTGTTGTTTAGTTCTACAACAATTTAACAACTCACACAATTTCAGATAAAAGGGGTAAACTAGTGTTCCAAAAGAGCAGCATCGGCGACCGGTTAGCCCATTTGCTGGTCGGGACAGTATTGGGGGATCTGTCTGCTTCGATCGCGTCAACACTGCTGGAGTCCTTTTCAATCTATTAAGGGGCGAGCAATGTTGAGCCATTTTATTTGGCGCAAAAAACCTATCGCAGTTATAACCACAAGCTGTCCTTGTAGGGATGCTGGTTGAACGTGACGATTTGTTGTTGTGTTTTGTTTTTCCCGCAGAACAAGCAACTGCATAGGAGCATTCTCGCATAGTGCAGAAAGGCATGTGTACCAGGTGGCTGAGCAACGCCAACGTGTGACTGCATGCAAACTAATCAAAATGCGTAAAGTAAGACATGGAATGTTAGCATTGTGACCAAGCAATGTAGTGGGTGATAGGTTTATGTTTCAGGTTTAAACAAACAGATCAACAACTTAGCACAAGGGTAGTAACTTATAAGTGCTCTGATCTACTTCTAACTCAAGTCTGAGTGCGAGGGTTCTCGGCACAGTGTACGAACTTCGTAGCACCGGCGAGGATCCTGAAATAACTTAACTAGATTTTAAACTCCAGATGTTGTCCAGGCAGCGCCGTTAGACTACTTTTTCGATGTACAACTGCCAAAGTATTTTTTACGTGCGCAACAATACACACGGGAGTCTGATCTTACTACCCAGAGACCAGAGGAAATTACTAGAAGTGTAATTTAAAAAAATCCCAGCCTTCACCGGCACCTCAACCGGTACCTCCAGTACTCAAGGCGGACGCCATACCCCCTAAAAAATTGGTGATATTCAACACGAAAAGAAAAAAAACCTGGATATTAGCATCTTATGAATGTGTAAGAACAGTGAAGGCTCTTTTTCTTCTTAACGGTTAGCAACCATAAACTCCGGTTATTGTTGGCCGTCTTCTGAACTTTGGTCTAGTTGTAGATCTTTAATGTTGCATAGACATCATTTTTATAGATATGGCTTGTTTGCCTGTAGACTTCTTTTTCTTCTTCTTCTTCTTCTTCTTCTTCTTCTTCTTCTTCTTCTTCTTCTTCTACTTCTTCTTCTTCTTCTTCTTCTTCTTCTTCTTCTTCTTTTTCTTCGCGTTCACCAGCTGTAAACTGTGGTGGAAAGTTCTGTTTGTTCGTCAACTTCTGGACTACAGTCCTGTACCAGAACCTGAGTGTTGCGTGTGCATCCGTTTGAGAGATCTGACTCATTTGTGTTCCTTGCCTATTAGGCAGATGCACTCCGACTTTCAAGGAAGCTCCCAGTTCGTCGACTCTTACGACACGCTCTGGGTAGGCAGTGGGTCTGTTCTTGTTTTTCCCATAACAGGGTCCTGGAACCCACACGGTAAACTATTGGTCCTTTGCCTCTCCAGTAGATGCACTTTGATTTCGAAGGACATGCTTTCTACATTGGCCAGACCTTGGAGGGAACTTATTTATGACCGCCAATCGGTGTAGTTTTGTCTTGACCCACAACCGTCTCCAGGACCTAGAGAAGGCCTTGCTTGACCAATCTTAGCGCTAGTCCTGGTTAGCCACTGAATGTGGCTCAGCAACTCTACATCCCGAGTGAGTAGTCAGCGAATCATTAATTCATTCATTTGTTCATTCATTTCTTCGTTCATGCATTTATTAATTCATTAATTTGTTCATTCATTCGTTCATTCATTTCTTTGTTCATTCATTTATTAATTCATTCATTTGTTCATTCATTTCTTCGTTCATTCGTTTATTAATTTCTTTATTTGTTCATTCATTACTTCGTTCATTCGTTTATTAATTCATTCATTTGTTCATTCAATTATTTCTTCATTTATTCATTCACTCATTCGTTCGTTCATTCATCAGTTGGTTCATTCATTCATTCATTATTTTTTGAATCTTGTTTGTTGCTCTTCCCATGACTGCCCCCTCTTTCCTCCTCTCCCTCCGTCATCATCATCATCCTCATCGTCTTCATCTTCTTCTTCTGACCAGGACAATAGGGCACTAGAAGTTAAGTATCTGGTGTAGCGACAGGGCGCCCCTGGCGTAACTGTATTATAAGATGGAACGAGATATCTATAATTTGTTCCTGATGGACTGACGTTCGAGATGTAGCTTTGTGAGTCATTATGGTGTTAAACATTTAAGCAGTCGTATTGGAGGGATGAATGCCGGTAGTAATAATATAAATAAAAATAATAATACTAATAATAATAATAGTAATAATAAAGCCCATTCAGGTCTCCTTAATTATTTTTTTAAGATCACCCCTCTGTTTCTAGTCACAGCTTGTTGTTGGGGCCGCGTTAGCGCAGTCGATAGGAGGCTCGCTTTCAAATCCAGCTGCGACTCGCTGCAGCCCGCGGCCGGTGTTCGAAACCGGGCTGTTTCCTCGGTGTTCACCAAGCCTCTAGCTAATGGGTACCAGAGTTAACACTCTGGGGTAAATGGAGGAACGTCGCTGTAGCTACGGAGTTGCGTGCGGACGGCGACACAGGCGAGCAGTTTCTTATCAGATGTCTGTACTGGTGGCAGAGCACTTATCGTTTATAACCGTGTGCAATGATGCTGGTTCACGTCTCCCGACTTTACCTTTACCTTTTTATTGTTGTGCTTTAGTCAATGCCCCGTGTTGCATGTTTACACAGAAAAGTGAGACCTGTACGTTTCCGCGGAAAATCAAACTCTCAAACTGGCCACGATAAATGGCAATTTGTCGTCGTTTAGTCCGGGGCTACCCGACACTAAAGCTATGACATAGGGACGCTGAGAAGCTGGGGCTCTGTCAGGGGTGATGGATGCAAGCATTGCCAGACTTTTAGCAAAACTTCCGATTAAATTAGGCACAGTGTATCTTTTTTTTTTTCACAGTTGTTTGTTGAAGTTTTTGCCGCTAATACTATGCACCCCCCCCCCCCCCCCCCCAACTATTTTCTTATTTCACAATAAAGCTCTGGGAGCCGCCGTGGTCTAGCGGCTAGAGGCTCGGCTGCGAATCGGTAGGTCGTGGGTTCGGTTCCTGACGAGGGCCGGATTTTTTCTAACAACTACCTTGGCTTCTAGGTCGACCCAGCCTTGAGTGGGTACCAGACACAGTCCTGGGAAGTAAAATCCACGTTCTGTGTGCTCGGCCTCTGGCTATGTTACCGTTATATCTCCAATAGTTATATGATCCATATTTTGCGTGCTCGGCCTCTGGCTATGTTACCGTTATATCTCCAATAGTTATATGATCCATATTTTGCGTGCTCGACCTCTGGCTATGTTACCGGATTTACTGTCTACCTATAAAAGTTCAGTAGTGATTCTGTGTCGACTCTCCTCTTGGTGTCACTGTGTTTCTACGCCTGTTACTTGACCCTTGTCGCACGTAAAGTTCAGTATGATCGATGTTACTATTTACGCCATTTCTTTAGCGTGACTACATTACTTGACTACTTCTCCTTTTTTCTGAAGAGAGTGTCCATGTTTGACACTGATAGCACAGCATTGGTAAGAATATTGTGTTCAGCAGTGCTCTTATAGTGCCCATATTCATATGATTATGGGCTGGAGAGAGTGAGGCACCTGGGTGTGACCAGAGGGTTCGGCCGGCACACTACGCTCAGAGGAAAGGCAAGACGGACATACAACTAGACGATGACCGGCACCATTGGTATTGCAACAGCAAAGGCTGCTGAGGAAAGGGATCTGAGCGAGTATGGGAAGGTCCCGAGTTCTGTGATCTCAGTTCCTGACTCCTCTCAACTGTTCATATTCATGTGCTTGCATTTCAATATAGGTGCCATTTGGCCTATAACGTGACTGTCTTTCCTGCATCTTTGTTGTACTGCTCTTGCTGGGGTGCTCAAACATAGAATTCACCAGTCTGCTGCAGCCCCGCCGAACTCAGAAGTGAACCCCCCTCCTCCGGGTGGTGTAGACCCTTGAACCCTGACCTGATGATCATGGGCTAACCGGGTCCTGGTCTATGTAGCTGCATGGACTTGCCTTAATCAGTTTCTTTTCCCTTAACCTGCGACTGACCTAGCAAGCCGGCAGCAGCTTATTCTGTTTCTCTAAGAAATAAAAAAAGCATACTTATCAACTTGATCAAATCATTCGTGCACACAAATTATGCGCAACGAGGCGATGCCATATTGTGTCATTAAAGGGAGAAAAGTGCACCAAAACTGTATTTGCATACTGTCTAGACGTGACCTTTTAGAAGGTCAAACTTGCAGACCTGCAGTCTGATTAGCTGAGACACTGCACTGAACCGAATCCTTCACACTCTACCATCGTTCTTAGCCATACTATGGCACCGATTTCTTTCCTGCAGAAGAAAATCAATATATAATGCCCTTTCGCATGAGCACCTTTTCGGGTCGATAGCCGGCTGATGGTGACGCAGTGAGCTGCCATCTTGTCTACAGAATCAGACGGGTCTGTCTCATTACTGGTGTAGCATCACCGTGTGCAGTACCGATCACCGTGAACGATCATCACCATCAGCACAATTATCTATCCATCCATCCATCCATCCATCCAATCTAATCTAATCTAATCTAATCTAATCTAATCTAATCTAATCTTGTCTGTCTGTCTGTCTGTCTGTCTGTCTGTCTGTCTGTCTGTCTGTCTTTCTGTCTGAAGAAAGTCTGAAAGTGTCTGTCTGTCTGTCTGTCTGTCCTCTGTCTGTCAGACAGACAGAAAGACAGACAGACAGACAGACAGACAGACAGACAGACAGACAGAAGACAACAGACAGACAGAAGAAAGACAGAAAGAAAGAAAGAAAGAAACAGAAAGAAAGAAAGAAAGAAAGAAAGAAAGAAAGAAAGAAAGAAAGAAAGAAAGAAAGAAAGAAAGAAAGAAAGAAGAGGTGATTAAAGAAGGGAAGGAACAAAGGGAGGAAACAGAAGGAAGGAAGGAAGGAAGGAAGGAAGGAAGGAAGGAAGGAAGGAAGGAAGGAAGGAAGGAAGGAAGGAAGGAAGGAAGGAAGGAAGGAAGGAAAGAAGGAAGGAAGGAAGACGTTAGTTTCACGTTAGTCTCCGCAATTAGAGTAGGTCTCTTTTCATTCACAAGTTTGTTGGGCTGGTCGACGTTTCCGAATGTTAAGGGTGTGTCCAGCTCTGTTTGCTTTCTGTGACATCTTGCATTTACTTTTTCATTCCAAGAAAGAGAATGCCTGTGACATAGGTTGCAGCACTCTCTAGGAGTGTTGTGTTAGAGCCACTTTCTCCGTGTTTTTGGAGTCTGCCGTGCTGAAATATACAACACGCGATATCAACGACATAACAGAACACCCCCGTAACCTTGTGCTAATGTGACTGGTTCGGGTACTACTAATCAGAAATGAGCTAGTGTATATGGGCGGGGCGTGGGAAGATGGGCATTGCTTTTACCGAAGGAAGGAAGAAAGGGAGGGAAGAAGGAAGGAAGACAGGAAGGAAGGAAGGAAGAAAGGAAGGAAGGAAGGAAGGAAGGAAGGAAGGAAGGAAGGAAGGAAGGAAGGAAGGAAGGAAGGAAGGAAGGAAGGAAGGAAGGAAGGAAGGAAGGAAGGAAGGAAGGAAGGAAGGAAGGAAGGAAGGAAGGAAGGAAGGAAGGAAGGAAGGAAGGAAGGAAGGAAGGAAGGAAGGAAGGAGGGAAGGAAGGAAGGAAGGAAGGAAGACTACGTCTACTGGCATCCCCTCCTTACCCTTAGCAAATGATGTCAGAAAAATTAACCATTCAAATACAAATTACAAGCAAGCCTGTGGCGGGGCAGCGCCCAAAGTCACCGCCACACAGAGTCAGTGCGATGTCAATCGAATTTCTTCAAAGACGAAATTTGTTTGGCATACCCAATTCTCGACATGCTTGGGCAATGCGCGATATTCAAATCAAAGGACAGAAAAGATGCGCTAGCGCACACTTGTGAATATTCTGTTCACGAAATCTGGCCGCATGTAAAAATCCAGTTTTCTAATCTTAGATCTCATGTAACAGGACACACGGGGGAAGGCGCAACTGTCTTTCGTCTAGCCTAGATAATTTCAAAGGCGGCTAAACCCCCACCCCTTCTCACCTCTTCGCCTCCCAACTTCTTGTTTGTGTCCTGCAAGGACGTGAAAAGAACGCACATTTGATTTGATCCGTAATTCCGGTTGGCAATCCTGTGATTAAGGCGAACCGTGACTGCCAACGCTTATGCGCATGCCTAATGATGACGATGCATCATTCTACGTCTGTACAAATTAACTTTAATAATTACGTTCTTCATACAACGTCGAGGTTTTGGCTCCCCTCAGGGCGTCAGGTGGTGGGAGTTTAAGTACCTTGATGTCTCCACTCCGGTGTTTTAGACGAACTCAGCGCCCACATTATTTTTAAGGTAACTATACCCACCCCCACCCCCCCCCCACCCACCTGTTCCCCCTCAAATCTCTATGGGGACAAACAAGTTCTTCAAACTATATATATACTGGCGTTCTCTTTCTAAGTTTTGTGTATACATTTCATGGGCCTGTTCACGTTTCCCGGCCCATTTAACACTTTCTCAGTCTGATCTAGGTCAGAGGGGTATCATGTTGTGCTGCTTTCTTGGGAAAGACTCTCTCGTGTGACCTAGGCTGAGACTGTGGTTAGGAAGGGGGGGGGGTGGATTAGGACCAGTTCTGCATGTTCTGGAGTCGTTGAAAGCTGTGTGGTCGTATAGTATAGAGCACACGACATCGTCGCTGATTTCATTGGAGGGAAGACAACGGGACACCGCTCTGACGTAGAAGAATATGAGAAAAAATAAATGAAAGGTCAGCCAGTGTGTAGATGGGCTGAGAAACGTGAACAGGACCATAAAAATAATAATAAACAAGGTTTAATCTCCTTGATGTAAAGATCCTGATGGGGCCAGGTTTTTTTTCCCCAAAAATGACCTTGACTCCCTGGCCGACCCAGCCTTAACTGGGTACCAGGTACAGTCCTGGGAAGTAAAGCGGCCGGTATCATGTTGACCGCATCACTCAACGATTTCTGGCTGGTCTTTACAAGTTCCTTCTAGCCCTATATGTCTAATACGCTTGAATACATAGAAGAGGGTCCTTTACATATCACAGCATTTCTCATGCCAAGATTTTAACAAACCGTCGCTTTACCCCTGTTGAATCAGCTCCCTAATTGTTTGACAGCGTGAATCACTTTACCTTCCCACTCCAGACATTACTTACGTCTAGTCGCAGGTTACCCCTAGTGACACACGCCTAATGTTTCAAGCCGCGTGTGGGATGGGTTTACACTGTAAATTCCATTCAAACTGGCAATGAATGGGATTACCCGCGTAAAATTGGTAACATAAAATACCAAAGGTTGTGTCCATGCTCAGCATTTTTATTTATGCAATTATTTCAAGTGTTTGTTTAATTTGTTTCTATGCGTTATTATGTATTGTTTCGTACTGAGAACAGTCTTTGTCGATTTTTAAAGCAACTATAGTGAATTTTACATTTGTGGTATTTCATTGAAGATTATTTTCAAATCCTACTACTACGCAAATTTGGATACAGAGGCGTGACAAAAGAAGGGCGCAGAGTTTCCCGTTGTTTCCAATAAGAGACAGGAAATAAAAAAATAAAAAAAAATCCACAGTAAATGCAAAATGCATAAGCAAGGTGAATGTTCCTAAATGACTTATGGTAATTCTGCTTACAAAACACAGGATGGACTTCGCCACCGCTTCGGCTGAACGCATACGTACATTTGAACAGAAGCCAAAGGTTATACATGCCATAAATCTTTATTACCGTATGAATGACTAACATTTATCTTTGATTTTGTAATACTCCCAACACAGTATAACTATTTAAAGCCCTGAATATGTAATAGCAACGCGCACAATGTGGGGAAAGGGTGGGGGTGGGTGTGTAATGCTTTCTAAAGAAGAAAACTGCATGTACTTTGTGGAAAACACTCCTCCTGTGCATGTAGCCAGATTTGTTTCATATTCTTTGACCGAATGTACAAGATGTAATAACATGGCCCGCATCACGTGATACACACCGGTAAATGCTAATCACTCAGGTTTTTTCGTCATTATCCTTTTGTGCCACTATGTTATATCATCATCGCGTGCACTGCCGGTAAGCGTAGACTGTTATCTGTCATCCTCTCCCCCGAATCACTGATCAGGTCAATGTGTTTTGTCGCGCTCCCATCCATCTGGCCAGGTCATTCAGATACATATTCGTATTTATCTCTTTGTCTTCCTCTTGCTCTCTTACCATCAATTGTGCCAGTTGTTACCAAGTTCTCAAGTCAATTTTTTTTTTCTTGTGACATGTCCAAAAAACATTGACTGTCTTATTATTCTACTCATTAGAACAAGGCACAATCGATTTCGTAGCCACATGTACACACAATTTAAAATCGGCGAATCAGCCATGTGCACATGTGGATTGGCACCTGAGACAACAGACCATGTCCTCCAAAACTGTCCCAAATACAACATAGCAAGGCAAAACTTCTGGCCAAGATAAACATCGTTGCAAGTCAAACTTTACAGGTCGCTGGGGGAATTAAACAAGACAGTGAAGTTCATACTAGAGACAACTTTGCAGATTTAGATAATTTAGTTCAAGCGAACGAAAGAAGAAAAAGATCTGATTATCTACATCTAATTATTCTGATAAGTTTATGACTTTCATCTGTCTCGACAAGGATTACTTCGTTTATTTTTCTATCCTTCAGTGATAATCTTTGCATCTTTTGTAAAAACTCCATCTCTGCCGCGAGTAAAGATTTTCAACTTGTCTGTTGAATGCCCATGACTCGCATGCATATAACAATACAGGTTCTACATAGCAGTTTAATATTATTTGTCCCACTACAACTGACTTCTTCTTGTTGGTAAGAATCTTGTACATCTGGCTAAAGGCTACTTTAGCCACAATGTACTAATTTATGCAGGAAATCAAGCATCAGGTAGGTAAGTAGGTAGTTGTACACCATAAGGACATCACACAAGCGATAAACACCAGGTGACACCAAGTGCCACCATGCGATGAGGATCACACGTGGAGAGGTCTGTTCAACTGTTCATGCGAGTGGTTGTCCGGACATCTCTTCTCTTTCTTAATCGATCTTGAATTTAGATTAATTCCAGGAATTTCCTCGGGAATTTTTTTTTTCTAATGCAGTAAATTTTCTCTCCGTGAATGTTTTGGTTCTCCGTTGTTTACTGGCAGGTGTAAACATTGAATTCACTGCCTACCTCTACACAGTCACCAGTTACTGAATGTTGGTAGTTTATTAGTAATCTGATCTGGTTCTTGATGAAAATCCTACCCCAGATGACGTCTCAGGACAGTCCAACATTTTAGAGGGTGGTAAAACTGGGTTTCCCGCCTTTCTGATGCTTTTAACGACCCCAAAACATAGAAATGGCCCTAACACCAACCCGCCTACGTCCAACGAGAGAGCGCAGAGTAGGTCCCATGACTGCATGCAAGCTATCTACCACCCCCTGAAATATTACACTGTCCCGTGACCTGTGGATTGCCCCTGTTTGGGTAGGATATTAACAAAGCACCTCTCGTCTTCCTTTAGTAACACTCTTTAGCTCTAGCGTACAATGCCAACATTTAAAATATTGATGCAAAACCTCAGGAACGTACACAGACATCGGGCGTGGCATCAAAAGTAAAGTTTTGCTCACAAAGCTAAAAGAGTACACATTTCGGAAGAGCTGCTCCAGACATGCGCAAAGTTCGCAACCGCAGACCAGCGTCTACCCGCTACAACACGGCTGCCCCCACAGGACAGTGTGTTTGAAGGCAAACACCACTAAAAACCACAAGGAATTTTCTAATGCATAAACAACGGATCAACATCATGGCACACGGGTAGCAACCCATAAGTTCTCCGTTCTACTTCTAACTCAAGTCTCAGTCCGAAAAATCTCAGCGCAGTGCACGAACTCCGTAGCACGGCGAGGATCCTGAAAATACTTTGGGTAGTTAGATTTTTAACTCCTAATTTTGCACCGGCAACGCCGTTAGGCTACTTTTTTCCGATTTCCAACTGCCCAGGGATTTTTTTTACGTGCGCAACAATACACACGGGGTCCACTTGAAAAAAAATTAGAATGCATATCCCAATGGAAGTACTGTTTGTAAAAATGCCGGAATAAAACATCCTTAGCTTCACAAGACTGAAGTTTACAGCAAAGCGATGTACGTTACGGGTGTCCCAATGTATAACTTCTATGAAGCATATCTGCGATATATCCTGCTTTTCTGTCAGATTTAGAATCCTGTGAACTGGTCGCACTGCCCCAGCGATACAACATCTTCTTCTTCTTTTTCTTCGCCTTCTCCGTCTGTAAACTCCGACGGACGGAACATTCTGGTTGCTCGTCCACTTCTGGACTTTAGTTCCAAAACTTGAGTTTGTATGCACATTCGTTTTACAAATCTGGCCGTCAATAACTCTCAAGTTTTTTGCTGAACCCCTTAGCAACCATATGTCATTGCTTTCAGGACAGCAGGCTCTGACTAAAGTTGTTGCCTTTAAAAAAAAAAATGATGTGATGCAAACCTAAATAACATAAAAATGAGTTTGTTTATCAGGATTGATAACCTTATTTATGAATTAAATTAATGATTATTATCCAGTGAGTCTTCCAAGACATATATTGTAATATGCATACTTTTGTAACTATTCTTCTTGTTATGATGCATCTCTTCCTATTTGTTTAAAAATGCTTTTTCTTTCACTCTCAATTGTGTGTGTGTGTGTAGTGTGTATACATCTGACCGAAATTTGCTCTATTTCACTGTTAAAAAATGTTCAATAGCGAGTGGATTGACTTCACTGCATCGTTACTGGTTTCATATGGCTTGGTCTTTCTCCACATAACCATGAATGACTAGCCGCATGCCGAGACCTTAGCAGTAAGCCTGAATACCGTAGCTCCAGCAACAGCCTCCAGGGGTCCCTGTTAACCCAAACAAAATGTATTTTTGAGACGAACAAAGCAGTTGTAAAATAAACTCACCGCAACCTTCCGAGCACGAGGTTAATGGCTTGACCACTTTTCTACAGAGACCCCCAATATTGTTTGATAACCAAGTGAAAATATGCACCCTTTTTACTGATTTAACATAATCCCTTCTTCAGTCTTTGCGAGTTATTCTTTAATTTTATTGATGATGAGCGCATTTTACCACAGTGTTTCCCTCTTCTTCTTAACTAACACTGCTGGATATTTTATTTACTAGCTCAAAATAATCTAAGGTAACTGCTCACACCTGATTTGTGATTCAGTGCTATGTTTTCATGGAGTAAAATTATTTAATAAGCTCCTTTGTGATTCGCTTTGGATTTATGTTGTGTTTTCATGGAGCGGCATTTCATAAGGTAAGAGGAAAAAGAACATTATATATATTTTATTAAAGTATCTATGTCCCATGTGATCTGTTTGCTAGCTAGTATATATTAGTATATTTAGAAAATAATTATTAAATATTAATAATCATAAGTTGTAACTAGCCTTGGCTGTAAGTAAGTAAACGTATGCACAGTTAAACAAATTATAATTTATTATTAATTTTATTAATCGTCAACTTTCTAAATAAGCATCTATAAAAGTCAATACTAATACTATAATTTTAAAACTAATAATATTCATGCCAAATGATAGATTATGGCTTAAAAAATGCTATAATGGCTAAAGATTCGAAAAATTATTAAATAACTACTTTATGTTCATTTAAAAGTATAATAAAAAATGTTTAAACCACAGTCTGCATCCACAATGTCAGTCTGGGTGCGGAGAGTGGGGGTTCAACAGGTAAAAAAGGCTTTAAACAGGTACTATTATTCATGCCAAATGATAGGTTATGGCTTAAAAAATGCTATAATGGCTAAAGATTCCCAAAATGATTTAAAAAACTACAATAATGTGATTTTTAAAGTATATTTTAAAATGTTCAAACCAATGTCTGTGTCCATTTTCAACGCAAAATACCCTAGAAAATAGTCTATGTTAAAAACGTGCTAAAACATTATTTTCAAGTATTTAAAATTATTAAAACTCATGTGAAATTAAAGTTAAAGAAAGGTAAATTATAAATACGATAAAAAATTGCCTTATTTTTGAACTGTTTTTAATAAGAACCTAGATTTAATTAATCTGAGATAAACAGTTCGTTTAGGCCACGAGGTAGCCATTTTGAGAAATCGCCGATTTAGCTGTCAAGAAGTGACCGGGAAGAAATTAAATTTTATATTCTATGATGTACGGATTCCAGCAAAAACTACCCATATTTTATGTAAAAATGGACACAGAATCCAAAATGTCAACTAAAACTATATAAATTCACTTTAAAAAAGGGGATATTAAAAAAAATTTAATTCCCGCATAGCAAATAGTGAAATTTATTTGGCTGAATAAAGATCGCTATGTAAGTTAGGTGTCGTTTGGTTGAGCATCCTCTTCTGAATAACTTTGAGCCCACGT
Organism: Candidula unifasciata; assembly: GCA_905116865.2. Classification (NCBI taxonomy): domain Eukaryota; kingdom Metazoa; phylum Mollusca; class Gastropoda; order Stylommatophora; family Geomitridae; genus Candidula; species Candidula unifasciata. Next base: position 47,061 of record CAJHNH020002718.1, read on the forward strand.
ATTCGATTCTGAGCAGCCAGTATTGAGCGACAGGATTTCAAAGTAACTGATAGGCAAAGAAGCCATTTTTCGTGGACCACCGACGCCATCTTGTAACTAAGCGATCTCTACTTTCGTTTTTAAGTGGGTCACTTCAATGATCATAATCGCTAAATATTGATCTAACAGTAATTCAACTAATTGATAAAAATGAAATCCAAACACGTCAGTTAGTTGATAGTTGTAAGTTAAGGAATGAGGCTTTCTTTCAGTTGTTACTCATAGTTGTACTTTATAAGACTTAACAATGAGATGAGATCTCAATTTGCTAGATTTGATTGTTTGTTCGGCTCTACTTGCAGATTTGGCCGGCAAGCTGGACGGCCAAATCTGCAAGTAGAGCAACCCTAGACGCAACCCGACACGCACCCGGATGATGGTAGGTAAGTATGTCATTTGATTCGTGACTTTTTCCGCGACTTGTTTTGAGTTTGGCGAAGGGACATAACTCCCATAACTCCCACTAAGCCGGCAGACGCAGTCTAGCTTGCCGGCCAAATCTGCTAGGAGAGCCCTGTTTTTTTTTGTTGTGTGTGTGTGTGTGGTGTTTTGCCGATCTGTATGCTTTAATGACCGATAAATTTGCGTGGTTAGGGGTAGAATTAGGGTTAGGGTTAGGATTAGGGGTAGCGTTAGGGTTGTGGTTGGGGTTAAGGTTAGGGGTAGGGTGGGGGTTACGGTTGGGGGTGGGGTTAGGGGTGGGGTTACGTTTAGCGTTAGATGTGACAATTTTGACGCCGTAGTTCCCTATAATCGCGCACAGTCACATACACACTCAAACAGTCGACGGACGGTGGATGCTACTGACACAGACAATTCGCCACCGATTGGGCACCAGCCGCCCGCTATTGGCGACATATTTGGCAGACTTTCAGTGGCGCCACTCCCACAAGCATCAGATTGTCGGCCACTATTTTGACCAAATTTTCACATCTAACCCTAACCCTAACCCTAACCCCTGATCCTAACCCCTAACCGTAACCCTAGCCCTATCCCTCACCCTACCCCTAACCCTACCCCTAACCCTATGCAACCCTACATGCAATACGCAGCCCTACACGCAACCGTAGGATGATGATAGACACCCTACGCAGCCCTACACGCAACAGTAGGATGATGATAGAACCCTACGCAGCCATACACGCAACCGTATGATGATAGGTTACCCTAGACGCAACCGTACGCAACCCTACACGCACCCGGATGATGATAGGAAGTATGTCATTTGATTCGTGACTTTTTCCGCTACTTGTTTTGAGTGCGGCCAAGGGAGAGAACTCCCACTAAAGCGACCAAAGCAGTCCTGCTTGCCTGCCAAATCTGCTAGGAGAACCGTTTGTTCTAAGACCAGATGAGGCAGATGCAAATAATTTTACGGGAAACTATAATTTATAAATATATAAACTATAATAAACAACATCTAATTACGTGTATATATATATATATATATATATATATATATATATATATATATATATATATATATATATATATATATATATATATATATATATATATATATATATATAATATATACCTGACACCCTCCACCCGCACATAATTTAAAAAAAAAAAAAAAAAAGGGGGTGTGGCACGGTGATTTATGTCACAGGCGTGGGGGGAAGTTAAGCCCAACTCGACGTGTATAAGGAGATACTCCGTACGTCACTCGGGCGCCAGTCCTTTACTATCCTGGTTGTACGGAACCTCACGCAAGACCCATTACAGCACGTCCTCGTCGTGCGCCACGGATAATGTCTCAAATGAGCATTAACAGAGCTGTCAGGGGATCTCGGAGTTCGGCGGCCCCCAGAGGTGATGTGTCCTTGTGGCCCTCATCAGCCCGCCCCCAAACGCTTGGGTGAAAAATGTTACCAAAACTCATTAGGAACATTGAGTAGGTTTGCCAAACGTACAGTCAAAATTACAACCCTTGGTTAAAAGACTGCGGAGACTGTTAACCCTCAGTGTCGTCGACACCGCGCTGAGGTGCACCACAACAGCAACCATCCATAGGCGGACCATCCTTGTACATCCTCGGCTAACCCTCAGTGTCGTCGTCACCGCGCTGAGGTTCACCACAACAGCAACCATCCATCGGATGACTAAGCCTAAATGTCCGACAAAACTAGATCATACGGATCAAAATCTGACCATCAAAATTTGTATTGAACTGAAAAAGACCGAATGTCCACACCCAAAGACCCCACTCGCCCGAGTGTTGGGACAAAACTGATAACGATATGCCTGATGCAGGATGTAAAATTCTGTCGGGCTAACGGCTCGTCAAAGAAATCTAACGTGCGAAGAAAAAAGAATGTACCTATCTGTGTGGTCACAAAAGTCCAAAACCCACGGGCTGCTCCCCGCTGACTTCCAGAGGGCGCAGCCCCTGCCGAGCGGGAGGCCTGATACGGTTGTGAGGTTAAGCAGGCATGTGCAGGACGTGACGATTCCTTTGGTGAGCCCAGAACCAGAGTGTGATGTGCCCGGCTCTGCATACATGGATGCTCCTTGGATGGCGGGGAATGCCCATGATCTGCCCCTGCCTTCCCTTTGAGGGCTAACTGTTCCACAGGGGGCTGACCCCAAAGGGGGTACTCCGGGGGCAACACCTGCGGTGTGGACACCACACAAATCAGGCAACGTCTCGACCCACAAAAAACAATGGCCACAGTCAACCTAGAAATAGGCCTGACGTCTTCCCTCGAAGTCGGCGTACAGCTGCCCATGAGGCAGGGAAATGAAAAACGGTTGTACACGCAAAAATCAGGTCCAGGTGAAAGCCAAAAGTCCAAGTGGACGATTAACCGGGACCTTCCACTGGAATTCACAGCCGGTGTTCGATAAAAAAAAAAAAAAAACAAATCTGGCCTATTTGTATGCAGAGTGTTGGCTTCTTGCCTCTCAGCAGACGCATACACTCAGACTTTGAAAGAAACCCCTAATTAGTTCGGTCAGAGGCAAAAATAAAGTCATAACCTGCACAGCCCGCGGTGACAGCACTAGACACGCGGCCCTAAATCCTTAGACAAGACCACCGTCAACTCCTTGTGAGATGCACCTTTTCGTTAATTTGAAGCCCCACCCTGGCTCTTTCCAGGGGCCGCAATATAGCCCGGCCATAAATATGGCCTAATGGCTGAACGCGGTTTCTGGGACCTCTCCACGGTGATCCTCATCCACATTGTGGCACTTTGTGTCATCGGGTGTTTATCGCTTGTGTGATGTCCTGGTGGGGTAGAAAGTCAGTCAGTCATCCTCACACTCAAAGACTTCACTGCCTTCATCGCAAAAGTGCTAAATGTAACCAGTAATGGCAGTTTTGTAGCTGAATCTTGCCACTAGTATTTGTGTCAGAGCTGATTGAAAGTACACAAGACAGAAGGTTGTGGGTAACCATGACTACCAACGCCGCACGGCATGGGCTTCAATAAGAAGAATAGTGAAGAACACACTGATTTACCGATGAATGCACACTTCCCATCTTAATCGTCGTTAAGATTACGTTTAATGTACCTTGCTGTCCTGTGTGGGCGGAGAATATGAGTTTATGGGGCTAATACTTTGACTGACTTCTTAACGTCAGTATGAAATCGTACATTTTTCTAGTGCTTGGTGTGTATAATCTCTTCGCTTGTCTTTGCCACAAAAAATAGACATATGCACACGCACGTACACAATAAAGCAGTGTCAGTTCGAGATATCACTGCTAACAAGAAAAGTTATAAAACCGAACAAAAAGTATATGCTAACATAATAGACTTCCATATATATCCTTGACAGATCTGCTCGGCGATGACGTCACAGTCGATATATTTCGTTAATACTCCCGTAAAGTCGATTGGTTGGTCATTGTTTTTATCAGGGATTGATGTCCGTTTGACCAACACCTCTGAGAATCACAACGGAGACCTAGTTTAACCGCGCAACACAGTTCTATTAGAGCATTTCTACGGTTACTATCTAATACAGTTGTATTAGAGAGCACCTCCACGGTTACTATATAATACAGTTGTATTAGAGAGCACCTCTGCGGTTACTATATAATACAGTTGTATTAGAGCACCTCTGCCGTTACTATATAATACAGTTGTATTAGAGCACCTCTGCGGTTACTATATAATACAGTTGTATTAGAGCACCTCCACGGTTACTATATAATACAGTTGTATTAGAGAGCACCTCCACGGTTACTATATAATACAGTTGTATTAGAGCACCTCTGCCGTTACTATATAATACAGTTGTATTAGAGAGCACCTCCACGGTTACTATATAATACAGTTGTATTAGAGAGCACCTCTGCCGTTACTATATAATACAGTTGTATTAGAGCACCTCTGCCGTTACTATATAATACAGTTAGTTGTATTAGAGCACCTCCACCGTTACGATATAATACAGATATATTAGAGCACCTCTGCCGTTACTATATAATACAGGTGTATTAGAGAACCTCTGCGGTTACGGTAATATACAGATATATTAGCGCACCTCTGCGGTTACGATATAGCACAGTTTTATTAGAGAACCTCTGCGGTTACGGTATTATACAGATATATTAGCGCACCTCTGCGGTTACGATATAGCACAGTTTTATTAGAGCACCTCTGCCGTTACGGTATAACACAGATGTATAGAAGCACCTCTGCGGTTACGATATAGCACAGTAATATTAGAGCACCTCTACCGTTACGATATAACACAGTTGTATTACAGCACCCATGCCGTTACGGTATAATACAGTTGTATTAGAACACCTCTGCCGTTACTATATAATACAGTTGTATTAGAACACCTCTGCCGTTACTATATAATACAGTTGTATTAGAACACCTCTGCCGTTACGGTATAATACATATATATTAGAACACCTCTGCCGTTACGGTATAACACAGTTGTATTAGAACACCTATGCCGTTACGGTAAAACACAGTTGTATTAGAGCACCTCTGCCGTTACGGTATAACACAGTTGTATTAGAGCACCTCTGCCGTTACGGTATAATACAATTGTATTAGAGCACCTCTGCCGTTACGTTATAATACAATTATATTAGAGCACTTCTGCCATTACGATATAATACAGTTGTATCAGAGCACCTCTGCCGTTATGGTATAATACAATTGTATTAGAGCACCTCTGCCGTTACGTTATAATACAGTTGTATTAGAGCACCCCTACCGTTACGTTATAATACAATTGTATTAGAGCACCTCTGCCGTTACGTTATAATACAGTTGTATTAGAGCACCTCTGCCGTTACGTTATAATACAATTGTATTAGAGCACCTCTGCCGTTACGTTATAATACAATTGTATTAGAGCACCTCTGCCGTTACGTTATAATACAATTGTATTAGAGCACAACTGCCTTTACGTTATAATACAATTGTATTAGAGCACCCCTACCGTTACGTTATAATACAATTGTATTAGAGCACAACTGCCGTTACGTTATAATACAATTGTATTAGAGCACCTCTGCGGTTATAATATAATACAATTTTATTAGAGCACCTCAGCGGTTACGAAATAACATGTAGTCCAATGTCTGGGTAGGATTAGACTCAATACTTTAGGCTCAGTGAGTATGCTTAAAAAGACAGAAATTAGCTGAATCCGAAGAAAGTGACTTGTGTCTCTGAGGCGGTCAGATAGTCCGGACTGACAAATGTTTCATTTTCGTGCAAAGAAATGAGTCAGCTGATAGACATACCGAAAAGCTACTGTGGCGGGGGGACAATCCATGGACAGGCTGTATACTAATATTTTACGAGAAGTAACATGTTTGCGAAAACCAAGGGACTGTGCATCTGCGTGAGCAGACTGCTAGAACCGCAAGTTAAAAGGGGTGTGGCTAGACAAGAGCACCATGCAGAAAGCCAAAGAAGAATAAGAAACCAACACAGGACTGGTGCCGTTAGTCGATAAACTTGCAGGATTAATTGAGGAGGGGGTCCGAGCACTAATAAATTAAATTGCTCCACGTGCAGTGAGCATAATCTGTCGACCAACTAACTGAATAATTTCCCTCTGGTGTCAGCACATAAATGTGCCTTCCCATCGTCGCCGCCTCTGAAAGTAATGTGTAAATAGGCCAGACCCATGCCTGCCTCACGTTGCTCAAGAATTGTTTTCAGACGCTGCACGTAGGAACAATATCATACCGCCATGTGATTCAAACCAAAACATTAAAACACAGCGATAGTTCAGCTAAGTCGTTATTTATCAACGAACACTCATCATATAAGTTATTGAATACACGTTTTGACTAAAAACTATTTTTATTAACGACGTTTATTCTGAACTGAAATAGAACTACTTTCAAACCGCTTTGCTAGAGGAAGCCGCCATAATTCCTCGTCTGTGGCTAGGCGTGTATCGGACAGAGAAGATGTGATCCTGAATTGACAAATTGATCACTCAATAAAGCAGCTTCGGCCACTGTTTACGGCTTCTTTGTATTAAATTTACAGTAACTATATACATCCTTCTCATCTACTTGAGCTAAATGGAGTATACACCGGAAATTAAAACATTTATTAGACTTCCTCGGGCTGTCGTGTTTTGCCGGCGCGCTTGCTTGTGTTTTGACTGTCAGCCGGTATCAAGTATAAATTAAACATACACATTTAGCTGTTGGTGTATGTATCGATCTGGTTAAACTTTGTGTATATATCTCTTTTCTTAGAAACTCCGGTTATATATTTAATGTTGTATCACACACGAGAACGGTTTCAGTTTCCAACTACACATAATATTTAGAAATGAGTAAGGCATTAGTCAAGAAGGCTGTGAATGGCGATTCTCGCGACTTGCGAAAGCAGTCGCCGGCTCGGGCGAAACGGTCATCACCAAATGGCCATGTTCAAGATGCCGACACGGGTATTAGGCTGAAAAAGTCAGAAGTGATAATTGACAAACAGAAAAAGCAGTTAGTCAACGAACAGCTAAATGAAGCCAAGGGTACGTGCAGTTCTGTATTGCGGCCTCGATCAACTACCCGAAGACAGTGTGTCTCTGATAGTGTTTCAGTCAGTACGGATATTTCAGTTTCAGAATTGGATGTTGATCTTCACTCAGGAGCAAAGAAAGCGGCAGGGAGAGCCATCTTTACGCTAATTCCCCCAAAACGCAGTATTTCAACACTTCAGGTCACAGTTGAAGATCCAAATAAGCTAGAACAGGAATCGAAATTGGGGATTGGTGATAATTCTCAGTTGGATGGTAAATCTTTAATTGGAAAAAAAAGGAGGGTTAATAATGTTACTGGCAATAGTTCTTCTAAATCTCCTCATCGAAAACTTGAACCATTGAATAGAACTATGCAAGAAGAACATAGAACAGATCTCCACCCAACAGTACCTAGTGGAAGTGTCAATGGAGTCAGTGATGTGTCACACAATATGGACTCTAAGGTCCCTGAAACGATGGCAGATAATTCAGCTCCAACTGTACATCCAACACAGACTTCTCCTTCTGAACATAAAAACGAATGCATCGATTTTACGATGAAATCAGTCAATGTAAATATAAAGAATGATGATGTTAATGATGCTCAAGATATTGTAGATGATAGTGTTAGCAAGCAGGGAAAAGAAGAGAATGCGGGCGAACAGTTCAGTTCTGCCAAAGATACCGATTCGGATACTGAATCAAAAACGAAAAAGAAAGATGAGGATGTTAAGCAACCGAGGATGTCCCCGGATCATCGCTTTATGAAGCTGGATGAAGAGGTTGGCCGAGGGACTTTCAAAACTGTTCACAAGGGCTTGGAGATTGATACAGGTGTGCATGTTGCCTGGTGTGAGCTGCAGGTGAGTTATCTTCTTAATGGAATGATTTATCTTGTCAATGGAATAATGACTATCTTGTAGTTTCACTTTTGTTCAAGACTATTTATATTGTTTCTTTGTTTGTTCACGACCGTCTTGTATTGTTTCTTTGTTTGTTCACGACCGTCTTGTATTGTTTCAGTGTTTTTTCATGACTATTTTGTATTGTTTCACTGTTTATTCATGACTGTTTTGTATTGTTTCACTGTTTGGTTTTGATTATTTTGTATTGTTTCACTGTTTATTCATGACTGTTTTGTATTGTTTCACTGTTTATTCATGACTGTTTTGTATTGTTTTACTGATTATTCATGACTATCTTGTATTGTTTCACTGTTTATTCATGACTGTTTTGTATTGTTTTACTGATTATTCATGACTATCTTGTATTGTTTCACTGTTTATTCATGACTATCTTGTATTGTTTCACTGTTTATTCATGACTATCTTGTATTGTTTCACTGTTTGTTCATGACTATCTTGTATTGTTTCACTGTTTGTTCATGACTGTCTTGTATTGTTTCACTGTTTGTTCATGACTATCTTGTATTGTGTCACTGTTTATTCATGACTGTTTTGTATTGTGTCACTATTTGTTCCTGACTGTTTTGTATTGTTTCACTATTTGTTCCTGACTGTTTTGTATTGTTTCACTGTTTGTTCATGACTTTTTTGTATTGTTTCACTGTTTATTCATGACTATATTGTTTTGTTTTAATGTTTGTTTGTGACTAGGGCTGTACCGAATATTGGCTTCGTATTCGCTTCGGGGCCGAATAGTGGTCCTTTTGACTATTCGGTATTCGGCCGAATAGTTTCAGTCATGCCGAATACGAATAGTAGTTACTTAACACCCGCTTCTGCATACACGGCCTTAATACTGACAACATGGAACGATTGGTTTTGTTGAAAGCTAATGCAGCTGTCATGCATTAACTAAGCTGTCAGTGACAATCAAGTTTAGTTTCTTGTTATCTTCTTCTTCAGCGATCTCTGGTCATGCGCATAATCCGCTGTGGGTCATAAACTGGTATTTATTTTCAAGGTCTCTTAGGTTTCCTCAAAGCTTAGTTGTCAGTTCTACTGAGTGTTGCCATATGTCGCTCCGCAGCTCCGCCAGTAGAGGACAGTCTTGCAGGACATGTTCTGGAGTCTGTTCAGTACGAAGGCACTGGCAGAGAGCTGTTTGGCTCATACCTAATTTATGTGAGTGTTTATTGAGTCTGCAGTGTCCAGTGCGTAAGCGAAAAACTGTGACTTGGTCTGTTCTGTTCAAGTGTTTCAGAAAATCTTTTCTGTAGTTATAACCAGTGTTGGTTTTCCAATCTGTTTCTGATTTTCTGAGTTTTGACTTCTGGAAAAGATAGTGGCTGGTAGGTCTGTGGTTTGTTACTGCCTTCCTTGGCTAAAGCATCTGCGCTTTCATTGCCTTTGATGCCACAGTGAGACAGAATCCGCTACAAGAGAATTTCTGCCTTATTTGACGACATAGCAAGTTCCTGTGTTAGACTTTCTAGTGTGCTGTCGGTAGGTTTGGACTCAAGGGCCTGTATAGCTGACAGTGAGTCAGTGAGAAAAACTATCCTGCCTGCGGTAATTTGCAGATTGTTCATATAAGTTACTTGTTATAATACTTAGGATTCTTTCATTCCTTGTTATTAATTACCACAGACTAACTGAAGGATGCAAAACAAAATGTTTTTTAAATATTTACTATTCTGTGCGAATACTAACTAGACATGGAAAGAATATAAACTCCGGCCACATCATAGTCGATAATATGAAAATCAAACGAATGGAAACAAATAAGTACTTGGGTGCAAACTTCAACTGCTCCAACATGCTGAGAGAAGAAATACAATCTAGAGATAAAGTATACTATGCCCTTTAACATCTGCTAAGTCAAAGTGTCTGTATCGCAACACCAAGATCAAAATATATAAAACGTTGAAAAGACCAGTCGTTTTATATGGCTCTGAAACTTGAAGTAGAAATGAAAAAGATGAGGCCTTATTACAGGTTTTCGAAAACAGTCTGCAGCAGCAAACCTCAAGGGCTCAGAATGCTAAAGAAGAAGAAGACTATTCTGTGCTACTTATGTGAAGTAAAAGTTCAGCGTAAATTTGACATTATGAATGTGTTTGGGGGGAAGGGGGGGGGGGTTATTTCATTCACTATTCGTATTCGGCCGAATAGTTGGTCCCGTTACTCGTATTCGGCCCTATTTATGACTATATTGTATTATTTCACTGTTTGGTCATGACTATCTTGTTTTGTTTCACTGTTTGTTCATGACTATTTTGTATTGTTTCACTGTTTGTTCATAACAGTCTTGTATTGTTTCACAGTTTGTTCATAACAGTCTTGTATTGTTTCACTGTTTGTTCATGACAGTCTTGTATTGTTTCACTGTTTGTTCATGACTATCTTGTATGTTTCACTGTTTGTTTATGACAGTCTTGTATTGTTTCACTGTTTGTTCATGACAGTCTTGTATTGTTTCACTGTTTGTTCATGACAGTCTTGTATTGTTTCACTGTTTGTTCATGACAGTCTTGTATTGTTTCACTGTTTGTTCATGACAGTCTTGTATTGTTTCACTGTTTGTTCATGACAGTCTTGTATTGTTTCACTGTTTGTTCATGACAGTCTTGTATTGTTTCACTGTTTGTTCATGACTATCTTGTATGTTTCACTGTTTGTTTATGACAGTCTTGTATTGTTTCACTGTTTGTTCATGACAGTCTTGTATTGTTTCACTGTTTGTTCATGACTATCTTGTATGTTTCACTGTTTGTTTATGACAGTCTTGTATTGTTTCACTGTTTGTTCATGTCGTCCTGTGTTGTTTCACTGTTTGTTCATGACAGTCTTGTATTGTTTTACTGTTTGTTAATGACTATATTGTATTGTTTTAGTGTTTGGTCATGACTATTTAGTGTTGTTTGTTTGTTTGTTTATGACTGTATTGTATCTTTCAGTTTAGTCATGACTGTCTTGTTTTGTTTTACTGTTTAGTCATGACTGTCTTTTATTGTTTCACTGTTTGTTTATGACTGTATTGTATCCTTTATTGTAGTCATGACTATTATATTGTTTCACTGTTTGTTGATGACTATCTTGTTTTGTTTCACTGTTGTTTCATGATTTTTCTTTATTGTTCATTTTTACTGTTCAACACTATCTGTGCTCCCCATTATGTTTTATTGTTTCTTCATGGCAGTCAGCTATTTATTGTTTGTGATGGTGTCTGTCTTGAAGTGTTTTATTTGGTTATAATGTCTGTGTACTTTATAGTTTTTGTTAACTGTCTGCCTTGTATTGTATTACTGTCTTGTCATGCATTCAAGTAGCAAAGGGCCCTTTCTTGTCCCTGGCACATTGCGCAGATGATGTTAGACTTACAGACCATTTGGCAATTAATGCGTGACGTCAATACCACCCCGGCCTTCTTTACTTCTTAGAGCAATTCCTAGTCCCTGCAACTGTTTTAGTCTTGGCTGTCCTGGGTATGTTTTGGCTTGAATGGCTGGAAACTTTACTACATAGAAAATCCAACCGGTCATGGGCTTCTTCTATAGTCCTGTATCTTACAGCGTCAGGTTTTGAAGAGGCAACGGGTGAGAACCTTGGTATGTGATGATTGTATTTACTGCCTTGAATATTCCGTCCATCCGTCGCATGCGTGGTCGACCCCTGTATCTGCTTCCATCATGTCTTAAGTGTCAGGGCTCTCCGTGGTGCATTGTCTGGTAATAGTCTTGACACATGTACAAACCATTTGATCTGTTGTCTCTTGGTGTGGTCAAATACTGGTTCTGTCTTATTTCCTGATATCATCATTTCTGATTCTGTCTCTTGTAGTTAGTTACCTTTAGGATGTGCCCTAAACATTTCATTTATTTTTTGACAATTTTTTTTTTTTTACTTTGTTGTTAATGTCAGTCAAAAATCCTGGCGTCAGTTGGTTGAGTCTGTGCTTCGTTTGGGAGATGATAGACTGTTATTGGAGATGTTCGCTGTTTCTTATCCTTTTTATTGCTTACCGGTTGTAAACTCCAGAGGAAAGGTCTGGTAACTCACCCTCTTCTGGACTTTCTCTTGTTCCAGAACTTGAATTTTGCAAGCATATCTGTTTTACAGCTCTGGCTTATTATTTGCAAATTGTTGGTTCCTCACCTCTTTTAGATGTGCTCAGATGAGGAAAAATTCCTAATTAGTCACATTTTACGACATGCCTTTTTAAGGAGGGTGTGGGGGGCTCCCCACCCACCAGAATGGGAGCTTGGAACTCACACAGGGAGTTGGCTTATTTTAGTAAACACCAGTGTCACGCACGCGTAAGAGGGGTGGCTGGCTGAACTGTTAAAAACACTGGGCTGTTATGTGGGAGATCCAGGTTTGAATCCTTTCTAAATTTATGGTTTTTCTTTTTTTTGGGGGGCGAAAATAAAATACTCACCTGCATACTGCGTGGCGACTGCACATAGCCATGCGGTTTTAAATACTTTAACTCAGATGCCCGCTGTCATATACTGCAGACATGGTAAATACAAGCATTAATGACACTTTTGACAGACATTGTCACATGTTACTATGTGTTCTATAATTTGCTGAAAATGTCAAATTAGATGAATGATTGTAATTTTCCTGTTTCTTTCAGGACAAGCGTTGGAGTAAGAGCGACCGGAAGCGATTCAAGGAAGAGGCAGAGATGCTGAAGGAGTTACAGCACCCCAACATTCTAAGGTTCTTTGACTACTGGGAGGAGGAGGGGCCGCACAGACAGAAGATCATTGTTCTCATTACAGAACTGATGACATCTGGCACTTTGAAAACGTAATTTTGAAATGTGGTCTTGTCTCCGGGGGAGGGGTTGGGGGGGGGGGGGGGTGTGATTTTTATGTCAGGAAGGTTGAACAGCATATCCCCAGTGTGTGTTTCGGAGGCTCCATTTGGGGGTTTAACGCGTTCAGTTTCAGTAGACTTAATTAGTGCCTTTTATGCCATGCTTGTTAAGAGACAATAGGGCTTTCCCCCCCTCCCCCATGGATTTAAGGTTTTATGCACATCTGAGCTTGAAACCAGCATCTAGGCCAGGGGTGGGCAAACTATGGCCCACGGGCAAAACTGGTCCACTGTGCAGTTTTTGTTGGCCCACGAGGCTGGTGTAAAATTACTATTTAATCTAGCTCTTGGATTCATTAGAAAGCGACACAAATAACCAGCTTGAACAAACACATTTAGGAATATATAGAAAGGCTTTAGTGAGTTAGTGTGCCTGGCCAGAGGCGTAGTGAGGGATTATAAACTTAGAATATCCCACAAAAATATTGTGTTATGAGGGAATCTGAGTGTTATGTTTAAAATGGATATTTTTGTATATGATCTGCAACCAGGTTGGCAATTCTAAATTTGACCCGTGAACCAGATATGGTTGCCCTTCTCTTGGTCTAGGCATATCAGTAGAGGCTCTGCAGGCAAGCATCTAGTTGCTACACCACATGTGTTGTATAAATTGGTCTTGTTTTCTTTAAGGTTGTTTTTCATGCTATCATTCCATGAATTTGTTGTGGTGTGTGTGATCTTCCCCCTGACTCTGTGTTGGATATACATCAGCATAGCTTTCTGGGGCATTCAGTAGCAGAATATCATCAAAATATATAGATGGAAAAAACCAATGCATACTCATGTTAAATAAAACAGACATACAGTAAGCAAAAAATACACATATAGACACACAGTAAGATTTGAAAAGCAAATAATGGACAGAAGGGGTTGATTTGGCATATTTCATTTTTTTTGACTTATCAGTTATTGAACTGTTTATTCTGATAGATTTTGTTTTTGTTTCATTTATGACACAGAATGAGATGTTCTGAATGGCTTTATTTATTGTAACTTCTGTGTGTTTATTTTGTAAATTGTAGTATATACTTGCTATTACTGAACTCATACTACTGAACATATGACTAAACTGCCTAGACCCGTAGTTCTCAACCTTCCTAATGCTGCGACCCTTTTATAGTTTCTCATGTTGTGGTGTGACTGGTACTATCAGTATTGGAACTCGGCACTGGCTGCTGAAGATGAGGATGGAGCACACATGGGAATGTCCCGAGTGCTGTGATGTTAGTTCTTGACTCAACTCAGCTCATGTTGTGGTGACCCCCCCCCCCCTCCCCACAACCATACAATTATTTTCATTACTTCATAAATACAGCGAATGTGTTTCCCTATGGTTTTTAGTTGACCCCTGTGAAACGTTCGTTCAACCTCCAAAGTGGTCGCGTCCCACAGGTTGAGAACCACTGGCCCAACCTGTATTCTGATACATGATCCAGAATAGTCTCTTGAATGAGATGTTTCTTGAAGATTGTTAATTATTTTTTTCTTTCTTTTTCTGACAGGTACCTTGGGCGATTTAAAAAATTGAACCTGAAAGTTCTGAAAAATTGGTGTCGTCAGATCCTGAAAGGTTTACAGTATCTACACACTAGAACGCCCCCAATCATCCACAGGGATCTCAAGTGTGACAATATCTTTATCACAGGTACCACAGGCTCGGTCAAGATTGGAGACTTAGGCCTGGCAACCCTGAAAAGCAATTCGTTTGCAAAAAGTGTCATTGGTAAGTAAAGTTTCTGGCTTTGTCTAATGTTCTGTAGTATCTTTTTGTGTTTTCTACTTGTGCTTGGGGCATCAGTATTGAGATTAACTGTATGCTTCTTCTTATAATTAACCGTAGAGAATAATTAATGCATATCCATATTTTAAAATGTTTTGATTTTTTTTTAAGTAGAAGCTGTGCGGGTAAGTCCCATTTTTATGTTCTTGTGTTTTGACTGAATTGTTCTCAAGGATTTGTTATCAGTGTATGACTTAATTTATCAAGCTGTGGAGCTATTATGTTTGCGTTTCTAATGTATTTGAAAATGTCCTGTATATTTCACACAAAATACATGTCTACTGTAATCCAATACTCTAATTTGCCTCTAATTTTTATACAGAGGTATTTTTACAATATTGAAATGTTCTTTCTTTATAGTTTTTAGAATTTATAAGTCTCTCTCTGGCTGACATTGACTTTTGTTGTTGTTTGTTTCACAAATTTACCATGTTGATAAATTTGTTTCATTTCTCTATTCCACACAAATTCATAACTGCCTTTAGGCATCCTGTCTAGACTTTGTTGATTTCATGCTAATTCCCCTGGGCTGAGAAGGTAGGTTCACTTTTATAAATGTTCTTTTTAAAATCTTCTCTTTAGTTCTCTTTTGTTTATTTGAATAACAAGTTGTGATGCATCCTTACAGAAAACTGGTTATAATTTCCTGCTGTTACAGATAACTGTTTAACAATGGCTTCACAGAGTCAAAATTATGGCATTTTGGTTGTCCCATAAAAGTTATTGTGAGAATGCGTCACATATATGCTAAAATGTCATCACCCGGAAGTAGTCTGTGATCAGTTACAACTAACCTTAGGCCTCCACCATTTCTCTTCCCTCCTCTAAAGGCAGCTGGAGAATACAAGACGTCCTTTGTATTCTTTAAGGTACACCGGAGTTCATGGCACCAGAGATGTACGATGAGCACTACGATGAAGCAGTTGATGTCTATGCTTTTGGGATGTGTATGCTGGAGATGGCTTCGTCCGAGTACCCATACAAAGAATGCCACAACCCTGGTCAAATCTACCGCAAAGTCACAACTGTAAGCGCATTTATTTGTTTCTATGGGACAT
Organism: Candidula unifasciata; assembly: GCA_905116865.2. Taxonomy (NCBI): domain Eukaryota; kingdom Metazoa; phylum Mollusca; class Gastropoda; order Stylommatophora; family Geomitridae; genus Candidula; species Candidula unifasciata. The sequence continues at coordinate 62,687 of CAJHNH020002718.1, forward strand.
GTTATTATGGTGGTACTAATTTGTTTTGCAATTATTTTTTTCCCGTTTCTTGCAGAATATTCAGTAGCACATGTTTTCACTATGTCGGCTTTCAGGTAATATCTTTCCTTCATTATATAAATTTATCCACTTCTTTTATAGCTAATAATTCTTTGTGACGTTCTTTAAGTTTCTCTACTGTGTATTGTTAACGCCCTCCCTTGGAAATTTATCTTAAAAAAATGTCCATGGTCTGACACACACTTTTGTTTGATTTTTTTAAAACAGGGCGTACACCCAGAAGCGTTGGATAAGGTGAGGGACCCAGAAATACACAGCATCATTGAGGGCTGTATACAGACCAAGAAGGAAGACAGGTGAGCTTTTTTTTTTTAAATTCAAAAAATTTAAAATAAACAAAAACATTTGTTTATGGTATACTAAGAAATCCAGCGATATATTTGAACATTCGTATAGGGAACCACAGTTGTCTTACTAGACACTGGTCTAATGTCATAGGATATATTTTAACATTTATATATGGAACCACAGTTGTCTTACTAGTCACTGGTCTGATGTCATAGGATATATTTTAACATTTATATATGGAACCACAGTTGTCTTACTAGTCACTGGTCTAATGTCATAGGATATATTTTAACATTTATATATGGAACCACAGTTGTCTTACTAGTGACTGGTCTAATGTCATAGGATATATTTTAACATTTATATATGGAACCACAGTTGTCTTACTAGTCACTGGTCTAATGTCATAGGATATATTTTAACATTTATATATGGAACCACAGTTGTCTTACTAGTCACTGGTCTAATGTCATGGGATATATTTTAACATTTATATATGGAACCACAGTTGTCTTACTAGTCACTGGTCTAATGTCATAGGATATATTTTAACATTTATATATGGAACCACAGTTGTCTTACTAGTCACTGGTCTAATGTCATAGGATATATTTTAACATTTATATATGGAACCACAGTTGTCTTACTAGTCACTGGTCTAATGTCATAGGATATATTTTAACATTTATATATGGAACCACAGTAGTCTTACTAGTCACTGGTCTAATGTCATAGGATATATTTTAACATGCATATAGGGAACCACAGTAGTCTTACTAGACACTTGTCTAATGTCATAGATTTTTTAATCCAACTTAAAGGTGTTTTTAGCCTAGACTAAAGTGGGTAAAAAGGAAAAATCCAGGTTGTTGTGTTAGTCCTCAGGTTGTCAGTAACTGTGTCATGTTTATATTGTATTATGTTCCCAGTTTGTCTGACTGTGTTGTGTCCTCAGTTTGTCAGTGATTGTGTCATGTTCCCAGGTTATCAGTGATTACGTCATGTTCCCAGGTTGTTAGTGATGTTGTTAGTCTCCAGGTTGTCAGCCATTGTGTTATGCCCCAGGTTGTCAGTGATTGTATTATGTGCCCATTTTGTCAGTGATTCTATTAAGCCCACCGTTTGTCTTCTTCTTCTTTTCTTTGCGTTTCGGTGCTCAGATCAGACCATCAGGTGGGTTGTCTCACATGTCGGTAGCATGTCCTTCATAGTTCCCCATAGCTTGCTCTGCACACTTTGCTTTTGACGCCAGGTGTCTTTTTAAAGTTCTAGGTAGAGTGGGCAGGTCTGCAGATTGTGCTCAGGTGTTTGTGGTCCAGTTTGACAGGCACACTGTGGGGACTACAATTTTTATTTTATGCATGTGGTAGTTGAGCCTGCAGTGTCCTGTTCATTTGTCTGTGTTTTGTCCCCAGGTTGTCAATGATTGTGTTATGTCCCCAGGTTGTCAATGATTTTGTGTCCTCAAGTTGTCATTGATTGCGTTACTTTTCCAAATTGCCAGTAATTATTTTGTCCCTAGATTTGTAATGATTGTGTTATGTCCTCAGTGATTATGTTACATTCCTAGATCTACATTTATTTTGCTGTCTTCTAGGATGACAGTGAAAGATCTCCTGGCTCATGATTTCTTCCTAGAGGATACTGGTCTGCTGGTGGAGCTGGTCAGAATAGAGGATGAGTTGACAGACTTGCAGGTGATTCCCCTGAGGCTGCGTGTGGTTGACCCAAAGAAAAGAAGGGACACACACAAAGAGAATGAAGCCATCCAGTTCGACTTTGATTTGGGCCAAGATCAAGCAGAGGAGATAGCTTCTGATCTGGTTAGCTGCTTTTTTTTTAGCTGTTCTTATTTGTTTATCTTAAATGAATGAATTTACAATTGACATCACTGTACTCGGGACATTCCCATTCGTGCTTCATCCCCTTCTTTCGGTAGCCAGCAAAGATTTCACATGCTAATAGTACCAGTTGTAATCTGATTAAAAGTCCGCCTTTATTTCCTTCCTTCAGTGCTGGATATCATCCAACACCTCTGCTCACCCCACGTTGAATTAGTCTTTCAGTGCATGGTTTCTTTGTCTGTTCTGTTGCACTGTCCATTTGATCCCAGAGAGCCTTCAACCCGACTGCTTTATCATAAAAGTAGCTTCAACACCCAGAGGGGCGGAATCAACTAATCTATCAACCTGATGTTACCCCACACACATGAGTATCCTGGACCGAAAAATCATGCTTCTGATTTGTTTTGTCTTTCAGATATTATCTATCTTGTTAATTTAATAGTGAGCACGATGCACATTGCTGTAATGGTTATCAAACTGGATTTTTTTTTTAAAAAAAAAAAATATCTAGAAACCTTGAGTTGTCAACACTTTGGCTCGGTACTATGGATATCGCAACCTTTTTAGCCTTGATTTCATGATAAGTACAGCAAATCTGGTAAAATATGTGGCTTTTCAGCCTACATCCGAGAGTAAACCCAGACCACAAGGAGTTCGTCACCCGGTCGCTGCTCAGGTGGTGTTACCAACTGAGCTAACAAACCCAGCTAATCAAACTGGATATCCAAAATTTTATGCTACCCTTTATCTTTGATTTGTGCATTATATCACTCACTTAAGTATTTTAGCCTTACATTGAAACATTTTATCCCCACGTCGGGGTATGTTATCCTCAAAATGGAATATTTTACCTCTGCACTGGGATATTTTCCCCCCACCGGAGAGTATGGTTGCTAAAGCTAAGCCCTGTAGCTTGCTTCTTGTCCTTCCTATGGAACTCTGTCTATAGTCATGTTTCGCGTCATTTTAGGTCTTCCTCTGTCTCTGGTAATGTGAAGGCAGGCAAACAGGCAGTGAAAGTAAAGGGTCCTTTTCTATGCCTTCAGGCATATTGGGCATGTAGGGTGAGACCATCCTATAAGCTATAGACCAGTTGACACTCTGTGGGCGATGTGGTCAGCACCACACAGGCCACCTTTACTTCGCAAGACTGTACCTGGTATCCATTGAATGCTGGATCGAACTAGGAGCCAAGTAGTTTTATACAGACAGTCATCATCATCATAAACCACTTTTGCCGTTGAGCGTTGTGGGGAGGAATAATTTTTGATCCACTGCATGCTGGCTGCCACTGGCTATTGTCATGCCGTGAAGGTGTAGAGCAGGGCTATTCAACTGATGGGCCGCTTGCCAAATCTGGCCTGCCTAGTCTTAACAAGTGGCCCGCGGATCACTTCTAGCTGTATTGTATTTTAGATCTTTCTATGAGGGGCTGAGGCCTCTGGTCCGTGACGATCCCTGTTTTTTTTTTAAATTTTGGCCCCTGAGCCAACTTAGTTGAATAGTCCTGGTGTAGAGTGTCTTTAATGTTGTCAATCCTTATTTTCCGGGGTCATCCTCTTGCTCTATAGCTGATCTTCTGAGATGTAGTGCTTGTGGTGGTATTTGATGTTGCTGGGTTCTAATGAGATGGTCAACCACTTGATCTGCCGTTTCTTGATGGTTCTAGTTCTGATAGTTTCATTATTCACTAGATCTCGGATGGTTAGGTTAGGCAATGCACACATACATTTACAAACTTTTAAAATGTTTCAGTGTATGGGTGCATCAGTCTGTACATACATGGGACCTGGCTGGTGTTCAGATTGGTCTGTACATATGGACACACACACAAGGGGGCATGTAAACAAACAGGCAGACACATGAACTACAGACATTTAGCCTGATAGAGACATACCAACAGACAGACAAAAGATATGAGGTGCTTCAAATGAAAACCTTAAAAGTTAATAGAAATCACAATAACCATGTCATTGTCTTGTAACCTGTCAATGTTGTTGTTAAGGATGTCAAGAGTGTAAGTGTATGAAATCCTGGTGGAGATTGAAAGCTGTGCTGTCATAATGACAATTTAAATATTATCTATACATATATGTGTGTTTGTTTGGGGCACCCTCTCCCCCAAGGTTTGCAGTTGAAGCTCCCTCGTTCATATTTGCAGAGGTGCTGAACCAGGCATGATCGTGCACCAAGCCCCAGAGCTCATATTGGCCGAGACCTGTGTACACCTGTTCATGGTCATCTCTGCTGAGGGGGCTGGCCAGCGTTGATAAGATTGAAGTTGCCTTCAAAGTGCATTTTCCAGAGAGGCAAGGAACCAAGCCTGTACACAGAAAATCCAGATCTGTAAAATGGATATGCATGCAACACACAAGTACTTAAACAAGGCCATAATCCATAAGGGAATGTAACACTATGCTATTCTGCTTGAGTTGACAGCTGGTGAATGTAAACATGTTTTTAACGCAGGCAGATGTAAACTATATTCTATTTTTTTAAATGTTTAGGTGAAATCTGGGTTTCTTTTGGAGGATGACAGGAGAATTGCAGCCAAACAGATCCGGGACAGAGTGGCCCAAGTAATGAAATGCCGTGAGAAAAGAAAGTGGCTCCCGAGGTAAGCTCAGGGTCTTTCCTATATTTGTGTGAAACTTGAAGCATTTGACAGGCAATCGATTAGCTGCTGAACTTTTTATACACTTGGAGTGATTTTTGGTTGGCACCTTTGTTTTTGTCTTTCCAGACGATAAGATTATATTGTTCTGTAGAAGGAATTGGAATCTCAGCTCTTAGTGATGATGATTGTGACTAGCGAGACCTGCTCACGTTAATTCCGTAGCACAAAGCATAGGCAGTAATGTTAAGATTATATGATGCCCATGCAGCATGATCTCTCTCTCAGCCTGCCTTGTTTACTCCAGAGGAAAGGTAACACCAATACTTTTGGAGTAAAGCAGTACTCTGTCCACCTGTCGGACCTTCCCTCTGATGCCAGCTGCTGTCCAAGGCTTAAAGCCTCGCCTGCCCTGCCATAACATGTTTCAGGTTGCATTTCCTCTTCCTAAGATAATAGTGGTGCCTTACCAATTCACTCCTCTGCCTGAAGCCATTGGCACAGTGTGGGAGGGATATCAGCGTTTGATATATGCCACCTAGCACTCGATAAAATGGGGAACAGGTGTATTTCAACATAGTCAGTATTCTTTATGGCACGTGAATGTTATTTGTACCTTAAAAATTTTTACAATGAGATTAGGTAATTTTTATAATATAGGTTAATTTGTCGTTTACATTTTATGTTTGCAGAGTGCTAGTTATTTAATGCTAATTTTTTTCAGCTGAGTATTTTTCTGCTGACTTTAGAATTGTCATTGTGGAATCTGAATTGTCTCTCGTCCCGAGATACAGCTAATCTGGTAAAACCATCTGTTAAAGCTACCAGCGATAACGTTAAACTGGAGTTGCTGAACTAGCAGGTTCCGACAAGCCTAGATCATGGAATTTGTTTAGTTTGTCCCTGAGCAGTGTTTCAGGGAACCAAGAATGATTATATTTACTAAAATTAGCATTGGTGGAAAGAGGGTATGGTTGTTGTGAAATATTTGTTGTAGTCATTATGATGTCATGATTCAACATTGAGCTTTTAGTGGTCGTATAGCAAAGGAGACATGATGATCTGAGTCACATGTAAATTTGTTTAAGCCCAAGGTAATATTTTTCCTTTCATTATCTACCAGGAAGGCTAACCCGGATCAACAAATGCCTGCAGAAGTCGGATGTGTTGGTCGAAAGGTGCAAATATCGCAGCCATGCTGTAAATGGACATAACACAATTACATCTTCGGATGAACTCAGAAAAAGATTTAATTATCTGCTTCATTCTTCGATTAAAAGCGGAATAGGTCAAGCGAAGACAACATTTCAGAAAATGGAAAATTTCTTATGCAATAAGTCGCTCTCATTTAATGTCAGAAGGAGGGTGCTAAATTGTTACATAGAACCTGTTCTGCTGTATGGCAGCGAATCTTGGAATGTCAGTAAACAAATTAAGAAGAATTTGGAAGCAGCAGAGATGTGGTTTCGGATACGCATGTTCCAAATACATTGGACGGCCAAAGTAACTAATAACGATTGTTTAAAAGAAGCTAATGAAATTAGATCTCTCTATGCAACAATCAAAAGGAGACAAACACTGTTCTTTGGCAACATAATGAGATGAGAGGCGTTGGAAAACATCGTGAAAACTGGAAAGATCAGTGGAAAGGGGTAGAGGCGGACCAAGAGAGACGATGCTGGATAGGCTGAAATGATAACATGGAGGGATATCATCAAGAGAACTGTTCCAGGCAACCCGGGATACTGATTTGTGGAGATGCATGCATGAGAGCCTAAGCCAGTTGGCAGTGCACTTGATGATGATGATGATTAATTCTTCATTGATTTAATCCACTTTGTCTATTTCTTGAAATGCAGGCAGGTGTACCTCAGACGCCAGTGCCCTCTCAGGCTCCAGCCCAGCAACCCAGCCTGCTGCCACCACAGCCACCAAGTGTTAGCGCACAGCAGGCAGTATATCCCCAGGTACTTCCACAATGGAATATTCCCTTAGAAGTAAAATATATTTCATAATTGTGTAGTCAGGGGTATTCATTTGGGTCTGTCCCTTTACATGCATGTTGTAAAAAAGGCAGTTAATTAGTTGCTGCAATCGGATGTGATGGGCCGAATCATCGTTTAGCTGTGAAGCACAACACAATGTGACAGCTACCCTTTTAATGATGAAATACCCCCCGTGTGGGTTCCGGGACCCTGTTATAGGGAAAACAAGAATAGACCCACTGCCTGCCCGAAAGCATGTCGTAAGAGTCGACTAATTGGGAGCTTCCTTTGAAGTCACAGTGCATCTGCCTGAGAGGCAAGGGACCAACAGTCTGCGCACAAACGCGTCAGATCTGTCAAACGGATGCACATGCAACACTCAGATTCTGGAACAGGACTGCAGTCCAGAAGTGGATGAACAACCAGAACTTTCCACCAGAGTTAACAGCTGGTGAACGCAAAGAAGAAAAGAAGAATGATGAAATAAGAAGAAGGAGAATATTCACTTAGAATAAACAAATTTTTTTCAATGATGTAGTCAAAGGTATTCTTGTGGAACAAGTGCCTAGATGCATATATCTAGGTCGTGGTCTGCATCGCATGGAGAAAAAATCTTAGAAGTTGTTGCATGTTAAAGCTAATGCTGTCATTGCTTTCCCCATTTGGGTTCTGGGACCCCATTTTGGGAACCTCCCCCCTTCCAAAAAAAAAGACCCACCGCCCTGCTTACAAGCATGCAGTAATAAAAGTCGATTCTTGAGGGATTTGCTGAATTCACATGTGTTGAGGCCGAAACGTGCAGATATTGCAGCCTAGCTGTAAACCACAACCCAACAAAATTTTTTTTTAAAGGGCAAACACGGAAGAATTCTATATCAAGCATTTGAACACTTGTCAGAATTTTTTTCTAAAAACTTTTCCTATTCCAAGCAGCTTAACACTTCATTCATTCATTCATTTTCTTGTTGTGCCATTATATGTCACACAGGGCTCGTCTCATCAACATTCACCTTAGAGTTTCTTTCTGTTGGACGTCCTTATCTTCTCAGTCCCTCTTTTTCCCATTTCAGTGCCTGTTTGGTGAATCTCAGTTCGTCTCCTCTCAGAATGTATCCATTATAGCGCTGTCTTATAACTTGATACTAGTTGTTTCACCAAGGTAACCGTAAGGTAGCGACCATTTCTTTCTGCCTGCAAACAGACTGCAACTGACAGTTCATGAATGTAGTCGAATTTGTGTTTCAGTTTCTAGGATTCAGCTATTTGCTTCATTTTTATCAATTGTTACTGTAGTATGCACCTGACGAGATACAGCGAAATATGCCAGGCAATAAATTGTGCAGTCTATTGTTTGTGTCTTCTTTGTTCAAATTCACAACAGGGAAACACTGCTTTGATTCTTTTTGTTTTTGTCATCTCACTGATACCAGGTTGTCGCCCAGTCTCGTGGTTTTCTGTATTTTCTCTTACGCTTCTTAGGTGATGGATTTTTTTTTAAATATGGTTTCTGCTGCACCATTTATCTATCTCTTTCTTGGTCTTCCTCTCCCCTTACTTCCAGTTGTTTTGCTTTAAAAAGTCTCATCTGCAGTTTGGTCAAGATGCATCCTCACTAGATGGCTGAACCATTTCATTCTTTGTCAATATAATCTAGACATGGTCTTATCCATACTTTCTTAATTCTAGTATTTGTAACCCTGTCTCTTCTTGTGTTAGTGACCTTATTGAGACAAAGTATTTCACAGTTAGTTATTTTTTGCTTGGTATTGATAGAGTTAAAAGAAATGTAAACACAGTTTGTTCATATGAAAGTTCTTCTGTCTCACAGGCTGGTCCTCAGCAGTCTGCCACCAGCCAGCCAACCGTGGCAGGCCAGTTACCAGCAGCAACATCGGTTGTTGGAAGTGTCTATCCCCCGGCCATAAATCCTGTCATCGGGCAAGGACCCCAAGTGCAGACAAACCTAGTCTCATTCGCATGCCGTCATGGATGACCACTGTAAGTAAAGTCAAAAATACTTGTCCTGTTACAAAAAAAACATATGCCTTTGATATTGTAGAAATAATAATTATATTGATATTTGAGTCTTTCTGTTTGGATTATGGGATCCATTGTGGGGAACAAACTGTGCCCTTTTCAACAGACGGTTTATATTGAAGTAGAGGCCGCACCCGAGCTCTACCAGTCTGAGTCCTCAATAAAACCGGTGTAAGACCTGCTGTTTCCTATGCTTCATTGTTATGGTCTTGTCTTTGAATATATCAGTAGTAATGTGCCTTCTTGAACTTCCACAGCATCCAATGACAGAGCTGGTGGTGATGCAGGTTCATGTGTCAGTGATATCAACATTACACAGAGCAGCTCCCAGGTAATTTATTGTTGACTTCAAGATCATCTTCATTGGACATGACCATAAGGGCTCCGATCTCCTTCTGAGGGTGTGTCCATGTGTTTTTAGGCTAACAACTCCCTTTATATTCTGGTTGATGTTTAGACAGGCGGGTCCCGCATGGTTTTCCTGTCTTGCGGCTCCGATAGGGAACGAGACTTTGTTTTGTGAAAAATAATTTTTATCTGAAAAGATTGCAGATAAAAATTATTTTTCACAAAACAAAGTCTTACAGCGTTTAGTCTCTTGTATGGCAGTGATGATGTCTCTGCTGTCCACCAGTAGCTCGTTTCTGATAGTTTGTTTATGCTACAGCTATCCAGTCTCCTGTCTCTTCTGCCTATTCCACTCTTGTTTTCGACCTACGCTTGGTTAATATAATTTTCTGTAACCTATGGTGCCATTTCAATGGTTTGAGATGAATTCTGTCTATATTCCCTAGTTGTAGATTTCAGGCTGTACGATAGACATGACCAACGAAGACAACTTTTTTAGGGGTGCCTGTAGCTTTCGTATCTGATGTTGTCTAGTGTGGCCTTCTATCTTTCTACTTCTTTCTGTGAGTGCTGATCAATACATGGTCTGTTTGTTTATAATATGTATAATAGTCCTGATAAGGATTGCACCAGTTTTGCCTTAAAACCAAATTATTAACATTGTTAAAGAGTCGCAATTGATAAACTATAACAATACATCTGTAGTTTAGAATTTGATATTTTCATATTTTCCTCTTTCAGCTGTCGACTATTTCCTCAACTAGCAACATTGCTCAGAACGGAGAAACTCTCAGCTCACACCAGGTAGGAGATAGTTGCCTTGTGGACATCCAGCCTGAATGGTCACATCTGCATGTATTGATTGCTATTTAGATCTACTTATGACATATACCAGTGCTTTTTGTTCACACAAAATATTTAGCTACTAGGAAATTTGGATTTTATGTAGAGCCGGATGCAGTTATTTCACTCGCTGTATCCCAGAAGTCAGTGTTCATACAGTAATTTCACCCCCTTTTATTGTAGAAGGAAATGTTCTCACAGAAGTGGACACGGTAATTTCATTCATTTTTCACAGAAGTCAATGTTCCTGCAGCACTGGATGCTGTAATTTTGCTCATTGTATCCAAGCAGTTAAGGTTCAAGCACAGAGAGAGAGAGAGAGAGAGAGAGGCAGGCCTGCTTGTGTGTATAAAGTTTTAACAGAAACAAACTTCTTCCATGTTATCGTTCCAGGACTGTGGAATGGGGGGGGGGGGGGAAGAGGGGAATAGACCATCTGTCTTCCTAACAAGCATATCATGAGAGTTGATTAATTAAGGAGTTTCCTCCAAAGTTGGAGTGCATCTTCCTGAGAGACGAGGAACCAGTGGTCTGCGTACAAATAAACCAAGTTGCAAAACTCAAGTTCTGGAACAAGACATGGATAAACAGCCAGAACTTTCCGCCTGAGTTTACAGCCAGTGAATGCTAAAAAGAAGAAGTCGAGGCACTGCTTCAGCAAGCAGGCACTCTAACCACTATGCCACCTCGGCAGAGTAAAAAAACCAGAATCACCAGTAATCATGTTGCTAATTTAATCTCCACAGCAAAGAATAAAATACCGGCTGAGAGCAAAGGTGCGTGTGCAAACTTTTACTAGAGTGCACTTCGCTGTTTTTAAGCCTGCTTTTCTTTTTTCTTCCCTTAATTTCAAGTAAATAGCAGCATTTATAAATATACTAGCAGTAACCGCCACGCTTTGCTGTGGCTCAGCCTGTCGAAATGGAAAAGACAAAAATTAGAATCGTTGTCTGCACAGATTTACAGATAGTCTGATTTGCCTCTAGAACACGCAGCGTTTAAGTGTTTTTATAGTAGTGGTAGTTTAAATTGTATTATTAGGACTTAAAAAAGGATAGTTTTTGTGTGTGTACCACGTGCTAAAGTTTCTAGTAAAGCTTACTGCTGAATTTCTAAATAACCCCAAAAAGATAGTTTTGTGTGTGTACCACGTGCTAAAGTTTCTAGTAAAGCTTACTGCTGTATTTCTAAATGACCCCAAAAAAGATAGTTTTTGTGTACCACATGCTAAAGTTTTTAGTAAATCTTACTGCTGTATTTCTAAATGACCAACAGACTTGAATAAAGAAAAAAACTAACAATATGAGAATATCTGAGGAAGTGTTATGAAAACATAACAGATTTTATAAATGGGAACTTTAAAATCATGTTTTAAGCTCAGATTAATATACCCCGACTACTCATCTCTCCCTCTTCAAAGGATTTTAAAATTCATCACCTGATGACTTTGGCATCCGTGTCCACCCAGACTAAAATGAACTTTAAGCTCTCTCAGTTACGTTTCTGTCATCACACATAAGGAGTATTTTTGGCAGTAATTCTGGCCCGTTGGTTTATTTATTAGTTTCATAGTTTTCTAGATACAACACATTTTGTAAGCCTACTTTATAATGCCATAATGTGATTTAAAAATAAAATAAACACAAAGACTCAACCTCTTAGAACTCTGTCCCAATTATTTTCAAACCCACCCTGTCTGTTTGGTTAATAGTTTATTCAACGGATCAACATCATTGCATAAGGGTAGTAACCCATAAGTGCTCCGTTTTACTTCTAACTCAAGCCTGGGTCAGAAGAATATCAGCGCACTGCACAAACTTTGTAGCGTAGGCATGGATCCTGAAATACTTTAGGTAGATTTTTAACTGCGAATTTTACCTTGGGGGAGCCGTTAGGCTACTCTTATCGATTTCCAACTTCCAAGGGATTGTTTTTTTACCTGCGCAGCAATACGCACAAGGTCTGATCTTACTACCCAGTACCAGGGAAATTACTAGAAGCCCACGTGAAAAAATCCCAGCCTTCACCGAGGCTTAAACCCGGGACCTCTATCACTCGAAGTGGACGCCATGCCTCGGGACCACTCAGGCCCCCCACCTCTATTGTTGTTGGGGCCCCTAATATAACCTAATCGTTCAACATGGTTTGTGGGGACTAATGCTTTGAGGATTTTCATCCAAATGGTTCACTTTGTTGGGTGGTTAATCATTTGTTGTGTGGTCCTAGGGGTTGAACGTCTCTCTCAGAGACCTAATTTGACAACATGCATCCTTTGTGACATGCTTTTAAATGGGTTTATATCTCCATACTGCAGTGCTTTGGGACCCACACAGGGGATATTAACAGTGAGACTAGCAGTGGACAGGGGTGGGGGGTGGACGCTCTTTAATCACATGTTTACATCACTTAATTTAGCCAAATAGGTTTGTTTTCTCCTTCCTTATCTTGTATCTCTTACAATACCTTGGTGCTTTATTAATATCCTACCCCAAACAGGGGAAATCCATAGGTCACACGACATAATATTTCAGGGTAGATAGGCTGCATGCAGTCGTTGAACCTAGGCTGCACGCTCTTGTGGGACGTAGGTGGGTTGGGGTTAGGACCAGTTCTAGATGTTTTGGGATCGCTAAAAACATCAGAAAGCCGGGAAACCCAGTCTTACCACACTCTAAAATGTTGGACTGTCCTGTGACGTCATCTGGGGTAGGATATTATTAAGAACCCAATACCTCAGTTAAAAAACAGAAACAAAAAAGGCTTATTTCTTTAATAGCAAGCTATTAATTTTAGGATACCTTTTTAGCCACTTTCTGAAACTGAGGTTCCCAGAAAGCTTAGACCTGCAGACCACTCATGTTTTCAAAGGTCTGACCCCGTAAATTTGTTTGTTTTAGTAGACAGGGAAGAACTTACAATCACAATTTTTTTTTTTTAAAGTAGACATAGACGCCAGTCGGCAAGGCACCTGACGATGATAGGGAAGAACTTTCAATCACACAAAAATATTTTTTTAATGGCAAATGGTAGCACAACCCTTTACATTTGTTACATGGACACCAACTGGGCAACACTGCTCTAAAATTTATAAGTTGAATGATAGTTGCTTGTAGTGATAAATGGCAACCCCTTATTTTCTTCTTCTCCAGATATAGAAGCAATTAATGCACAGAGTACATGCTTTAACACCATTTTCTTATATGCTGTATTATATAGAGCTGTCATGGAAATTAGTGCAATTTTAACCTAGGATGTGAATGTTTTTCTCCATCCATACAATTTCTGCACTATTTGTCTGTCTGCCATTAAGCCGTGCGGGGAGTGGAGGGGAGTGTGCAGTCCATTGCTTGATTGGCAGCAGTAGCTATCTGTATTCCTTGTTGATGTAGCAGCTCTTTAATGTCATCAGTCCATATTCTCCTAGGGCATCCTCTTGTAGTCACTTCAGATCTTTTCATGTGTATTATTTGCATGGGTAGTTCTGGAAGCTTTCTTACTTGATGACCGAACCATTTGATCTTCTATTTCTCATTGAATGAGTTGCATGGTGTTGTTCCTACAACCTGTCTGATTTATCATTTCTAACCTTGTCTTGAATGGGTAAGTTGGCAGCACAGTGTTGGTATGAATATTCTGTTAATAATCTGTTTCTTGGTGCTCATACTTATGTTTGAATGTCTTAATAGCCATGTCAGTCAGTATATATGGTCCTGGCTGTATTGTATATGATATGTAATATGGTCCCTGTCCGAGAACATCCGGTAAAGTGCAGCAGGGGAAGATCAGGGCCTGGGAGTCTTGACCCAGGTCGGCCCACCTTCCAAGATTGTATGGGAATGGTAACGGGCCGAAACGATCGTCGACAAGGGATCTTTCTGCTGATCATCAGTGGACCCCTGCTGTACATGCTTCCCTGTGGAGTTCTTCTCATTATTGTTAAGGAGCCTTTTCTATATGGTGCTTGGAACATGATCTGATCAGTATCACACCAGCTCCTTTAACTACGCACACCATTTTTAAGCTTGCATTACATGCGGATAGTATAGGCTCAGATCCTCCTTGGTGACGAATGTTGAAAACTAGGCCTTGCGATCGACCCAGTTTCTTGACGGCATTTTCTTCTAGTCATACTTTACACTAACTTCATGTTTCAGCTTATCTGTAGTATCTCCCTTCTGTTCAAATTTGATTCTTTCTCTGTTTTTTTTCACGTCTGTTTGCATTTTGCCCCCCCCCCCCCACCCCCCCCCCCCCCCCCCCCCCCCCCCACCCCCCCCCCCCCCCGCCCCCCCCCACCCCCCCCCTCCCCCCCCCCCCCCCCCCCCCCCCCCCCCCCCCCCCCCCCCCCAGCTTTCTCATGTTTGTTCACACTTTACATTTTCATCGAATCTGTTTTCTCGTGTCACTTCACGCTTTTCATTTTCTTTTTTTTTCGGCTTTCTCATTCACATTTTACGTTTTCTTTTTCTTTTCATTTTTCTTTTCTGCTTATGTTTCACATTTTCATGTTTTCAGTTTTAATTTGACTGCAGTCTGCCATATCTGTCCATACCATATTATTGCTTACTAAGCTTGATTCCTGCTAATTTTTCCTTGCACATAAGTTCACTAACAAAAACCAGACTAAACTTCAGCGACAAAGGCTTACTGATGAAGACAGGACTAAACTTCTACGACATAAGTAAACTGATCAAAACAGTCCTAAACTTCTGCTTACATAGGTAAGCTAACAAAGACAATCCTAAACTTCTCACAACACTGCTTTAAATATATACTGATTTTTTTTCTCCCTCTTATATATATATATATATATATGTATGTATATATACATAAATTTTATTTTGGTTCTTACCTAAGTGTATATATTTGTACTTGAATAATATATATTTTGTGCACTAGAATAAATATAGATTTCTTTACATAAAAATATAAGTTGTCCCCCTAAAAATAATCCCTAAGGTGTCTGTTGGAGCAAAATTTAAACAACCCAGTCTTATTGTTGGGAAACATGGTGTATTCAGCAAGTGAGATTTGTTAGGTAGTGATTGAAAGACTCGTCTATCAGTGTGATATACCCAGAGAGACTTCTGTCCCGATATGGTTGATAAAATTATTGAGGCAGACTAATTTTGGTGCTGGAAAGTTATTTGCTACTGACACTTTTTTTGTTAGCTATTGCATTTTCCCCATATGTGGACTGAAAGAATATAGTTCTGTTACTCAGCTGCTAAACTTAGTGCATAGTTCAACACTGAGCTGTGGATTTCATTTGGAATGCTTTTTGAATGTGCCCAAGGTGGTTTGTGTTGTCAGCTGCAGATTCAGAAAATGGCGATTGGCCTGTGCAGCATAATCGGTTGTGCCTTTTGCCATTGTGTGCTACTGCTGATTTGTTGTAACTGCTACCTCCACCGATGATGAACTGCAGTTCTTCTTGCAGAATGTTATTGTTGGCAATTCTGACAGCTGCCTTATGTGTGTGCTCTGTGTTAATGGTCTTGATATCTGCCGGCACAGAACCGACTGGTTATGAGGGTGACCCAATTAATGTGAAGTTGGAGCTGCAATTAACTGAATAATTGTCCCCAGAGTTCCATATCATATAGCAGTTGGGCAGGGTTGTTTCTGTAGTAAAGAGAAACAGGGGTTGGGATGACTAAGAGCAGCGGTTCTCAAAAAACACAACAAATATTTATTGAAGTTATGAAGTAGCGATGAAAACAGTTGTATGGTTGGGGGTCGCAACAGCATGAGGAACTGTATTAAAAGGTCACCTCATTTGAAAGGTTGGGAACCACTGACTAAGAGGAAAGCCTCTGAACTTGGAAAGACAAGATTTATGGTGTGAATGGCAAAAATTGCTACAAAATAGACAAATCAGATGATGACGTAACTGTAATTCTCCAGGTTAATTTTGATAACCCTATGTTGACATGAATTTTTTTGTATATGTATATATCTACACGCATACACACACACACACACATGTATAGAAATATATATTTGAAGTCAGCTTGTGTTTTATTTATGACAGTTTCATGTATTTATTAATTATTACATCACACCATTTTTATGCGGTCACGCTTTCATGCTAGAATTACTGAGAATTGGTGCTATATTTTTTTCCTCCAACTATCATACCTGGGCACTTTGTTTATGTTAGTTGTTAAATTGTCTTTATTTGTTGATGGTGGATACAGTTGTTTGTGAGAGCTGTTAACATTTGTTGATGAATGCATTTCATTGTTAAAGGTGATAACATTTGCTGATGAATGTATTTGATTTTTTAAGGTGTTAATGTTTGCTGGTGAGTGTAGGAGAGTTTGAAAGCTGGTAACAATTGTTGATGATGTATGTTATTGTTAAAAGTGTTAACATTTGCTGAAGAGTCTGATTTTGAAAGGTGTTACATTTTTTAAATATATGTGTTTTGGTTAAATTTTTTCAATTCATTGTTGTTTGGTGCAGATGATTTTGAAAGCTATTGTGTTAAACATTTGTTGATACTGTATTGATCTTGAAATGCATTAACCTTTGTTTAGTGTATGTGATTTTAAAAGATGTTAAAATAATTGTTGATGAATGTATGTTCTTTTGAAAGCTAACACTGGTTGATGTTACAGTAACAGTGTATGTGATTTTGAAAGCTAATATCTGGTAATGTCATGTAATTTTGAAAGGCAGTATCTAGTAATGTCATGTGATTTTGAAAAGCAATATCTGGTAATGTCATGTGATTTTGAAAGGTGTTAAGATTAGTTAATGTTGGGTATCTGTGATTGTGAGAGTGATTAAAAAAAAAACACTGGGTGTATATGATTTTTGAAAGGTATTATCATTTTATTTTTAGTGTATATGATTTGTTTAAGGTATTATCATTCGTTTATTTTTGGCGTGTCTGATTTTTCTTAGGTGTTATAATTTGTTAGTGTCCAGTTTGTATGGTTTTGAATGTTGATATCATTTTGTTGTTGTTCAGTGAATGTGATTTTGTCAAGTATTATTTGGTATGTGTAATTTTGTGTGAGGTTCAGATTTATTCATGGGGGATGGAGAGGGGGATTTTAGAACATTCTTATGTAAATACACTGGTTATGTCATGCCATAACACTGCAGTTTTGTTCTATTGACATTCTCATTTTAGTTTTGGAAACGGATCATTGGTCTTCTTGATTTGTTGTTGTGATGGATTCTATTTTCTGTTAATTTGTTTCCTAGTTGGTGGTAATCCAAGAATTGCAATTTTCAAACAGGCTGCCAATCTGAGTCACCTGGATATGAATGCCGCCCAGCAGCACCAGGTGCAGTCCTGCCAGCTCCAGCAGGGCGGCACCCCAAACTCACAGCCCACGGCCAGCGCCAGTGGGATCACAGCCAGCGTCTCCACTGGTTGCCTCAACGATGAGTCCTGTCACTCCAACAAGGAGAGGTAGGTTGACGTCATGTCTGAATTTGTAGTTGTCAGTGTCACTTACTAGTTTAAAGGGATCATTAATCATCAGAAATCTGATTGTGTAAACACCAGTGCAAATTTTATGGGGTAATCACACACATAAATGCATTGAACAGCTTAACGAGTATGAGATTTTAAAAAAACCCCCCCCCCCCCCCATGTTTTAAAATGGCCAATTTAGTAAGTTTTCATTACAGAACACAGAATAAAATTGTATCAGTCCTTTGAGAAATTAATTCTAAGGTACTTGCAGTTCATCATATTTTTTTAAAGTTCCCAAATGTCATGGATTTTAAAATCCATATCTTCGGAGCAAACGCTCTAAACTAAAACTTGTTGGCGGAAGCAAATTTTCTTAAAAAAAAACCACACAGAAGTGATTAGCACATTTTTTGCACTGGTGGATACAACAATTATCATACAGGTTCATGAATAATCAATAGCTTGTTTTGGTGCATTGGACACTTTTTTCATGCACAGTGAAACAGAACTGGGCCAAGAAAAGACTAGGAAGAAGTCTCGGCGCCGCAAAAAGACCGTGGACAAACTGCCCCCAAAGGTGACAATCATCTCGTATGACGAAGCGTCGGACGAAGTGGAAGTTCTGCTGGAGGTGTCAAACAACAACCTGACCTGCAAGTTTCTGCGGAACTCAATTCCTAGAGCCGAGGAGGTTGAGGAAGACTTGGTAATGAACGGCTTGCTGCCCAGCAAAGCATTCTTTTTCATTGGTGGTGTGATGACGGGAGTCCTGCATTGCATCACACTGCCCTGTCTGTTCCCGTTGTTTTCTGTGCATTGTTATAAAGATACCACGTTTGCTTGCAGTTTGTTTTTGCTTTGGATGTTTTTGTTTGCACAAGTGTGTTTAAAAAAAAAATATGTTGATATGATTTGAGAGTTAATGCCGGCCGGTGTCTTCAACTTGTGTGTACACCCTCACAAGAGCCAGTTGTGCATTGTTTTGTGGTTTACAACTAAGCTGTGATAACTCTTTCGGCCAACACATCCCATTTCAGCAAACTCTCAATTAATAGTCACCTTTTACAATGTGTTTGTTACGCGGCTCTAGGCCCACCTGGCATCCCACAGGGACCACTGGCTGGTATGAAATTTACCGCAAGTACTGGTTGGTGGTTCCATGAAAATGTGCCGCCAAAACAACATAGAAGTTGTTCTTTGCCTTACTGCTTTACCTGTGATCTGTTAGTATCTAATTTCTAGTGGCAAAATGTGTGTAGCTTGACAGTCTTTAAAGGAATGTAGATGAGAAAAAAAACAGTCATGGAGAGATTTAGTTATTGAATTTGTTTAAAGCATTGCAGACAGAAGATAGTTTTTTTATTATGATAAATGTAGAGATGACATTTTTGCAGTTTCAACTGTTTGAATTGTTGTGGAGAGATTGAAACTGACTTTGTTTAGAAACATATTGTGGAGTGAGTTATTCATCCTGAAGTAGAAAACATGGATTTGGTGAGGGTGTTTATTATTATTTTCTTTTAAAACACAGCTGTGGTGAGGGAATTTAGTTATTTATTCTGTTTTAGAAAAAAAACTTGCGGAGAGGTGATGTAGTTAAAGGAATTTGCTGTTCAAGAGTCTTTCTTCATACTAGTTTCCCAGGCAGTTTTTATATAGATCCCTTGTTTTCTGCTTATTAATTCAACTTGTTTGTTTTGTTGTTAATTTTTTATTTAATCATCCTTCTTTTCACGAGACTTAATTATTTTGACTTCTAACCCACACATATTAATTGAAAGTTATGCTACCCAAGGCTGGGTTTGATTTGTGATGTGTAGGATAGTTCATGTGCATTAGGTGACTTACTTGGCTTCTCTCTCTCTCTCCCTTTCTCTCTCTCTCTCTCTCTCTCTCTCTCTCTCTCTCTCTCTCTCTCTCTCTCTCTCTCTCTCTCTCTCTCTATTTGCCTACCTACCTGTCTGTCTACCCGTCTGTCTGTCTGTTTACCTGTCTGTCTGGCAGTCTGTCCTTCCTCTGTCTCTTCTCTCTCTCACTCCATCCTCACTCACTCACACCATACATAAATATATTATACTAAACATGTATGTATATTACATGTCTGATTTACCTGATTTACATTCTTTTTTCTCATTCAGACTTTAAACAAATAAATAAAAACACCTGTTTAACTTTACAGTGATTTGATTTTAAATTTTGAGTTAAGAATATATATGTAAATATTTAAAATTACTGAAATGAAGCAGTGTATATATCGTGTAGTGTAATAGTCGTTATTTCCTATTCTAGCTACCGGATGTCAGTAAAGTGCAGATAGAGGGTGTAACTAGTCTATTGCACCAAGTCATCCAGATAGTGACCCAAGAGGGCAAGAATTCGGTGGGCCAGGTGTTGACCCTGTCACCCTCGACAAGTCCTTCGGCTGTGAGAAAGTTTAAGATCAACATAGATACCAAGAAGGTTAGTGCATTTTCTGGCTTCGTCCCTGACATCCACCCTCTCCCCCCTTTTTTCCCCACCACACACATGCACATACAGAGGACTCTTACACACACATTGAATTCTTACTCTTTTGTCTCTAACTTGTATCTTGGGCACATCATGTGGAGAAGGGTCATAAGATTGCTATTATAAGTTTATTAGAAAAGTAAAGGACCCTTTTCTGTATGCGTATTGAGGACATCCAGAGAAGGCCTAAGATGAACATTGTTGAGAGAGACCAGAGGTGCTGGGCTGGATCCCATCAGTGATATTGAAATAATTGAGGAACGAAGGGCAAGACTGCCCTCAACCAGTGCAGTTTAGGTCTTATTTCATCCACCCTGTCCTAATTATGTTAAAGATTTAATTGTATTCTTCCCACGTGGTTTCTGTAGTCCCATAGAGGGGGGTATATACTAGGGCTGTACCGAATAGTGATTTTCACTATTCGGTCGAATACGAATAGTGGGACCAACTATTCAGCCGAATACGAATAGTGTATCATCATCATCAGGTGCCTTGCTGACTGGCGTGGGCAATCATGCCTCTCTACAATTTGCTATCTCCTGCAGCATGTATCACTTCGTGTACTGACACACCTCCATGCCATGCAACAAGACTGTCAAGAATCTTCTATCGTTATCATCCTCTATCCCTCCTTCCACAGATCTTTCCAGTGGTTACCAAATGTTCTATTTTCCCTCTTCTCATAACATAGCTGAAAAACGAAGCTGACACACACACACACTGCGGTTGGCATTTTATGCAGTTTGTGCCACGCAACCGGGTTGCAGTTTCCCCCGCTACGACATAGGCAAGAGCAACAATTGTGTTAATGAGAGAGTAATTTCAGTCCATCACAGTGTATGCAGAAACTGGAGTAAGGTAACCATTATTCGTATTCGGCCCGACTGCAACTATTCGGCCGAATACCGAATAGTTATTAGGTCGACTATTCGGCCCCGAAGCGAATATTCGGTACAGCCCTAGTATATACCCACTGCCCCCTAAGAAGCTGGTCGTAAGAGTCTATTATTATCTATATTTTGCTTCAAAGTTGGAGTTTTTCTGCCTGAGAGGTAAGAAACCAACAGTCTGCATACACATAAGCCAGATCTGTAAAATGTTTGTGCATGCAAAACTCGGGTTCTAGAACAAGACCAAAAGTCCAGAAGTGGTTGAGCAACCAGACGTTTTTGCTGGAGTTCAGAGCCAGTGACCACGAAGAAGCAGAAGATTCCACTCTATCTTAATTCTGTTTAAGTTAGAGTTGCATTTGCCATTATTGTAATCATTTATTGTACTGTTTATATGTTTTATAGGGCTTAAATTTGATTCCTCCCTTCTGTTCCATCCTTTGCAATCCTTTGAAATCCAGTCCATCACCAGTTGCCTTTCTCATTAACATTTGGCGGAGTTTTTTTTTTGGACAGCCTCGCTTTCCCTAATTACAAACATGCATTAACTGGTGCCTGTCCTGAACAGAGGGATTAACTGGCACGATAGAATCATTGATGTAGAGCTTTGGGAGAGAAGTAAACAAGTTCTAGTTATTCAAGAGATGGCTTTGCTTTGAAACCATGCTCCTTTGGATAGGAACACTTTAAGAAAATGTGATTTAACTGTAATGTTTTTGAGCTGGAACCCACAGGGTCACATGTATAAAAGCAGACCCCCAAAATTTGCGGACAAGGAAATTAGAGAGGGAATTTAACCCCGTCACCCGGAGAAACCTGTTTTTTGAACACGGTATTTACATTTTTAAAAAATGACATAAGCCTCAGGGCAGGGGCCACTCCGCCTTTATAGCTGCTGTGGTGCTAGTTGCAAGTAAATAGTGTGTGGACATGTTAGTCAAAGTAAAGTAATGGTGCCTTTTTTCATCAATGGCACATGGGCAGAATGAGGCTCGACTCATGTTTTTATAGACCAGTTAGCCTTTGATCTGGTCAACATCATGCTGGCTGCCTTTACTTCCCAGGGCTCTACCTAGTACCCATTTAAGGCTGGGTCGGCCGCGGAGCTGACGACATGTTTGTGCAAAAACAAAAAACAATCAGACTATTCGAATTTGAACCGATGACCTTCAGATTCGCAGAGTCGTAAATGTGGTAAGTATGATATTATTACCCCCCACCACCCCCCGTCAAAAAAAAAAAAACCCACCTGATATTATTTGGGGTGGGAAAGAAAAAAAACATTGTTAAAAAATGTTTCACACCAAAATTACATTTTAATAATCTCATTCAGGCATCACTTTTCTTCACTTGGCTAACACTAGAAAACTACATTTATCGTGGTCGAAGGGAGGAAAATCAGTTAAAGTTTGTAGTTAAAGATTTCTTCCCCATCACATAGAAAAATTACCTTTGCTTAATATGTTAATGTAAAGTAGGTAAATAGCCAAATATATTGTTTTTAACCACTTGAAGTGCGGCTGCGGCTTTCATACTTGCATCCCATGACCCCTCATAGCACGATGTAACACTCATCATCATTATCATCATAAACCACTTCTCTGACGTTAAGCCCCGTGGGGAGGAATAATTTGCGATCCAGTGCATGTTGGCTGCCACTGGCTATTGTCATGCCGTGAAGGCGTAGAGTGTCTTTCATGTTGTCGATCCATGTTTTCCGCGGCCATCCTCTTGCTCTTGTAGCTGATCTTCTGAGATGTAGTGCTTGTGATGGTATTTGATCTTGCTGCATTCCAGCGATTTGGCCAAACCACATGATCTGCTGTTTCTCGATGAATCTAGTACAAAGTGACGTTCCCACAATTTGTCTGATAGTTTCATTATTCATTCCATTTCTGATGGTTAGGTTGGCTGCTTTTCTCAGGCACCTCATCTCGCAGGTGGTGATTTTGCGTATATGGGCTTTAGATAGTGTCCATGTTTGGCACTGGTTGCTCAATGTTGGAATGAATATTCTGTTAATAATTTGTCTCTTTGCACTCATAGTTATGCTTGGATGTCTTAATAATGGTGACAGTTGGTATATAAGTGCGCTTACTTTCTGACATCTGGTTTCTATTTCTCTGTCAATTCTACCATTTTCTGTGATCATACTTCCTAGATATTTAAACTCCCTAACTTGATTCAGAGCAGAACCATTCAGCTGTATGTGTAGTGGGGCAGGGGTTCTACTAACTTGCATTGTTTTGGTTTTTTTTGCATTGATCTTCATGTTGTTATTTACTGCATGCTGAGTGTAACCTGTTAAATGTGGTCTTGCAGTCTATCTTCTTCAGGGTAGAACAAGCACTGGTCATCAGCAAATAGAAGTTCGTTTAATGTGGGTGAATCAATAATTTCTCCTGATGTGTGTGTACTTCCTCATGATTATAAAGATCTATCTATGTTGTCTGTATCAGAACTTGCGTCTTTAGATATTCTGTCTATATAAATGTTAAATAAAAGTTGGGAGAGCACACATCCCTGTCTCACACGTGTTTGACTGTGAACGTGTCTGATATGCCTTTTTGTGTTCTTATTGCTTTTCGGCTTGTGAGGTACATGGCTTTGTTGTTCTCTAGTAACTGTCCTTGAACCCTGTAGTTATCAAGAACAGACCACAATTTGTTTCTATCCACTCTATTGAAAGCCTTTTCCTTGTCTACAAACACAATATTCTGTTTGATATTATACTCAATGGCTTCCTAACACACTTGCCTCAGATTGAATAATGCATCTGTGCATCCTCTGCCTTTTCTGAAACCGAATTGGGATGCACTCATCTGTTGTTCAGCTATGGGTCTAACGCTCTGTTCTAGTAATTTGGCATACATTTTTCCTACATGACTCAGTAGTGTTATACCTCTGTATGCTTCACATTTTCTCCTATTACTTTTCTTTTTTCCATAACGGTACTATTAGTGCCTGTTGCCACTCAGCTGGGACTTTTCTTTCTTCCCCAGCTATATTAAAATTCTAGTAAGCCATTTAACACCCACTTCTCCGCTTGCTTTGATCCCTTCTGTTATAATTCCTTCCAGACCTGATGCTTTGTTTTTGGGGCTGTTCTGTATAACAGCTTTTACTTCCGCTGCTTTGAAATTTGGTTCCTCTTGTTTGCAGATTTGAGGTACAAAGTTAAAATTATATCTACGTTGCCTGTGGGGTTGAGAAGTTCTTGAAAATACTCTGGCCATCTTGCCAACCTCTGTTGCGGATTAAATAGAGGTATGCCTGTCTTGCTGTTGATAATAGTTGTTGGGTTGTAGCCTATGACTCTTTCTCTCATGATTTTTACATGTTTTTAGAATTCTCTAGGGGAGTTCTTGCTGAGGGTAGCCATCTGTTGACCATAATTTCTACAAGACTTGTCTTTAGTTGCTTTAATTTTGCGTTTTGCTTCACTTCTTACTAATCTGTAATGGACGTAATCTTAATGTGATTTTGATTTTAGCCATTTTTCATATGCCCTCTTTCTTTCTGGATACGTTGTCTTTAACTTCGTTGTTCCACCAAATAGTTCTTAAACATTTTACACCACCTACCGTTTTTGAAGTGTGTTGAGCATAACCGTCCTAAAAACATGTCTACTCTGAATCAATGTTTGAATATTTGCCTGGACTGTAATTTCTTGTTGAATCTCATCTTTAACCACATTATCCTGAAGTCTCCGGAAGTTGATAACATCTGTGGTTACTATTTTATGTCTTAGTTTTCTGTACTCAGTGTTCTTTTTTAACATAACTGGTCTTTGATCAGTGTCAATATTTATAATATTATAGTATCATCTGGAAAGACGGAAAGGTGCCAATCAGGCGACCCCTGTGAAATAGTCGTTCAACCCCCAAAGAGGTCGGGGCCCACAGGTTGAGAACCACAGCTTTAAACTTTCCTGTTGTCCCTTGTCATAACGTTCCCAAAGAATGTATTGCCTTGTCTCTCTTTTTTATCAGTTAACTGTTTCTGAGTATCTTCATTGCACTTTTTATCATTTTCTGGTGTTACCATTCATCCATAAAACCTCATCCCCTTGGCATCCTTATTTGGCAGTCATCAGCTGGTGTCCATAATTCACTTGCATTATATCTCTTCACTAAAGATCTTATTTTTTTCTAATTTGTTCTGGCTAACAGTATGTTGCATTTTCCTTCAAATTTCAGCCCTCAGTTGAGGGAACCCAGAGCCACAAACACCGAAGGCAGGTCCCCAAGAGTGGATTGATTGTCACACATCAGTCCACAAACACCAACAAGTTTGAAGATGATGTTGAGGAACCACTTGTGTCTACGGAGACAAACCATGAGAGTAACAGCACTCAAACACACGGTACTGTCAACGACAATGAGCTGAAAGTGGGGAAACCTGCGGCAGCAAAAGAAAGTGTCCCAGTTAACATAGAAGAGCTGTCGGAGAAACTCCAGTCTATCTACCCACAGAAAACTGGGCCGATGGCTGGACAGGTACTACCTCCAGGTGCTGGATCAGAAACTCAGCCATCCGGCATGAAACCAGATGCTGCAGGCCAGCCAGGACAAGTCCATGTGCAGGCCACTTATGCTACTCAAGCTCCTGTTGGCCAGATAGTCCAAGGTATGGCTGGAATCATTCCTCAAGGCCAGGTTCCAACTGTCTCATCAACGATGTCACAATTAGTTCAGGCCAGCATTCAGAGTATGGCTTCTTCTGTTCAGCCTGTCAATCCATCTCAAACTGGACATGCCATTAGTAGTGTCCTAATTCCACAGTCAGGTCAGGAGACAGCTAACTTTATGGGAGTCGAAACCTCCAGAAATGCCATTCAGGCAAGTCAAACATCACAGGTGGTTGCTGGTCAGCAGGCTCATTACCCTGTTTCCTTCCAGCACCAGACCTCAGGCGTGGCCCCAGAGCATCTAGCAACAGATGCAGCGGGTCATTCTATTCCAGCTTCTGCAGTTTTGACCCATGGCCATACTCAAGAACCTGTCCAGAAGGCAGGGAACCTCCCCACAACTTTCAGCACGGCCAGCCACCTGGGCTATGGGGTGCACCCTCAGCAGTCCCAGATGCCGCAGCTGCACCAGATGTATTCAATGATGCAGAACATGATGCACCTGCCCCCTTTCAGCATCCACCAGCCAAGCTACTACGCTCACATGACTCCTTACATGCAGACCATGATGCAGATGTCACACATGATGCACCAAATGCAGCAGCATCTCCAGCACGGAAACCAGCATCCACTACCAGTACACATGACCTATCCATATGGTCATTACCCCGGCTGGAGCTATCCATCGAATGTTGGCCCGCCACCTCCATCCTCCCATCCGGCAGAAAATGCTGCCTTTCCAAATACATCACCTCCCCAATCTCCCACTGCTTCAAGGAAAACTGTTCATGATATGGCCCAGACTCCATATAATTCTGTTGAAAATCTGAGCTTGCTTAGCAAGACCCTACCAAAAGCTGATTTTAATATCCTGGAGCAAGCTCTGGCCAGAACTATGAGCAGACATAATCATCCTCATCACCCTACTCCTACTCCGGCCACAAGTTTCACCAATCTGCAGGAAGCCTCCCATGAACACAAGTCTACAGATGAACCTTCGGAAGTCCCAGATGAGGCCAAAAGCAAAGAGGAAAAGGTCCTGGCTGATAAAGGAACATTAGCTGATAACTCTCCCCCTTGCCCTACTGAAATCAGATCCGAACCGGACCTGTCTGCACCAAAAATCAAAACACTATCCCGCTTTAAAGTTGAAGTAGTGAAGGATGATCCCCTGGTTGCTTCAAAAGAAGACGAAAGCAAGTCATCATCTCCAGAAGTAGGGAACTCCACAATAGACCTCACAGGCGAGGTCAGCACTGAAAAGCGAGGGAGGTTTCAAGTCACAAAGATGGCAGTTAAGCCAGTGGCATCAACCTCTTCTGAAGGAACCTCCACAGATGCCACGCCGTCTGCATCCAGCAATACTAACCCAAATAATACGGAGCTGTCTAGTGCCAAAAATGCTCTGTCAGACCCCAGTGCTAACTCTCATGCCGAGGATGCTGGTGCCACCAATATTGCTAAATCTGGTTGTGTAAGTATTAAACACCTTGTTCATTATTGCACTTCTGTGGCAGACTGTTGACAGTGACGCAACAGTCTGTCACAGATGTCACACCATTTTGAAACTTCTTCACGTCACTCGCACACTTGCTGGACTGACAGGTATGCACCACCATACTAGTTCTTTTTTTTTAACTGATAAATTTCTATAGGTTTCACCCCTTCACTGACCAAAAAAATAAATAAAACAACAGACATTGAACATTGCTCCTCTTTGGTGCATGTCAAAAGTGGGACATCCATCCTTAAACTGTCATTTTGGCGTCACCATGTTCTGCACTGTGATTGTCACATGCTTTACACTTTTGACATCCTTCATTTGAAACCATCTCATATGTTCGCAACAACATGATAGATAAGTTATCACGATTGTGTATTAGTCCTTTGGCACCTGATGAGATGCAGCAAAGTATTCCAAGCAGCAGAATATGCATTCTGGTGTTCGTATCTTCTTTATTCAGATTTACAATGGGAAAACTGCTTTGATATTGTTGTTAATCAATTTGCAAAAGCCTGTACACACATAGTAAGTGCTGCATAAGATGAAAAGCAGGAGTGAAAAAAAGTTTATTTTATAGTGAACTCTGGTGTGGTTTGTTAAATATAAGGTGAAATGTAATTAAATGCCAGGTGCACTAGCTCAGTAAGTTAAACCAGCTGCATGGCTGCAGGTTAGCCAGAAAAGCCACATATTTACCAGATTTACAGTATCTGTCATGGAATCAAGACCAAAGGGTTGCTTTACAACTCCTGGTTTCTGGATATTAAAAATAAAAAAAAATGGTGAGATTAAATAACATGTTCTGTTTTTTTGGTTTATTCAGTGTGCGGTCATTGACCGGAGACCCACTTCTCCTGAACAGAAATCCAACTCTGAGAAAATAAAGAATGAATTGACCGCCTTGGAGTTTGATGTGGAGTACCAGGCACTCATCAACAGGTACGACTGTCAGGAAGGATAACTCATCCTCTTCTGTGTTCCCCACTTCATTTTATCCTAAATGTTGGTCTAACACTGTAAACCCTCATGCATCTCATTTGGGCAGTAATGTAGGTAGAGATAGTAAAAAATGAATACAGTCAGCAAGAAGAGCTTTCATAGAACTATGAATTCCAGAGAAATTTGACTAAAAAGCTCAACAAAATGGGAAAGAGGAAAACGTGCACAAAACAACAAAACGTAACGTTTCGGCTGGGCAGCCTTTTTCAAACACAAGTGAAAGACACAAACGAGGAATGGAGAGTATGTAGATCTCTAAGGGGTGACGTGAGCGCTTTAAAAAAATGTGATGCGGAAAAAATGAAATAAAATAAAATAAACGATGGCTAAAAAATATAGTCACAATACTGGGAATAAAAGAAATGCAAGTGGTAATGATACATAAATGATACTGATAAGAAATAGAATAAGGTAATAATATGAAATAAAATAAAAAAATTAACATTTAAAATGTGATAAGATTAGAACTATTTAGATGAAGGTATGTTGGATATTGATACCTCTGGACTAAGAACGCCAAGGCTGTGGATAAGGCGATTTTCCCAAAGCGAGGCGGGTAGTATGATCGCCAGAGCAAGATTTTAATGCTGTGACAGATATGTCATCTTTACCGCTGTGGGTCAGGGCTATTAAAATGAAGAGGGATTGGTTTGGCTGTAAGGAGCGGGGAATCAGTTACTGCTGTAAGGAGCGGGGAATCAGTAATGCTGTAAGGAGCGGGGAATCAGTTACTGCTGTAAGGAGCGGGGAATCAGTACTGCTGTAAGGAGCGGGGAATCAGTACTGCTGTAAGGAGCGGGGAATCAGTTACTGCTGTAAGGAGCGGGGAATCAGTACTGCTGTAAGGAGCGGGGAATCAGTACTGCTGTAAGGAGCGGGGAATCAGTTACTGCTGTAAGGAGCGGGGAATCAGTTACTGCTGTAAGGAGCGGGGAATCAGTACTGCTGTAAGGAGCGGGGAATCAGTACTGCTGTAAGGAGCGGGGAATCAGTACTGCTGTAAGGAGCGGGGAATCAGTACTGCTGTAAGGAGCGGGGAATCAGTTACTGCTGTAAGGAGCGGGGAATCAGTTACTGCTGTAAGGAGCGGGGAATCAGTACTGCTGTAAGGAGCGTTTAATCAGTACTGCTGTAAGGAGCGGGGAATCAGTACTGCTGTAAGGAGCGGGGAATCAGTACTGCTGTAAGGAGCGGGGAAATCAGTACTGCTGTAAGGAGCGGGGAATCAGTACTGCTGTAAGGAGCGGGGAATCAGTACTGCTGTAAGGAGCGGGGAATCAGTACTGCTGTAAGGAGCGGGGAATCAGTTTACTGTTGTAAGGAGCGGGGAATCAGTACTGCTGTAAGGAGAGGGGGGGAATCAGTTACTGTTGTAAGGAGCGGGGAATCAGTACTGCTGTAAGGAGCGGGGAATCAGTACTGCTGTAAGGAACGGGGAATCAGTACTGCGTAAGGAGCGGGGGAATCAGTACTGTAAGGAAAGGGGAGAGCGGGGAATCAGTACTGTTGTAAGGAGCGGGGAATCAGTACTGCTGTAAGGAACGGGGGAATCAGTACTGCTGTAAGGAGCGGGGGAATCAGTACTGCTGTAAGGAGCGGGGAATCAGTACTGCTGTAAGGAGCGGGGAATCAGTACTGCTGTAAGGAGCGGGGAATCAGTACTGCTGTAAGGAGCGGGGAATCAGTACTGCTGTAAGGAGCGGGGAATCAGTACTGCTGTAAGGAGCGGGGAATCAGTACTGCTGTAAGGAGCGGGGAATCAGTACTGCTGTAAGGAGCGGGGAATCAGTACTGCTGTAAGGAGCGGGGAATCAGTACTGCTGTAAGGAGCGGGGAATCAGTACTGCTGTAAGGAGCGGGGAATCAGTTACTGTTGTAAGGAGCGGGGAATCAGTACTGCTGTAAGGAACGGGGAATCAGTACTGCTGTAAGGAACGGGGAATCAGTACTGCTGTAAGGAGCGGGGAATCAGTACTGTTGTAAGGAGCGGGGAATCAGTACTGCTGTAAGGAGCGGGGAATCAGTACTGCTGTAAGGAGCGGGGAATCAGTACTGCTGTAAGGAGCGGGGAATCAGTACTGCTGTAAGGAGCGGGGAATCAGTACTGCTGTAAGGAGCGGGGAATCAGTACTGCTGTAAGGAGCGGGGAATCAGTTACTGTTGTAAGGAGCGGGGAATCAGTACTGCTGTAAGGAGCGGGGAATCAGTACTGCTGTAAGGAACGGGGAATCAGTACTGCTGTAAGGAGCGGGGAATCAGTACTGTTGTAAGGAGCGGGGAATCAGTACTGCTGTAAGGAGCGGGGAATCAGTACTGCTGTAAGGAGCGGGGAATCAGTACTGCTGTAAGGAGCGGGGAAAAATAAATGGTGACTAATAAACTACAAACATTCATTAACCAGTGCCTCTTGTAGAATAAAGGGATTCGGTGGTGTGATAGAATCAGCATCACAAGTGTTGAGCTTTGGGAGAGAATCAATGGACCAAGAGGTGAGGAAAAGACACTGGTGTTGAATAGGACAAATGTTGAGAAAACCTGAAAACAGTATAACTGGAATGCCTTTGCACTGGAACCAACAGAGGTAGAGAAATAAAGTCAGACCCAAAATAAAACATGGAGGAGGGAGCTAGAGAGCAAAGTTCAATAAATGGAGAGCTGCATGCGGTAGTAAAGGATAGAACGACTTGGCAGGAGTTGGTTGAAGGCCTATACTCCATTGGGGGGATACAAGGCAGAAGAAGAATACTGTATACCCACTAAACCTATGAGTCACGAGAAAGAGTCCTTTTATATGCTCTTTAACACATGCACGCACTCTCTCACACACAGACAGAAAAGTAAATGCTTGTAAACACAAACTCTAAGGGACCAAATGAAATTGAGTTTTCATTTTCATTTTTCAAGATTTATGCAGACCTATGTCTCCAATTGCAGTTGAAGTAATTCTGTGCCATCTCCACAATGAAGGGTGGCTACAGTGTTCTACTGTTGTTTTTGGGAAATATTACATGGTGCAGCCTCTGTCTCTTCCACGGTGTGACTCTCCTACTGCTGACGAGTAACCAGTTTCACCAGTTGTATACGTCACACAAGGCACACTTTTCTCCCTTTTGGTCAAATTTCATGCAACCTGTTTTCTCCTTTAACTTATATTTTTGCTGTGTGATTGAGTAGGTGAGAGTGTAGGTACATACATATATATATGTACTCTCTCTCTCTCTCTGTCTCTGTCTCTCTCTGTCTCTCTCTGTCGATCTCTCTACCTCTCTCTCTCTCTCTCTCTCTCTGTCTCTCTCTCTCTCTCTCTCTGTGGGGGGGGGGGGGGTTGCATTGTGTTAGGATTTAGTTTGGTTGTCAGTTGTATTTTTCATGATGTTATTCTGCAGTTAAACTCCTTTACTCACTGAGGCACTCGTACTCACTCGCATGTTTGTACTCATGGTGGAACGTTTGTGCTCCTGGTGGCTCACTTGTACTCATAATGATACACTTTTAATCCTGGTGAATCACTTGTACTCGTAGTGGAACACTTTTACTCATGGTGGAAGACTTGTTCTCATGGTGGCACTCTGTTACTCATGGTGGCTCACTGGTACTCCTGGTGGAACACTTGTACTCATGGTGGATCACTTGTACTCATGGTGGATCACTTGTACTTATAG
Source organism: Candidula unifasciata (assembly GCA_905116865.2). Classification (NCBI taxonomy): domain Eukaryota; kingdom Metazoa; phylum Mollusca; class Gastropoda; order Stylommatophora; family Geomitridae; genus Candidula; species Candidula unifasciata. Next base: position 94,334 of record CAJHNH020002718.1, read on the forward strand.
TGAATCACTTGTACTCATTGTGGATCACTTGTACTCATGGTGGCTCACTTGTACTCATGGTGGAACACTTGTACTCATGGTGGAAGACTTGTTCTCATGGTGGTACTCATGGTGGCTCACTTGTACTCATGGTGGCTCACTTGTACTCATGGTGGATCACTTGTACTCATAGTGAATCACTTGTACTCATAGTGGAACACTTTTACCCATTGTGGATCACTTGTACTCATGGTGGCTCACTTGTACTTATGGTGGAACACTTGTACTTATTGTGGAACACTTGTACTCATAGTAGAATACTTGTACTCATGGTGACTCACTTGTACTCCTGGTGGCTCACTTGTACTTTTGGTGGAACACTTGTAATTATAGTGAAACACTTGTACTCATGGTGGCTTTATTGTACTCATGTTGGCTCTCTTGTACTTATGGTGAAACACTTGTACTTATGGTGAAACACTTGTACTCATAGTGGAACACTTGTACTAATAGTGGAACAGTTGTACTCATAGTGGAACACTTATACTCATAGTAGAACACTTGGAAGCTCACTTGTACTTATGGTGAAACACTTGTACTCATGGTGACTCACTAGCACTCCTGGTGGCTCACTTGTACTCCTGGTGGCCTACTTGTACTCCTGGTGGCTCACTTGTACTCCTGGTGGCTCACTTGTACTCCTGGTGGCTCACTTGTACTCCTGGTGGCTCACTTGTAATTATAGTGAAACACTTGTACTCCTGGTGGCTTTATGGTACTCATGGTGGCTCTCTTGTACTTATGGTGAAACAGTTGTACTCATAGTGGAACACTTGTACTCATAGTGGAACAGTTGTACTCATAGTGGAACACTTATACTTATAGTAGAACACTTATACTTATAGTAGAACACTTGTGCTCATAGTGGAACAGTTGTACTCATAGTGGAACAGTTGTACTCATAGTGGAACACTTATACTTATAGTAGAACACTTGTGCTCATAGTGGAACAGTTGTACTCATAGTGGAACAGTTGTACTCATAGTGGAACAGTTGTACTCATAGTGGAACAGTTGTACTCATAGTGGAACACTTATACTTATAGTAGAACACTTGTGCTCATGATGCAACACTTGTATTTATGGTGGAACACTTGTACTTACAGTGGGACACTTGTACTCATAGTGGGACACTTGTACTCATAGTGGGACACTTGTACTCCTGGTGGACTTGCGCTTTTGGTGGTGTTTAGAACACTTGTACTCAGTTGCACACCTGTACTCATGGTAGAACACTTGTACTCACTGTGGCACATTTGTATTCAATGTAAACTCTGGATCACTTGTAGCTTGCTCAGGTTTCAAGAGCTATCAATTGTGACATATTTTCAAGCATTTTTGAGAGCGAGGAATCACCTGGCGTGAATGTTGATGAATTGCAGATGCAGAACACATTGAATATCACAAAGAGGATGACTCAACGTTTAGACTATGCATTGTCCCAGGAAAACTAACCTGGTCGAGAAATCATTTAAAAAGTCAGATGCCAAAAGGTGCAAATTTCACAGCTTTGCTTTAACAGGCATATTACAGTTGCAACCCAAACAATAAATATTGGATGGTAAAGAGCAATAGTGAGCGATTAGGGAAACATTATTTGCAAGCAGTGATGTGGTTTTATAGATGAATAATAAGAATGCATGGACGGATAAAAAGAGTAATGAAGATGTCTTGAAACTGACTCAAGATAACTGTACTATCTATTAGGGCTGTACCGAATAGCGGGACCAACTATTCTGCCGAATACGAATAGTGCATGGTGTATAAATTAAAAAACAGACATTTATAATGTCAAATGTACGTTGAACTTTTACTTCACATAAAGTAGCACAGAATAGTCCTCTTCTTCTTTAGCATTCTGAGCCCTTGAGGTTTACTGCTGCGGATGTCACTCGTCTCCATTCATCTCTCTGGCTGACCTTATTTTCACAATTTGTGACACCAGTTGTTTGCAGGTCTGGCTGGACATATCTCTCGAACGTATTTTTTGTCTGCCTAGTGGTCTACGCAAATACCCCTCTCTCATGAGGTGTTGTATACAGTTTTTACTTCTCTGTCATCTGACACTTCTTATTATCTGCCCAACCATGTTAGTGGTTATACGTCTCATGATGCCGAGTGATCAATGGTGATTTAAACAGATGATGTGTTAGTTGTTGCTTCCCGACTCTCCATTCACCCCTTATATGCATCTTGTGATAGGGTCCAAACGCTGTTGTATCATCACTGTTTTTTAAAACCTTGAATAAGGCTTCATCTCTTTTATTTCTGCTTCAAGTTTCAGAGCAAAAAAAAAAAAAAAAAAAAAAACGACTTTTCGTTTCAACGTTTTATGATATTTGATCTGGTGTTGCGATGACAGACACTCTTGACTTTAGCGAAATGTTGAAGGGCATGAGTACACCTTTATTTCTAGATTGTATTTTAGAGATTTCTTTCAGATGTTGGAAAAGGTTTTGGGAAATTTGCACCTACACTTTTTTGTTTCCGTTTGTTTGATTTTCATAATCGACTTGTATTGGGCCCGGGGTTTATTTTTTTCCATGCTAGTTAGTATTTGACAGAAAAGTAAAAATTTAAAAAAAAATTTTTTGTTTTGCATTGCAGTCAGTTGTGGGAACTAAAGAAAGGATTTAAAGAATCCCAAATATTATAACAAGAACTAAATTGGAAATTGTCACTGGGAAAGCA
>CAJHNH020002718.1:97079-137079 GCA_905116865.2 Candidula unifasciata
AATTAGATAAAGTGCAAAATCAGCACTCAGAGTTACCACCGGCAGTATGAAATCAACACCTATAGCTGTGATGGAGAAAATGGGGATGACCCAAGCACTGAGTGAACGCAGAGACACCAAGATGCTTTTACAAGCAGAAAAGTTCCTTAGTATGCCCAGTCACCCTATGAATGAAAGATTAAAAAATTTAGCTTTGGGACGACTAAAGAGAAGTAGCTTTATCCACCAGGCCAAACGGCTCGGCAGACAAACCACTGATTTACCTGCAACTGATAGATCCTTAAATGCTGTCCCAGAACGGACCCCCTGGAGAGAGAAGTATAAGTTTCCAATACACATCAAGACTGAAGTGAAAGGGGTATTTGACAAGGAAGAACAAAACAGTGTGCAGCGCAAAACAGCCACCCTCAGTCTACTTGATGATGAATACCCGAAGAACCTTTGGGTCCGTGTTTACACAGATGGGTCAGCAGAAAGCGCAGTCAGAAAACGGACGGAGGTGCAGGAGTGTACATTGAGTATCCTAATAATACCAGGGATACAGCCAAATTACCAACGGGAAAGCACTGTCACAACTATGATGCAGAAGTTCAAGCCATCAAGATAGCGGTAGAGAAACTACTAAATATAGGGTATTTTTCACAACCAGTGGTATTCCTGACAGATGCAAAAGCAGTACTTCAGTCACTCCAGTCTGGAAAATTACCAAGCATACAGACACTATTATCCGAACTAGGCAACCGCTGTAAATTAGTAATGCAGTGGATACCTTCCCACTGTGGAGTTCCCGGAAACGAAAAAGCTGATAAACTAGCTAAGGAAGGTGCAACTGAAGAACAACCTGACATACCAGTCTCTTATCAACAGAAGAAGAGAATGATCAAATCAATCAGAATGCCACCGAAACTGGCACAAGATGATTACCATATTATGGACAGACCAGAGCAAGTCATTATCCTTTCGCCTTAGAACAGGGCACAATCGACTTCGCTCCCACATGTACAACAAATTTAAGATTGGCCAATCAGCCATGTGTACTTGTGGACTGGCACCTGAAACAACAGATCACATCCTTCAAGACTGTCCCAGATTCAACGCTTTCAGGCAAAACCTTTGGCCAAAAGAGACACTCGTGGAAGTCAAACTTTACGGGCCGCTTAGTGAATTACAAAAGACAGTGAAATTCATACTAGAGACAGCTTTGCAGATATAGACAATTTATTTCATGTGAACGAAAGAAGAAGAAGAAGAAAAGTCCTCTTCTTCTTAAGCATTCTGAGCCCTTGAGGTTTACTGCTGCGGATATCACTCGTCTCCATTCATCTCTCTGGCTGACCTTATTTTCACAATTTGTGATACCAGTTGTTTGCAGGTCTGGCTGGACATTATCTCTCGAACGTATTTTTTGTCTGCCTCGTGGTCTACGCCAATTCCTCTCTGAGGTGTATACAGTTTTTACTTCTCTGTCATCTGACACTTTTAATATGCCCCAACCATTTTAGTGGGTTAGCTCTTATGATGCTAGTGATCAATGGTGATTTAAACAGATTAGGTGTTACGTTGTGGCTTCCGACTCTCCATACCCCGCTGTTAGCATCTTTGATGGGTCCAAAGATTTGTCGTAGAACTGTTTTTAAAAACCTGTAATAAGGCTTCATCTCTTTTATTTCTGCTTCAAGTTTCAGAGCCAAAAAAAAACGACTGGTCTTTTCAACGTTTTATATATTTTGATCTTGGTGTTGTGAGACAGACACTTTGACTTTAGCAAATGTTGAAGGGCATAGTACACTTTATTTCTAGATTGTATTTTAGACCGTATTTCTTCTCTCAGCATGTTGGAACAATTGAAGTTTGCACCCTACTACTTTTATGTTTCCGTTCGTTTGATTTTCATATTATCGACTTGTATGTGGCCGGAGTTTATATTCTTTCCATGTCTAGTTAGTATTTGCACAGAATAGTAAACATTTAAAAACATTTTATGTTCTGCATCCTGCAGTCAGTCTGTGGTAACTAATGACAAGGATTGAAAGAATCCTAAGTATTATAACAAGTAACTAAACTTGGAAATTGTCACTGACAGCTTAGTTAACGCAGGAAAGCTGCATTAGCTTTCAACAAAACCAGTCGTTCCATGTTGTCAGCATTAAGCTGTGTCTGCAGAAGCGGGTGTAAGGTAACTACTATTTGTATTCGGCCCGACCACAAATATTCGGCCGAATACCGAATAGTCAACAGGTCCACTATTTGGCGCTGAAGCGAATACGAAGCGAATGTTCGGTACAGCACTACTATCTATATTCTTTGTTCAGGAGAAGGAGAAAACAGGAGTACATTGTGATGGTGGGGACGTTGGAGAGAAAAAGAGCTTGAGGGAGACAGAGAGAGAAGATGCTGAACAGTCTGATATCATAGTATGGAAGATCGTCTGTGCCAGAATTGATGGAAAGTACACTAGACAGAAGTCTGTGGGTAAACAAATGGCATCAGACATAGACTTGAAAGAAAAAAAACATCAGAAAGACATAGGCATCATTTTTTGACCAAGTTATGAGAAGAGGGAAACTGGAACGTGTTGTGACCACTGTAGAAGATATATTGCCAGCTGGCAAGGCAAATGATAACAAAATAAAGAAATGGTCAGTCTCTGTCATTTTCTCCTCCATTCTTCTATCAGTAATTTTTTTCATGTCTTGACAGCCAGTTTTACTTGCATGTCTTCTTCTTCTTTGCGTTCACCAGCTGTAAACTCTGGTAGAAAGTTCTGGTTGTTCGTCCACTTCTGGACTGCAGTCCTATTCCAGAACCTGAGTATTGCGTTTGCATCCATTTGACGGATCTGACACATTTATGTGCAGACCGTTGGTTCCTTGCCTCTCAGGCAGATGCACTCCGACTGCAAAGGAAGCTCCTAATTAGTCGACTCATACAACATGCTTTTGGGTAGGCAGTGGGTCTATTCTTGTTTTTCCCATAATAGGGCCCGGATACCCACACAGGGGGTTTTACATGTGAATTGTTTCATTACAGAAATTTAGCAAACTGTCATTTACACTGGTTAACATGTATAAACTTTGTACATTCTACTTGGCAGGCAAGTTGAAGAGAAAAGACAGTACTTAATTGGCAAAGGCTACGATCAAGAAGTTGTTGACTTTGAAATTCACAAAGTTCGCCAACCACACCCTTTACTTTCAAATGCAGTTGGCTCCCCTGCCTTTTTGAGTGTATCACCATCTTTTACTAGTCAGTCGTCATCACCAGCAGTTCCCATGTTTCATTTAGGAGAGGGTGAGAATTTTGACGAAGCTGCTGCAGATGCAGCACTTTCCAAGTCGCCATTGGAGAATTTCAGAGCAACAAAGACATCTCGTTTGGAAGATCTCAAGGATCTGTTGAAGTATGTTGACTTTACAATCCAGCCAAGCTCCATACAGGGCAAGTCAGATGTGAAGAAGTCCTTGAACGAGCTGCGGCAAGAACAAGAACCAAGGTGGGAGAACCACTTTGACAGTGTTGGCTCTAGTGGAATGGGGAGCAGCATTTGTGCCGAGAACCCAGACATGGTACAGGATACTTCTGCTAGCAACAGTCGCAAGTCCAGCGTTGACTTCTATGGATCACAGAATTCCCTGCCTGACCTTTTGCGTACTTACCAGCTGCAGTGCCAAGCAACAGCTTTGTCCCAGTCGCGGGTGCAAACCATGCTGCAACAACAGGGCCAGCTGGGGACATTTCAACCCGTGGCCACCCAGCAACAAATGCCCCATCACGCCTTTAACCCATTCTGCCCGAGCCAGTTTCCTTTTAACTTACCGTTTGGTAGCTTCCAGACATTCCCACCAGCCAGCCAGCAAGCAATGTACCAACAGGCCGGGTTACCTGCAGGCTTCAACCAGTTTATGGGGGGGCCAGGTGCTTTTGTAGCACCACAATTCCAGCCACAGCCGCCTATGCCGGAATCATCATGTCAAGCGACCAAATCAGCCTGTATTACCATTCCAGGCATTCAGAACTCGGGAGCTCCCGGCACAGTCAACCAGTACAGTGCTCCAGGCATTCACAACTCAGGAGCCCCCAGTACAGTTAACCAGTACAGTGCTCCGGGAATGACTCATCTTGTGACCAATATTGCAAGCAACCAGCCTGTGGCCTCAACTGCTCCTGCAGTTGTACCTGCCGTAGCTCATGCTGCTGCAATTCCAGGGACCACCAGCAGCATTCCTGCCCACCCTGACCCGGCTTCCATCCAGCAGTCCCAGGTGCCCCTTCAGCAATTCACCCAGCCTCATTGTGGCTAACATTTGTGAACTCTACTGCAAGTCTTTCATTCTGTGAACAGCCAGTTTCATTCTGTGAACAGCCAGTTTCATTCTGTGAACAGCCAGCTATTTAGTTCATGTTTGTAACCAATTTAAAAATGACTATGAACATTGAGCAATTTTTAAGTCTTTCCTTATTTTTTTTTTTTTTTTGGGTGTGTCTGTTTGGAAAGCTTTTGGGAGATTTTAAAACTGATTGTCAAAAAAAAAAAAAAAAAAAAAAATACATCGAAGCCTACATGAATTCTGGGTGCTCCGACACAACAGTTGAAATCTTTAAGCAGTATTAAGAAAGAGGCATGTGAATCTTAGTGTGCTACAGGTATAGATGCATGGATATTTTGTTGTTGTTGAGTGGTCACTTGTGATTCTTGTTCTAAAAGTTAACAAACCATGACTGTCATATTGAGTTGATATTACAAATCCAGACATTAGTGAATGTGTTTAGCTTCACCTTGTATTATTGTTAAAGACAGTAGCGGATGCTCTATAGCCACCAACTTTCATTGTACAGATGGCACATAATTTGAGAAATGCAACGAGCTGATAGAGAATCATGTCATAAGGACAACATGGGGATTATAGAATCTTCATTACGTAAAGAAAATTTAAGGATTATAGAATCTTATCACGCAAAATTTTTTTTAAGGATTATAGAATCTCATCACGTAAAGAAAATTTAAGGATTATAGAATCTCATCACGTAAAGAAAATTTAAGGATTATAGAATCTCATCACATTAAAGAAAACATGTTGATTATAGGATCTTATCTCATAAAGAAAGCATGAGGTCTATAGAATCTTGTGACATAAAGAAAACATGGAGATTATAGAATCTTGTGACATAAAGAAAACATGGAGGTTTATTGAATCTTGTGACATAAAGAAAGCATAGGGATTATAGAATCTCTTTGCATTAAAAAAAAAAGCATGCAGATTTTAGAATCTCGTCACATAAAGAAAGCATGCAGATTCTATAACCTTTTCACATAAAAAATCGTAGTGGTTATACAATCTTATGACATAAAGAAAGCATAAGGGTTATTGAATCTCTTCGAATAAAGGAAGTATGCAGATTATAGAATCTCATCATGTGAAGAAAGCATGGGGGATTATTTAATCTCATTACATAAAGAGAGCATGAGGATTATTAAATCTCTTCACGTAAAGAAAGCATACGGATTATTAAATTTCATTACATAAGGAAAGCATGAGGATTATCAAATCTCGTCACATAAAGAAAGCCTGGGGATTTGTTTAGTGTCCTCATGGCCTGGTTTTAATTTGCATCTTTGTTGTTGTACGTAAGTGTAATTTTGATATTAAATGATCCTCTACAATGATTATACATCATTAAAAAAAGATACATGTCATATATTTTACAATAATGTTTATTTATTTGTCACTTGCTGAAAATGAGAGCTTTGCTAACAAGGTGACCAGTGTACTTTCACATCTAGTAAAAGCATGTGTCCACACATGTGAGCCAGAAATTATTTCCTCAGACTAGTGTGTCCACACATGTGAGCCAGAAATTATTTCCTCAGACTAGTGTGTCCACACATGTGAGCCAGAAATTATTTCCCCTGACCAGTGTGTCCACACATGTGAGCCATAAATTATTTCCTCAGACTAGTGTGTCCACACATGTGAGCCATAAATTATTTACTCAGACCACTGTGTCCACACACGTGAGCCATAAATTACTTCCTCAGACTAGTGTGTCCACACATGTGAGCCATAAATTATTTCCTCAGACCATTGTGTCCACACATGTGAGCCAGAAATTATTTCCTCAGACTAGTGTGTCCACACATGTGAGCCAGAAATTATTTCCTCAGACCATTGTGTCCACACATGTGAGCCAGAAATTATTTCCTCTGACCAGTGTGTCCACACATGTGAGCCATAAATTATTTCCTCAGACCATTGTGTCCACACATGTGAGCCAGAAATTATTTCCTCAGACCATTGTGTCCACACATGTGAGCTAGAAATTACTTCCTCAGACCATGGTGTCCACACATGTGAGCTAGAAATTACTTCCTCAGACCATGGTGTCCACACATGTGAGCCATAAATTATTTCCTCAGACCATTGTGTCCACACATGTGAGCCAGAAATTATTTCCTCAGTCCATTGTGTCCACACATGTGAGCTAGAAATTACTTCCTCAGACCACTGTGTCCACACATGTGAGCCATAAATTATTTCCTCAGACCATTGTGTCCACACATGTGAGCCATAAATGATTTCCTTAGACCACTGTGTCTACACATGTGAGCCATAAATTATTTCCTTAGACCAGTGTGTCCACACATGTGAGCCATAAATGATTTCCTCAGACCATTGTGTCCACACATGTGAGCCAGAAATTATTTCCTCAGACCATTGTGTCCACACATGTGAGCCACAAATGATTTCCTCAGACCATTGTGTCCACACATGTGAGCCATAAATGATTTCCTCAGACCATTATGTCCACAAGTGAGAATGGGTGTCATTGAGAATTGTACCTAACCCTGAACAAAAGCTTGTACTAGGTGGACAATGAAGATGTTGGGGGTGATATAACACTTGGGAGAATGTGTGTCTACAGAAGCAAACTGCTGTATTTGTAACTCTGACAAACACATTTCTTACTAAAAACAGCAGATAATTTTTATTAAAATTTTTTTTTTTTAAAAATATTTTATTTTAATGTGTGTTTTTACCCCGGTGACCAAGAAAAACAATGCAAAGAACTCTAACCGTTTTTGAACCCCCCCCCCCCCCCCCCCCCCCCCCCCCCAAAAAAATTTTTTTTCTATACAAAATATTTGGGGAGTTCACACAAAAAAGTTCATAAAAAATTCAATTTTCGGGCAATACAACGAATTACAAACAGATGAAATAAATGCAGCAGAGAATCGACTAGGTTACAGCTTCCTGTAAAAGTCAAGTAAAGGACCTTTTTCCACTCCTTCAGGTGTATTGGGCATATAGAGCAAGGCCTATATTTTATAGTCCAGTCGGCACTTGATGGATGATGTGATTAGCATCACGCCAATACCAAGGACTTCACCTGGTACCCATTCAAGAATAGGTCACCTGGTACCCACTCAAGAATGGGTCACCCTGGTACCCAGGTCTTTTTCAAGAATAGGTCACCTTCTTACCCACTCAAGAATGGGTCACCTGGAACCCATTCAAGAATCCGTCACCTGGTACCCACTCAAGAATAGGTCACATCTGGTACCCACTCAAGAATGCAGTGACTTCACCTGGTACCCACTCAAGAATAGGTCTTTCTGGTACCCACTCAAGAATAGGTCACCTGGTACCCACTCAAGAATAGGTCACCTGGTACCCACTCAAGAATGGGTCACCTGGTACCCACTCAAGAATAGGTCACCTGGTATCCATAAAAAGATTTTTAGTTTCACCTGGTACCCACTCAAGAATAGGTCACACCTGGTAGTGCTTCAAGAATTGGTCACCTGGTACCCACTCAAGAATAGGTCACCTGAGTACCCACTCTTATGTAGAATAGGTCACCTGGTACCCACTTCAAGGAATAGGTCACCTGGTACCCACTCAAGAATAGGTCACCTGGTACCCACTCAAGAATAGGTCACCTGGTACCCACTCAAGAATAGGTCACCTGGTACCCATTCAAGAATAGGTCACCTGGTACCCACTCAAGAATAGGTCACCTGGTACCCACTCAAGAATAGGTCACCTGGTACCCACTCAAGAATAGGTCACCTGGTACCCATTCAAGAATAGGTCACCTGGTACCCATTCAAGAATAGGTCACCTGGTACCCACTGTGTCAAGACATAGGTCACCTGGTACCCACTCAAGAATAGGTCCACCTGGTACCCATTCAAGAATTAGGTCACCTGACCACCCACTCCAAGAATAGAGCACCTGGTACCCACTCAAGAATAGTGTCACACTGGTACCCATTCAAGAATTATTTCACCTGGTACCCCATTCAACATAGGTAGCCATGGTATTTACTCAAGGCTGGGTCACCCTGGAAGCCAAGATTTTTTTTTTAAAACTTTTTTTTCTTCTTAAGAAAGTTAGTTTCTGTCAGCACTAGAACTCATGACCTTCTGATCCGCAGGCGAGCGCCTATCAGCTATATCATGGCAGCTGACACATCTTCCTGTTGATAAATAAATGTAATGCAGTGACTTCTTCTTTTTCCTCCATTTCTTCAGATTAGTACTTTCTTTTATCAGGCACAGCAAAGTTTTCTATTAGTACTATTGATTTTCCTTGCTGAGGTAAATGGTGGAAGAGAAGGAGAAGACTATAAATTTTCTTGTTAAAAGTTACTGAGATCTTATAATAACTGGATTTTTGTTTCCATTGTTTTTTCCCCTCATTAATTAAAGAGGTCACCATATTTTAGTGCTTGGAGAATCATTGATTCTTTTTAAACTAGTTGCTGAGATCTTTCTTATGAGTACTTAGACTCTTAATGTAGTCATCTAGTCAGACCTCCTTGTATTAACTTAACAAGGAAACAAATAGAGGGGAAAGTAAGGATAGGGAAGGTTAGCATGGGGTGCTTTAAGTTCTGATCATTAGGAGCTCAGACATTGAAGATATATTCCTTCAAATTATGCAGCAAATATAAGTGTTTATTTGCTAGAATAACCTTTGCCCAGCTAATTGTGTCCACACATGTGAGCCAGAAATTATTTCCTTTGACCATTGTGTCCACACATGTGAGCTAGAAATTATTTCCTTTGACCATTGTGTCCACACATGTGAGCCATAAATTATTTCCTCAGACCACTGTGTCCACACATGTAAGCTAGAAATTATTTCCTCAGACCATTGTGTCCACACATGTGAGCCATAAATTATTTCCTCAGACCACTGTGTCCACACCTGTGAGCCATAAATTATTTCCTCAGACCACTGTGTCCACACATGTGAACCAGAAATTATTTCCTCAGACCACTGTGTCCACATATGTGAACCAGAAATTATTTCCTCAGAGTACTGTCCATACATGTGAGCCAGAAATTATTTCATCAGTCACTGTGTCCACACATGTGAGCCATAAATTATTTCCTTTGACCATTTTGTCCACATATGTGAGCCAGAAATTATTTCCTCAGACCACTGTGTCCACACATGTGAGCCAGAAATTATTTCCTCAGACCAGTGTGTCCACACATGTGAGCCATAAATTATTTCCTCAGACCAGTGTGTCCACACATGTGAGCCAGAAATTATTTCCTCAGACCAGTGTGTCCACACATGTGAGCCAGAAATTATTTCCTCAGACCATTGTGTCCACACATGTGAGCCATCAATTATTTCCTCAGACCAGTGTGTCCACACATGTGAGCTAGAAATTATTTCCTCAGACCAGTGTGTCCACACATGTGAGCCATAAATTATTTCCTCAGACCAGTGTGTCCACACATGTGAGCCATAAATTATTTCCTCAGACCATTATGTCCACAAGTGAGAATGGATGTCATTGAGAATTGTACCTAACCCTGAACAAAAGCTTGTACTAGGTGGACAATGAAGATGTTGGGGGTGATATTACACTGGGAAAATGTTGTCCACGGAAGCAAACTGCTGTATTTATAACTGACATACTAGGTGTATCTGGTGCCCTTTTTGTATCAGTGTTGTATGTACACTGATTACTCTTTGTTGAGTAAGGCAGGCTTCTTACTGCCATGGAAGTCTGGGGTTCAGTTCTTGTATAAGGCACTTACTTGATCATTGGTTGGTGATTTCGCATGTGAGTTAGAAGTGGAACAGCAGCGAGTGAGTGTAGTGAATAATTGTTTGTATTTTATAAATTATAGCAGTGACATGTGTTATTTAGGGGGGGGGGGGGGGGTGCACTCCTTTACTACAGAACAGCTCACCACGAGTTTGTCGGGTTCTACTTACATTTTTTTTTTTCATGCCACATCCGGTTGTGACACAAAAATATGCTGTTCAAGTTGCTACTATGATTCTTTCGGTCCCATAATTTCTTTTTAAAGCAAAAATCATTGTTTACTTAATTAATATTGCCCTGAAAACTCTAACCACTTGCTGTGTTGTAGGAATGAAACAAAAATGAATGATAGATACCATGTGATTGCCAGATTTATTTAGTATACATTGAGCAAAACTTAAATATATGAAGACACTTGATATTGTGTTTGAGACAGTAACACATTGTACATTGTTGGGGACTGAAAGAGTTAACCGTTGCTCTTTCCAAGTACTGTAAGTTGAATGCATTCTGACCCCAAAATTAATTATCTTTATTTAACATTTCTAGTGCTGAAAAAGTAAGTAAACTTACCCAGAAAGGCTAACCAGGGCAACAAATGTGCGAAATCGATGTGTCGGCTAAAAAAGCACAAATATGACAGCCCTGCAGTAAGCAGGGACAAATTTATATAATGGATAAATGCAGAAGAAGAAAGGGTTAACAGTGAAATAAAGAATTAGAGAGCGAGTGACAGAATGCAGCTAGTGTGTATGTGTTTTTGTGTGTGCATTCATTTGTTTGTGTTTAGAAACAATTTTTGAGCAATAAAATTCAGTTATATTGTTTGTCTCCTAACTGCGCATGCTGTAGAGTTTGTCTGCTTTTCTCCATTTCCCCCCAAAGTCCTTTTTATTTAATTGCTCTGCACTGCTTCCTCTTGATACGATTTTCTGTGTAACCCTGTCACCCAGAGAAACTACAAAACCAACACTTCCTGTTGGGGCCCATTTCCAGAGAGGACTTTCCGACTTGACTGTAGTGGCCTGTTTACGAGATGCCTAGCGAATAGCACTTGTCGCTTACGCCTGCACACACTTTTAAAGAGTACCAGGAATGACTGCATTGAATAAGAAAAGCAATTAGAGGGGGTTTCCTTTGATTTAAAAAAAAAAAAGGCTTTATTTAAGTTGCAATTTCCAACCGGCCGCAGTGTTGACCTGTGACTCGGTCATAGGTTTAAAAAACAAACAAAAAACAGTCGCCATAAACATTTATGTTCAGACTTACACAGATGTGATCTAGTTAATTCTCATCTGTATTTATGTTTAATGATCACTCCCCATATTCTGTATAGAATGTAATATTGTTTTCATCGATAAATTAAGTTAATTTTTGCTGACCTGTGTCAAATAGTTATTTAAAAAAAAAAATGATTTTTGTGTGAATTCTGCAGGCCATTGGCATTGTTTTTTTCTAGGTCACTGAGGTGGCAGGTTTAATTGCAATAAGTTTGATTAATTACCAAGACTATTCCCAAGATTAATTGTCCCTGGTACAGTCTGGTTCAGGGTCAGGAGCTCCACCACAAAGAAATATTTAAGAGACTCAACCACCTTATAATTTGTAAGGAAGGCCTCAGGGGTCTTAATCCTTTAACTTTGCAGTTAAAACTGTGATAATAATTATTGTTAAAATTTTTAGTGTGTGCTGAATGGCAGATAAATATATTTCAAAGTATCAGAAACAGGAACAAATACTTACAAAGTGGACATCACATAACGTCTTGTTCATGTAGAACATAATTTAACCATGAGCCCACAGTTGTTAAAGGCACTTTAAAACACTTCATGGTTTATGCTTTCTTTGTAAACACAGTCTTCTTTGTTTTCTTCTTCTCCTTTTCCTTCCTTTTCTTCTTGTTCACCGGCTGTAAACTCTGATGGATAATTCTGGTTTTTCTGACTTCTGAATTTTAATCTTGTTCCGGAATTTGAATTTTGCGTCACAACCGATTTTACAGATCTGTCCTATATGTATGCAGACTGATGCACTCCCACTTGAAGGAAACTACCTTAATTAGATTACTTTTAGGATGTGCTGGGAAAAAGGGGGGGGGGGGGGGTGGTTGTCACCAGATAATGTCTTAATAAGTAAAAGCAGTGTTGTGTCTTATATTGGATTCAAACCTGGGTCTACCCTATTAGAGCCCAGCGCTGCTAACTGTTTTGCCAGCCACAGTGTGCCAATTTATCCATAAAAATAGTCTAGTGTTAAATACACCATGGACCACTGGTGTAAAAATTGTTTTTACGTTATTTATTTTACTTTTTAGTAAACTCTGAACTATATTCCTAATTACCATGCAGACCACGATCTTTTATGTTGCAAATTTCTGTTGTTGAAAAGCGCTTGGACTTTTACGGCTCAGGTTGGAGTTAGAACTGTGAAGCAAGATTCTGGTGCCGTTGCCTTTACCACAAGTAGTCTGAAAGCAATAACATGGTTTCTCAGTGATGCAATGAGTATGCTCAGGAAGAAAGAGAAGGTCTGGGTCTGAAGACAATGGTTGGAGTCTCTACATATATATATATGTTTTCATATTTGTGCCAGGACATGCAGATGTGCAATCAAATGAGCAAGCTGATCGGCTTGCAGGTAAAGCTACTGTGGAGGGCAGATGAGCAATAGACCACGCTGATATTCTGAATGCTCTAGGAGAAGTAAGACGTTTGCGAGATCCAAGTGATGATTGTGAATCTGCAACCATGACCAGACTGCAAGAACAAGATGTTTAGAGGGGTGTGGCCAGACAAGAGTGCTATGTAGGAAGACAAAAAAGGAATAAGAAACCAACACAGAACTGGTGTCATGAGCCGTTACATGCTGCAGGATTTACTGAGCAGGGGATCCGAGCACTTATGGACTGAATGGTTTGATGTGCAATGAGGACAATCTGTTGGCTAACTATATCATGCATGACCTGTTAAACACTACAAAGAACTAATGGAATGTAACTGCACTTTACAAAAAAAAATGCAATGCAGAATGGGCAGTATATTGTGCATTTACAGGGCTGTCACAACCGGAAGTGTCTAGATTTAGTCTTTTTTGTGGTGACAGGATTGGGAGATTAGTATGGCTCCAGTCACTGGATTAGGATGGGACACGTAATGTGGAAGAACGGGACACTTGATAAATTAGGATGGGACACGTAATGTGGAAGAACGGGACACTTGATAAATTAGGATGGGACACGTAATGTGGAAGAACGGGACACTTGATAAATTAGAATGGGACACTTGATGAATTAGAGTGGCACACTTGATGGTTCAGAGTGGCACACTTAGTGGTTTAGAATGGCACACTTAATGGCTTAGAGTGGCTTACTTAGTGGCTTAGAGTGGCACACTTAATGGTTCACAGTGGCACACTTAGTGGTTCAGAGTGGCACACTTAATGGTTCACAGTGGCACACTTAATGGTTCACAGTGGCACACTTAATGGTTCACAGTGGCACACTTAGTGGTTCAGAGTGGCACACTTGATGGTTTACAGTGGCACACTTAATGGTTCACAGTGGCACACTTAGTGGTTCAGAGTGGCACACTTGATGGTATAAAGTGGCACACTTAGTGGTTTAGACCGGCACCGGCACACTTGATGGGCGAGAATGAGGCATTTGACAGGCTAGAATGTGACACAGTTTCTAAAGTGTGTGGCAGATGAAGTCTCGGGGTTGCATAGTTGCAAGTCACAAACACACACCTCACAGATGTGATATTATTTACAGACATTCATTTATTGGCATTGTATTATCAGAGTTTGGTTTATTATTTACACTTGTCTGCAGGGTCAGTTTTTGTTTATTTTTTTGCTTATGCAGATATACAGGGTCATTTCTTATCTGCCATTGTCATATACATCACTTATATTGAAGTCAGCACAATAATTTATTATGTACTATTGTCACAAATTTTGCTTGCTTACAAGTCTACACAATAATTTTCTGTCTGCTGTTTTCAGATATGTCTGTGCTATAGAAAGCTACACTATCATTTCTTATCTGTTGCTGTCACAGATGTTAGTTGTGCAGAAGTCTATATAGTAATTTCTAATGTGCTATTGTCACAAATATCAGAAGTCTTACAATAAATTATGATCTGATATCGTCACATGCCAGTAAAGCTTAGGCCTTCATAATTTCCTAATCTGCCCTTGTCACATATCTACAGAAGTCTACATTTTTTAAAAATTTGCTAATGTCCTTTATGTTATTTAAACTCAAGTCTACCCAGCAACATTTGTTTGTTCTGCTGCTGTCATGAATATCAGTTTTTAAACATGCACACGTTGATACAGATCTACTAATGCTGCAGAGCCACTATGCTATACCGGCTAGATGCTTGCCTGCGGAAATTTGCGTGAAGTCAGACTTTTTCATACATGACCTTGGCTCCCAGGTCGACCCAGCATTAAATGGGTACCACGGCTCAAGTCCTGGGAAGTAAGGACCACATTACCCATCAAGGGGGCGATTGGTCCGTAAAAACATGTCTAGCCTCCTCATAGACCCAATGTGTCACTGGCATGTACAGGGATCATTACTTACTAATGCTTTATGTGTGATGTGAATTATAGAGACATCCCACACCTTCTTATCTACTGTTGGCTGTTTGTGTCACACAGACATCTTCGCAGTCTTATTGGTTCATTTATTTGTGTCAAACTTGGAAATGTTGCAGTGATCTCTATAATTATCTAATGTTGAGGATAACAAGCTTGTGTTTCCATGTACTTCCCGGCTATGATTTGTAGTGTGTTGCAGTTGCTTCTAGATTCTTCATTAGCTTTTACAATTGGTTTCCGAATCTCGGCCTGCTTTTTCTGTTCTCACTGTTCAGGCGGAGTTTTGTTTTGACATGGGAAAATGTGTGGGTATTTCTTACTGTTGAAAGGAAGTTGTTTTGATAAATTTTTCGTCCTGTCTGTGGGCCATGCTGCCAGTAGAAAACCGGTTTCTAGGTTGCCCACACAGAGGTCAAGACCTGGGCCCTAATTGGGAGGGGGGTGAGAAGACCCCTTTAACAGGCAGATAGTAAAAGACAGTTGTTTCCTTTGAAATTACAGTGCATCTGTCTGAGAGGTGAGGAACCAACAATCTGCATGGAGATAAATGAAATCTGTAATAGATGTGCTCACAAAACTCCAGCCTAGAGGTGGGCACAACCAAAATGTTCCTCTGGAGTTTACGGCTAGTGAATTCTAAGACGAGGAAAAGATCATGTTTTGATCAATACGTGTCCTATTTCCTAGTACACAACTGCAGTTTGTGACAAGCTTCCTCATGCTTCCACTTTTAAGATATAGATGAAAGGGGACATCCACATAAATGTGCCTTTGTATTTGCCTGCTGTTGATGTCCTTTGTTCTTGTTATCATATAGTTATCTCTGTATTGTTTTGATACATTTTTGTGGGTGGGTCCATTATTTGCCTTTTATGTTCCAAAAGAGAAACAACACACCCTTTCATTGTCATTGCCAGAAATCCAATCATTTATCAAGGGAAAATGCAAACCAACAGTAGCATCCACAAGACGCCATCAACAGACTCAGTGGAAAACAATATACACCTATTGTTCGTCACAGAACAGGACACTGCACACTCAAACTACCACATTCATGAAATAAATACTACATTCTACTACTCAGGAGCTAAATGAGCAGAGCCAGCCTTGGGGGACCATGAAGGACCTGCGACTTACATTCACATTCATAGAGGCTGACAATCTAACCTGAGGATACGAAACCAAATGCAAAGAAGAAGAAAGGAAGATATTCCTTTAGCAAAGATCTTGAGTTTCCTAAGGAAGTTTTCACATTCCTGAAATATTTGCAGGTTGCAGCCTTGTCTAGGTGTCTGCAGAGATTTTTCACCCATGAAATATTTGCAGTTTGTAGCATTGTCTAGGTGTCTGCAGAGATTTCCCACCTCCCAAATAGTTTCACCTTAAAGTTTTGTCTGGGTGTCTACATAGATTTTCTACCCCGTGAAATACGTGCACATTATGGTGTTGTCCAGGTGTCTACGCAGAATTTCCACCCATGAAATATTTTCATAATATAGGGTTGCCAGAGTGTCTCAACCCCAAAAATATGCAGGTTATAGTGTTGCCTAGGTGTCTACAGAGATTTTCTACCCCTGAAATGTTCACACATTATAGTGTTAGCGGCAAGAATTCTGTAAAAGAAAGCAATTTTTTTTTCAAATGAGTTCCTCACAGTTATGAAAATTTGCATTGCTCAATGATGAAATGTATTATGTATTTTCACAATGAATTTTGGGATTTCAATGCAATGCTCGACAATAAAATTTACTAGTTACTTTGCTGTAATCTCTGGGAGTTGGTTTGTTCTGATGTTACGTGACTCATTTACAGATAATGTGACAAGTGGTGGAAGATACCTCTGGTAATTAATTTTATTTTGTGACTGCCCCTAAAACAACATGCTTGTTTAGCGGCAGTTGGTTTTTCTATTTTTCTCCAAAAGTGGGACCTTAGAGCCCACATAGAGAACCTCATTGTAGTGAAACGGTTACTGTGAGGCTTTGGCTTGCATGGATTATTATTTCTTTAACTTGGTGTGTTGTTTGCTGTTGGGTTACTTACTGCGAGACCGTGGCTTATATGAGCTTTTGCGATCCTCTTACTTCATATGTGCGGGACTGTAAAATAATGATTTGTGTGGATTTACTGTAAGAACATGTTTTGTGTGGATTACTGTGAGGTCATGATTTGTGTGCATTACTCTGAGGTCATGGTTTGTGTGGATTACTGTGAGATCATGATTTTTGTGGATTACTATAAGGTCATGATTTGTGTGAATTACTGTGAGAACATGATTTGTGTGGATTACTGCGAGGTCATGATTTGTGTGGATTACTGCGAGGTCATGATTTGTGTGGATTACTGCGAGGTCATGATTTGTGTGGATTACTGTGAGAACATGATTTGTGTGGATTACTGTGAGGTCATGATTTGTGTGGATTACTGTGAGGTCATGATTTGTGTGGATTACTGTGAGGTCATGATTTGTGTGGATTACTGTGAGGTCATGATTTGTGTGGATTACTGTGAGGTCATGATTTGTGTGGATTACTGTGAGGTCATGATTTGTGTGGATTACTGTAAGGTCATGATTTGTGTGGATTACTGTGAGGTCATGATTTGTGTGGATTACTGTGAGGTCATGATTTTTGTGAATTACTGTGAGGTCATGATTTGTGTGGATTACTGAGAGGTCATGATTTGTGTGGATTACTGTGAGACCATTGGTGTTGTTGTTTTCTCTATTAAAAACTACAAATAGGATGATCACAAGAAAATCTGTGACTGGAAAACTTGACCAAAGAAAACAGGATGCTGACAAGTACAGCCACATGTCATTTTCTGTCTCCCTCCATTGAGCTTTTCTCTTCTTGGTCTGTGTCATATATGACAGAACCTGGCTCAGACCCCCTTATGCTGCCCCCTCCACCCACCCCAATGTCAGAACCTGGTCAGACCCCTTATGCTGCCCCCTCCAACCACCCCAATGTCAGAACCTGGCTCAGACCCCCTTATGCTGCCCCCTCCAACCACCCCAATGTCAGAACCTGGCTCAGACCCCCTTGAGCTGTCCCCCTCCACCCGCCCCACTGTCGGAACTTGCTCAGACCCACTTGAGCTGTCCCCTCCACCCGCCCCACTGTCAGAACTGGCTCAGACCCACTTGAGCTGTCCCCTCCACCTGCCCCACTGTCAGAACTTGCTCAGACCCACTTGAGCTGTCCCCTCCACCCGCCCCACTGTCAGAACTTGCTCAGACCCACTTGAGCTGTCCCCCTCCACCCGCCCCACTGTCAGAACCTGGCTCAGACCCACTTGAGCTGTCCCCCTCCACCCGCCCCACTGTCAGAACTTGCTCAGACCCACTTGAGCTGTCCCCCTTAAATGCCCCAGTGTCAGAACTTGCTCAGACCCACTTGAGCTGTCCCCCTCCACCCGCCCCACTGTCAGAACCTGGCTCAGACCCACTTGAGCTGTCCCCCTCCACCGCCCCACTGTCAGAACTTGCTCAGACCCACTTGAGCTGTCCCCCTTAAATGCCCCAGTGTCAGAACTTGCTCAGACCCCTTGAGCTGTTCCCCCTCCACCCGCCCCACTGTCAGAACCTGGCTCAGACCCACTTGAGCTGTCCCCCTCCACCCGCCCCAATGTTTGTAAGGTGACTAAATGAGCATATTCATTATCATTTTCTGTGGGTTAGTGTCGTGTCTACAACTGTCAGTACTGATGTGGTGTAGAAACAGCAAAACATTGTGATGTTTAATGGCATTCCTAATCTTTTTAGATGAGGCTAAAAATTGTGAGATTGTATGTGCATTAGAAAGAAATGAGGTATCTAAAATCATAACTTTCGTGGAGAGGCGAGAGAAGACAAAAAATTATGTGCTGATAAAATTAACACATCACAAGTGAAATATGAATATTTATTGGTTTTTTTTTTTTAAATATGAAAATAGATTCACAATATTAAATAAAACAGTAAAACATAATCACATGAACATACTTGTACAACTGTGTGACCAAATGCAGTTGAATTCTAGTGCTACCTTTTATGTTTGGATTTAAGCTGTTCAAGCTTTCCAACACTGTGCTACTTGTGCCAAACTTAGAAATTTTCAAAGGCTCACCCTTGTAAAATGAACGCCTGTGAGATAAGGTCCTTGAGGACAGCCAACTTGACCATAGCGCAGGCCATATTTTGGACTGGGATTGAACCCTGTTGCCCCAAGAAGACTAAATCTAACCACATCCCGTTGTGACACAGTTACAGTGAATGCCGATGTATCAGCTAATCTGCAGTGACCCATTCTCGAAATGCGTAGTTAAATGCGATTATATTATCACACGTTATGTTACACTATTACAAGTCGACATTGCTGCACGTTGGGCATTCTCATACATGCTCAGTCTTCCGATGCAGCAGCCACGCCAAGGTACCTCTACTGATTGTTACTCTGAGTAGGTTATAAATTCTACTGCTCCTTTATGCACTAGCGCAGTATTTAATAAGCCAGGATATGAATGTAGTTACTTGATGTCTCATTTTTTTTTGTTTGTCTGGCTTTTTTTGTGTGCGCATCTATTTTACAGATCTGGCTTTTTTGTATACAGAATGTTGGTTCCCTGCCTCTCATGCAGATGCACTTGGACTTCGAAGGAAAACATTTCTAACTAGTTAACATCAACAACCTGCTTGTTAGGGTGCAATTGGTACTTTCTCCTCTTCTCTCCCTCCCTTTCCCCCCCCCCCCCCCCCCCCCCCCCCTCTAAGGTCTGTCCAACATAAAATGGGTAGAGCAGTAAAAGTGACTTGAATAATACTGGACATGAAGAACCAGATTCATTGAAAACCAGAATATAAAAATGATTTGGTCATCTGGTTATAATACAGCCACATCAACTACCCACACGAGCACTGCATCTTAAAAGATCTGATGACAGAGCAAGAGAGCGTCCAGGGAGAGGAGGAATTTGTGACATTAGCACGTTCAACATCAATCAGTTGCTACTTTAACTCCTTATATCCCAAATAGTTGAGCTTGACAGCAATAAATACTAAGGCTTGAAGGAGATCATCAGAGACTGTAAGATAGAAATAATTAAACAAATAATTCAGTAACACAGGGTTGATGCGACATGTGTCTGTTTCTCCTGTGGGTTCAAAGGCTCCTTAGGTTTGGGAAAGGGGGGGGGGGGGGGGGGAACACATATTCCCTCCATACCTCACATCAAGCATTTCGTAAGCTGACTAATTCAGAGTGTTTCCTTCGAATTAGAGGGTACATACATGAGAGGTGAGGAGCCAACAGTCTGTATACAGTTAAGCAAAATGTCTCAAACGGATGTACTTGCAAAACTCAATTTGCGAGAAAAAAAACCAGTCTAGAAGTGAACAAATAACCAGAACTTTCTGCCAGAGTTTACAGCTGAAGATTGGCAAGAAAAAAATGCGTTTGTGATAGAAGATGGCAACACGATCATATTATTTTAGGAAGGACCAAGAAACCTATAACAAATTATTTTTGAAAGAGTTGAAGAAGATATACATGCACATAGAATAGCAACAGCCTATGCCACCCGCAGGCCCGGCGCAGACTGTTCCTTCCTACCATGTTTGAGGGTAAAACTGGAAGCTGATGATGATAGTGATGAAGGCAGCATTTCAACACCACCCTTGGAACATTTTTGGGAGCCGAGTTATGCAGTGGCTAGCATCCTAGACCTAAGATCTGGTGTCCTGTGTTTAAATCTCCATCAGGACAGGGACTTTAAATAAATGACCTGGCCTCCCAGGTCTGTTTAGCTTAAAATGGGTGAAGGAATTTGTTCTGGGAAGTAAAGATGACTTACATAATTTTTACCGCACTACCAGAATCACACTGGCTGCCTTTCCTTTTTAGACCATTTCCTTGAACCCATTTTTAAACAGGATTGAATTGGAAGCTAGAGGTAATTGCTGAAGAAATTCAATTGGTGGGGATGCGAGTACATGAACATTAGGCCAACATTCAACAAGGGCTTTTTCCTGGCTCCCATCGAAACACAGTACCGTAATAGACACCTTATGTTTACTGCCACCTTTTTTAGACTGCCAACTTTATGCTGAGTACCACCACCTTTTTCAGACACTTTATGTTGAGTACTGCTACCTTTTCAGACACTTTATGTTGAGTACTGCTACCTTTTCAGACACTTTATGTTGAGTACCGCTACCTTTTCAGACACTTTATGTTGAGTACTGCTACCTTTTCAGACACTTTATGTTGAGTACTGCTACCTTTTCAGACACTTTATGTTGAGTACCACCACCTTTTCAGACACTTTATGTTGAGTACCGCTACCTTTTCAGACACTTTAAGTTGAGTACTGCTACCTTTTCAGACACTTTATGTTGAGTACTGCTACCTTTTCAGACACTTTATGTTGAGTACTGCTACCTTTTCAGACACTTTATGTTGAGTACTGCTACCTTTTCAGACACTTCATGTTGAGTACCACCACCTTTTTTCAGGCACTTTATGTTGAGTACTGCCACCTTTTCAGACACTTTATGTTGAGTACTGCCACCTTTTCAGACACTTTATGTTGAGTACTGCTACCTTTTCAGGCACTTTATGTTGAGTACTGCTACTTTTTCAGACACTTTATGTTGAGTACTGCTACCTTTTCAGACACTTTATGGTGACTACCAACATCTTTGTTTACCCAAGAAAAATCCTGTATTCAACAGTGTATGGGTATGGTATTATGACCACCAGCCTGAATCTGTAGCATAGATTCTTTACATTTCATTGCATGCATGGTGAATTAAAACATGCCAAATATCTAGTCCTATTTTTGACTGGGTATTTAGACACACAGTTCGTTAATTAAATAATGAGACTTTTATGAGGCTAAAATATAAACACCATCCAGAAGCAAAGCATGGTATTCCAACAGGCACCATCATCTATTATTTGGCAACATTTAAAACAGGTTAGCAGACGACAAGTAACCCACCATTTTGTTTAGCTAGTAAAATTTGCAATGTTACCTTTGCAGCATGGGGCCAAGAGTGAACATTATTTTTTTGTTTTTGTACTCAGAAAAGTGCATTCTAGACAGTTGAATTAATGAGCTAAATTTATGAGGAGCAGTGTTTATTACATGCTTGAGGTAGTATTTACATTTGAAAACTGGTATGCAAAGGATTGAAGATGAAGTTGGGCCAGTACATCCAATTTCTGCTCACAATGACACACTCGTTGCCAGACTCAGAGAACAGATACACGAAGACTGATGTCTGACCTTGAGGATGATGGCGGATTAAAATGATGTTGAATTTGATAAAATGCGATGCAACTTTCACTAGCCAAACAAAATGGTTGGGTACTTGTCATCTGCTGACTGGGCAACGACATTACAATTTTGCCAGATCACATTGATGACTACTTATGAAGGGTGAGCATGAAACACATTTTATGCTGAAGGTTTAAATGAAAGAATAAATCAATCAGAACTAACATAACTGCACTCGGAACATAATTTTCTACAGTGACTCATATTATTATTTTAAATGGGCATTCGTTTACATTGAGGGTTTGATATGGTTCACTGTTTACTGAGTGTTCAACATGGATCACTGTCTTCTAACCTTTGAGTGTTTACTTACAGTGATAGTTTAATATGGGTCGTTGTTTACTGAGTGTTCAACATGGATCGCTGTCTTCTAGTCTTTGGGTGTTCACTTACAGTGATAGTTTAATATGGGTTACTGAACGTTCAACATGGATCACTGTCTTCTATGTATTTGGGTGTTCACTCACAGTGATAGTTTAATATGGGTTGTTTTTTACTGAGCGTTCAACATGGATCACTGTCTTCTAACCTTTAAGTGTTCACTTACATTGATTGCTTAATATGGGTTGTTTTTCACTGAGCGTTCAACATGGATCACTGTCTTCTAAACTTTAAGTATTCACTTACAGTGATAGTTTAATATGGGGCGTTGTTTACTGAGTGTTCAACATGGATCACTGTCTTCTAGTCTTTGGGTGCTCACTTACATTGATAGTTTAATATGGGTCATTGTTTACTGAGCGTTCAACATGGATCACTGTCTTCTAAAATGTGAGTGTTTACTTACATTGTCTAATATGGGTCACTGTTCACTGAGTGTTTAACATGGATCGATGGTTGGGCATTCAGTTATGCTGATAGTTTAATATGGGTCACTGCCTTCTAACCTTTGGGTGTTCACTTAACTGAGAGTTGAATATGGGTTATTTTTTACTGAGCATTCAACATGGATCAAGGAGTTGGCATTTAGTTACACTGATAGTTTAATATGAGTCACTGTCTTATATCTTATTTGAGAATTGTCATTTGATTACACCGAGAGTTTAATATGGGTCATTGCTTACTGAGAATTCAACATGGATCACTGTCCTCCTTGTCCTCGTCTTCTATTTCTTATTTTTTTCCTCTTCTTCTTTTTCTTCCTCTTCTGCTTCTCCTCTTCTTTTTTTTTTCTTCTTGATCGTCCTCCTCTTCTTCTCCCTCTTCTTCTTGTTCCTCTTCTTTTTTTCCCACTCCTCCTCCTCTTTTTCTTCCACGCATGCTGCTGCTGCTTTTCCTCAAAAAAAGATGTGTTGTGGTTTACTTTTGTGATACTTTCCCTTTCCGGCCCAACAGACAGTTGACCTTTGATAATACCCTGCAGACCTGATAAGCAGAACTGACCTTTTATCAGAAATTCCTCTTATCCTGACGAGAGTTCAAGCAAGAAGAACAGCCGGGAATAAAACTCTAAATTTCAAACAACTATTTTTCTTTATAACTTCCAGTAATATGGATTTTTCCGATGGTCTTAGGCGACCCCTATGAAAGGATGGCGACCCGCAGAATGACAATCCCTGCTCTATGCGATCTTGCAGTGTAATCGGAAACTGAAAACGTGAGCAATTAAAAAACACGAAGTAAACGTGAGCTGTCAGATAATCAGCAGTCACGAAATATTTGTTTATGAAGAGTTGGTACCACTCCGGTTGTTTGTCTACTGTAATATTAACATGCGTAATTATTCCAGTATATAAAAGTAATTACTACAGCGTTTCGTTCTTCGTGCTGTGGTTGCGTGTTTTTCGTTCTTATCGATAAAACTTATATATACAATACTTTATGTTGTTCTTTTCAGTTTTTTCACCCCCATCTCTGTGGCTCCGAGATTTGTGGGGGAATTCCTAAAGGGTTTCACTGAAGATCCTATAGTAGAGAGGGGTTAGGGTAAGTCTTAGTCTGTGTTCATTTAATATAGTTCATAGTTCACGTTAGAGATCATCTTCATCGGACATGACCATAAATGCTCTAGTCTCACCCTGGGTATGTCTGTAAGTGTTGTTAGGCTAACAACTTCCATTCTGTTGTTTGATGTAACGACGGATGGCTCCCGCATGGTTTTCTGTCATTTAACAGTAACCTTACAACACTAAAACTACTGTGTTCTTCTAGGCCACGGCCATCTTGAGGACATATGCAGTCGGACGTGTTCTAGGCATGTCATATGTTGTTTTCAGCGTGCTCATAGTTTATTGCGTCATCATTTCCAGGGTAAAAGTAAAGTCGGGAGATGTGAACCAGCGTCATTGTAACCGGTTATAAACCATAAGCGCTCTGCCACCAGTACGGACAGCTGATAAGAATTGTCAGCCTGTGTCGCCGTTCGCACGTAACTCTGTAGCTACAGCGACGTTCCTCCATTTACCCCAGAGTGTCAACTCTGGTACCCATTTCCCAGAAGCTGGGTGAACACCGGGAGCCGCCCGGTTTCGAACACCGTCCGTGGGCTGCAGCGAGTCGCAGCTGGATTTGACAGCGAGCCTCTTATCGACTGCGCTAACGTGGCCCCTGGGGTGTTTCGGTCGTCGCCATTACTGTGCCCTGTTTGCAAACGGTGTTATTATTTCGTGCCCTTCGCCGTGAATGTCCTTGACCTGTCAGCATTCCTACATCTAACCCTAACTGATAAGTGTGCATACATAGAGACTGCCGCTCCTTTCAGGACCTTGTACTGCATGACGGACCTTCTCATCGCCTGCCCCAGAATATCTCTAATTTCCACTGCCTAAGGTCTGCCCAAGAAAAAAGCTGGTTCAAGCCGAACTTTATAGGTCGCTAAGTGAATTACAGAAACCAGTGAAGTTAAGTTCTAGTGACGACCCTACAGATAAAGACAATCTATTTTGTGCGAACGAAAGGAGAAGACGAAGAGAAAACTAACCATAAACCCATAGACTATAGGACCTGCCGGGGGAAACCCTATGAATTCCCCACCAAAACTCGCAGCCCCCAAGATGGGGGGGGGGGGGAAGCTGAAAAGTACCTTCTTATTTTTTTAATGTTTAGTTCAGACTTGGGGAATATCGGGAGGGGGGGGGGCACTATAAAAACTTCATTTTGATTTTAATTCTAGAGTTTATAAATTTGCCAACAAAGCTGCTAAAAGAGCAAGTTGCAAGCAACAAAATAGCTAAAGGGCAACAATTGTTTCTCGCTGCATTGACCTGATCAACACCAGTTACTGCCTTTATTATATATCAAGTTTATGTGTGTAGGCGAGGGGTCTTTGACTCGTGGCTAGTGCTGTCGCCACGATTGTGCAGGTGGTGGGAAAATCCCCAGCCTTTCCGATGATTCGAACCTGGGTCTCCCGCGGGAGAGCCCAGTGTCCTAACCGTTCGGCCAGCCGCTCCTAGGCCTGATCAAAATACTTTTGAAAACTCAAATCAACAACACACTTCAGACATACTGACAGACACACGCCTCTTACCTTCAAACATTCGGTGCTACATATGAAATTTATCGTGCAATAGTTACCTTTGGGCAGAGCTGGATTTAGACTCAATGCGGTCCTAAGCTTTATAAAGCCCTGAATCAGCTAATCTTAGAAAACTAAAATATATTCGCCATTTAAATATATGGGTAATGGAAAAATGTTGTCGCCTAATATGTTTTTAAAAAAATATTAAAGAATGTGTTAGCAAAATGACATAAATTATGCTGTCAACTACTGTATGTTTTGCCACTTGTTTAGGCTGAGCTGGAGGATTTAGTGCCGCATGACTGGGGCTGTTGCCACGGACTGTGCAGGTTCGGATGCTTAATTTTGCCCCTGACAGAAAAACGCCATCACCTTACCGGGGGCCGAACAGGGGTCTCCCACATGTGAGCCTGGATGTAACCGCTCGGCCAGCGGCTGTCACATAAACTATGCAATCCTTGAAATACCCCCCCAACCCCACCCCACCCCCATGTTACAACTTTAAACACTTTAATAAATTTAAAATATATCACACAAAAAAACTGCATTTAAAGTGTTTTAAAACAAAATAGCATTTGTGTGGGGGGTTATGTCACGGCAGACTGTAAGTGGTGAGTTGTAGCACAGCCCACTATAGCATTTTTAGGGCCATGGTTTGCTTATAGCTAAACCACGGCCATCTTTAGCTATAATAAAATCTAGAGTTGGCGGTGGCTAAACCCAGCGCTGCCCTGAGGGTACTAGCAAACATTGATATAATTCTTCAGGAATGTACACATGATAGGGCGACTTGGCAGTGATGTGTCTTACCGGTACAACAAAACAAGATAACCAAAGCAATTTGTCCCCGTTGTAAGTTTTTACAATGAAGAGACAAACAACTTACTTGCTTCATTAAATGTAATTGTTACTGTAGTATGCACCTGACGAGATACCGCAAAATATGCCAGGCGAAAAATTGTACAATCTATTGTCTGTGTCTTCTTTGTTGAAAATAAGAAGGCCCAAACTCTGCAGCCGTAGATAGTTTTTCTCATGTTGTGTATCTTACCGACTTAGGACAGCTGTTGGTTGGCTAAGATTAAAAGTTTGCGTCAGCCATTTCAATGCGGATGAAACATTTATGCGGCCTGGCGGTTGGTGAGACCCATCGTCCTTGTCTAGTCCGGACTTCTTGAACCTTTACAATTCATCTTCCTCTTCCTGTTGACCGGCTGTAAACTCCGGCGGAAAATTCTGGTTGCTCGTCTACCTCCGGACTATAGTCTTGTTCCAGAACTTGAGTGTTGCGTGCGACCTGGGGGTCCAAGGTCGTTTTTAAGCGCGCGAAAGTTCACATGATAATCTTGCCGTTATTTCTATTTCTCTGACGTACCTTTGTTACATAATTGCTGCCATTATGTGTAACATTGATTTTGCGAGACTTCTGTCCATTCGCTGACACAGTCTTGATATATTCACTCCCTAGCAACTGTCCAGTTTAACGTGTTGTCATTTCGCCATGATAAATCTTCGCCTTTTTTTGGGACTGTTTTTCCACAGTTATAACAAATGTATAAACAAATGAAACCTTCTCTCTCAGTCATACCACGTTAAACTCTGAACGTTCACTGGTAGCTCGGCTCACGAACACCTCTAGTCACGAACACAATTTTCTAAACACATCTGACGACCTGCGAACAATACCTCGGTGCGTGAATCCACAAACATGGCTTTGGCGCCATGTTTTAGACTGACGAACAGCATCAGTTGTACTCAGGTTTACATGCTGGGAGCATTGTTGGTGGCTTGTTCTTGATACATTTTTTCCTTCTTTTTTTCGGTTTAGTTCACGTTTACCAGCCCATCTACACACTGGCTGACCTTTCAGTCATACTTTCTCAGACTGTTCTCTGTCAGAGGGGTGTCACATTGTCTTCCCTTCAACTACTTCAACACCGATGTTGCGTGTTCTTTACTACACAACGACACAGCTTTCAACGACTCCAGAATATCTAGAACTGGCCTTACCCAAACCCCCCTACCCACAGCCTGAGGCTAGGTCACACAAGAGACTCTTTTCGAAGCAAGCAGTACAACGTGACGCCTTTCTGACCTAGATCAGACTGAGAAAGTGTGTGGATGAACCGGAAAACGTGAACAGGTCCCTTTTTGCATTTAGCTAACCAGACATTATTATGGAATGGGACTCTTCTCCGGAAAAGTCTTCCTTCTCCTTCTCCTCTACCATCTACCATCTACCCTCTACCCGTGCCAGCAGCCATCAACTACAAAGGTAAATTTATAATGTATATTTTATTTTATATATTTTTGTCAAGTATAAATTCACAAAAAGTGAAAGGAAAAAAATTAATAAAAATGTTTATAGGTTGGCGAACGGACTAATTATATTTGTATTGTTTTAATTTTGGGGTACATTTGGCAACGCGAACGGAATCAAAGAACCAATTAAGTTCATGTACCGAGGTACTAGTGTACATTCAGAAACACAGATACAGATACCAGGTTTCTCAGGCGTTCGTGCAAAAGTTCTAACTCACAGGTGCCATCATTTCACGGGGTAGTTTGAGAGAGGTCCTTGTGTGTATCGAGTGACTTCCACTGTACAGTCCTGCTGGTAGGGTGGCGGGGATGTGTAAGGTGGAGGCATGTGCTGCAGCGGGTATGGCCCGTATTGGGAATGTGTATACATGTGACTCGTAGAGTTTGCTGCCCAAAGTCTGTCTTCTATATCGACTGGTGGCGCTGAAACACATACGGTAATCATTCATGGTTTGTTCTTTTATGTAAAGTTAAGTAATTTGCATTTTCTGCAAGTCGTAAACAAACGTATGGCATCACGAGAGCGAATAAACAGAAATGACTGGGGCATACTGAGAGAATATCAGGTGGTCGTAATCCACAAGACGGACAAATAAGACGGGGGGGGGGGGGGGGGGGGGGGGAGAGATAATGTCCAAACAGACTTGCAAACACTTGATGTCACCAACTGGAAAGAGAAGGCCAGCCAGAGAGATGAATGGAGGCGGGTGATATCTGCAGCAATTAACCTCGGAATATTGAAAAAAAAAAGAAGAAAAAGTAAACAAATTCAAGCATGCACTGCCTTAATTTTAGGGTGTAGTTATACTTTTAGCCGTTTGCCATTGCATTCTGAAGTTTTTCTCCTTTTTATTTTTTCTCCAGTTCTTCTTTTTTATTTCCTTTTTTT
Organism: Candidula unifasciata; assembly: GCA_905116865.2. Lineage (NCBI taxonomy): Eukaryota > Metazoa > Mollusca > Gastropoda > Stylommatophora > Geomitridae > Candidula > Candidula unifasciata. Next base: position 125,750 of record CAJHNH020002718.1, read on the forward strand.
TTTTTTACCGCTTCGGGTGTCGAGGGAGAGATAAGGTTCTACTTCTTGCTTCTCTGGTTAAGTCTGTTCGTCTGCTCTGGCCACTTCGACTATAGAAACATCATGCTGTTGTAAAGTTTCTCTGATGGTTATCTTCCCATATTGTTCTTGGTCTGCCTCATGATCTTTAAGTGTTTGTGTTTGTTCCTTGATATTCGTATTATGAATTTTTTTTTATAGGAACATAGTATGCTTTATTGAAGAAATACAATTGCTGTGTGAAAGATGGATGTTTAGAAGGGTCGGATGTAAGATCCTTTGAAAATAAAGTTCGTTCTGGGCGACCTGGTCGCCGATGATTCTAACTACACTCCTACAGTCCTTATCTCCTTCTTCGCGTTCACCATCTGTAAACTCTGGCGGAAAGTTCTGATTGTTACTCCACTTCTGGACTGCAGTACTGATCCAGAACCTGAGTTGTGCGTGTGCATCCGTTTTACAGATCTGACTCATTTGTATGCAGACTGTTTTTTCCTTGCCTCTCAGGCAGATGCACTCCAAACTTCGAAGGAACAATCCCTATATAAACCATGGGAGGATAAAGACAGCACGGACAACAATGGACGGCCCCTCTACACGCCAGTGCTACATATGGTGTATCAAGAAAAGATATAAAAGCGAACGAAAATTATGTTAGCAAGCTTGACAACATAACAAATACAAACAAAACATGAACGTTGCGGCTATGAAGCCTTCATCAGCACATACAAATCAAACAATACCACACAAATACACAAAAAAAAAATGGAAAAAATAATTAAAAAAACATAACAATTAAAAACATGTGTTGAAAGTATGTGTCAAAAAAAAAAAAAAAAAAAAACAGTAATAGTTGACAATATGGAATTTCACCTAGACATGGTGTAGGAGGCTAGACTTATGTTTGTATAAAGCAATTGGCGATTCAGCTGAATGACCACGACAAGGCTACAGAAACACCGCTGTCTCACCTGACGGCTGCACAAGACTGCCATTCTCCTGCAGAGGTATTTGATTAATCTCCAGGGTCTTCACTTGAAAGCCGCTCCGGCGCCGGCAACAGCAGCAGTAGAGGAATAACAAGAAGAGGATCGACGTGAGGATGACCACGCCGAGGATCACCGCCACGAACACCCCGATAGAAGCGAACAGCACCCCCTTCTCCGTGATGTTGTGACCTGGGAAGAGAGTCAGTGTAGAGGCATCGCATTACTACTGGTATCACAACTATTCATGTTACCACAACAGCATCATCGCCATCACCACCATCGTTATCACCACCACTACCACACCACCATCACCATCGTCATCATCACCATTAGCGTCATTATACCACCATCATTATCATCATCATCACCACCATCATCATCACCACAATTACCATCGTCACCACCATTACCATCATCATCACCACCATTACCATCATCGTCACCACCATTACCATCATCACCACCATTACCATCATCACCACCATCATCATCACCACCATTACCATCATCACCACCATTACCATCATTACCACCATCATCATCACCAACATTACCATCATCACCAGCATTACCATCATCACCAACATTACCATCATCACCAACATTACCATCATCACCAGCATTACCATCATCACCAGCATTACCATCATCACCAACATTACCATCATCACCAACATTACCATCATCACCAACATTACCATCATCACCAGCATTACCATCATCACCAACATTACCATCATCACCAACATTACCATCATCACCAACATTACCATCATCACCAACATTACCATCATCACCAACATTACCATCGTCACCAACATTACCATCATCACCAACATTACCATCATCACCAACATTACCATCATCACCAGCATTACCATCATCACCAACATTACCATCATCACCACCATCATCATCATCACAATTGTAAAAATAATAGCAAATAGAGTCTTTTTCTTCTAGAAATAAAAAGGTGCCTGTACTCACCACAGTGTCTAAAAAGACACCGGTACTCACCGTAAAGTGTCTAAAAAGGCGTCAATACTCACCGCAGAGTGTCTAAAAAGACGCCAATACTCACCTCAAAGTGTTTAAAAAGACGCCGGTACTCACCGTCAAGTGTCTAAAAAGACGCTGATACTCGCCGCAAAGTGTCTAAAAAAGCGCCGATACTCACCGCAAAGTGTCTAAAAGGGCGCCGGTCCTCACCATAAAGTGTCTAAAAAGGCGCCGATACTCACCGCAAAAATATTTTTTTTACAGTAGCGCTGAAAAAGTCACGCATGAAACAGTCACAAAGGTTCCTTGCTGTTCTAAATAAAAATAGTTCAGAAATAAGTTGTCTTGTCCACTTACTTTTCTCGACATGAATCTCGAAGGAGTAGCCTCTGTTGTAGTTGAGTTTATCCTTGACCACTCGGACCGTGACGAAACGGTCAGTGGTGCACATCTGCCCTGGGGAGTCGTCGTTGCAATCCAGCGACCGCTGCAATAGGAAGCAAACAGTGCACTTAGGAGTTGGCCGTCGAAGACTTTGATGGCAGAATTTCCATTCTCATCGTTACCGTCTTTATCCTCATATTTCATCATGATTACCGACATTGTATTAGTAGGTATCATCCTCATTATCACAACAACCGCCCATACCATCTTTATCAGCCTCGTCATCTTTGTCATCGGCATCATACAATGTTCATCTTTCTTTTCTTCTTTTGTCGCCTCACTAGTTCCAGGTTGTAGCCCAGCGCCGTTTTTATTATTATTTTTTTGTCTTCAAAATTTGTCTTGCGTTTTTCGGGTGGCTTGGGTGATGGATTTGCTTTTTTTTTTTTTTTTTTTGCAGGTTTCAGCTACACCATTTATCCATTTCTTTCTTGGTCTTCCTCTTGCTTCCCTCCCAGATGTTCTGCTGTAAACAAAAAAAAATCGTATACAGTTTGTCCCGGTGTGGGCTCTGGGGCCCGTTGTGAGGAAAACAAGAATAGACCAACTGCATCCTCAACAAGTATGTCGTAGGAGTGCATATGCCTGAAAGGCAAGGAACCAACAGTCTGTATACATATAAGTGTCAAACTGATGTGCACGCAACTCAGATTCTCAAGACTAGAGTTCAGAGGTGGAAGAACAGCCAGACTTTCCGCCGAAGTTTAAAGCCAGTGAAACGCGAGTAGAAGAAGAAGAAGAAGAAGAAGAAGAAGAAGAAGAAGAAGAAGAAGAAGAAGAAGAAGAAGAAGAAGAAGAAGAAGAAGAAGAAGAAGAAGATATGTAGTTTGGTCTAGCTGCATTCTCACTACCTGGTTCGAGTATTTCATTGGTCTAAATAATTTGGACAATGTTCTCTAATGTTCTCTCGGTTGCTGGTATTCGTAGCCCGGTCCCTTTGTTGTTGTTGACCTTAGGGAAGCAGTGTATTTCTAGTTCCCTTTTTATTGTCCATGTTAGGCACTGATATAATAAGGTAGGGACGAAGGTGCTATTAAATCCTTTGTTGTTTTGCTGAAAGGGAGACATTTGGGTGTCTAAGCAGTGAGGTTAACTGGTAGGTGACAGCATTTGCATTCTAACTCTGGCTTTCTATCCCTTTGTCGAAGCTACCATCTTCTGTAAATATGCTTCCTAGATATTTGAATTCTTGCACTTATTTAATTGGATAGAGGAAACAGGAACAAACTGTCATAACAAATTCACTTAGAAGGAAGCTAGAGTCAAGTTTTAAAAAAAAAAAGGGGAGGACGTAGGGTGAGCTGGCTGTGATAACTAGGTACAGGACTTGTGTGAGTTAGTAAGTATGTACGTTTTACCCCTACCATAACATCACACAGAGCGAAAAACACTCGGTGACATAAAGTGCCACCATGGGGATGAGGATCACCCATGGAGAGGTCCCGGGAACCTCGTTCAACCGTTAGGGTTTATTAGGGTCCCCAGCAACAGCCAGGGTGGGGCTTCAAAATAAACAAAAAAAAAAAAAAAAAAAAAAAAATTTGCATCCCACATGAGGGCGACTTGAATCGGAAATATTTGCGTGAGTTGTTTGACATATTATTTCTCACTGGCAAGGCATGTTCAGTTGGTATATGTAAACATTAGTAAGTTACGATTACATTACTGAGGGTATCACGTGATATGTTGCTCGTCACTTTGCTGTGGAGAGTATACGTGTGCAGCTAGCATCGTAGTTTAGTCAATCTAAACTAGGAACACAACATGTAGTACATATTTTGGTACTGGTACTGGTAGAGGACTTATAGGTGTTGTCGCGCGTCCAGCAATCGTTGATCTCCAGGTTTTCAAACGTTGAGGATAGAATGATGGACAATCGGGCAGTCAGACAGCATCACAAGAGAGCCCCCCCCCCCACACACACACACACACACGCACGCACGCGCACACACACACACACGCACACACACACATGTATACACATACACACACAACAATAAGACAAACGGTAAACACAAAAAGACAAACAAACATTAACCATTCCGCCCCTGTGCTGGTTGAGGACGTGTAAATCTATTAGCGCATTGAGCAGTCGTCGATCTCCAGATCCTCAAACGTACGGCGGGCAGGCGGGTAGCCAGGCAACCAGACAGACAGGCGGCATAACAAGAGTGCCGACACTCTAGAACTGATAAGACAAACACCCTATGTGGGTTCCGGGGCTCTGTTATAGGGAAAACAAGAATAGACCCACCGCCTACCCAAAAGCATTTCATAACAGTCGACTGACTGAGATTTTCCTTCGAAGTCGGAGTGCATCTGCCTGAGAGGCAAGGAACCAGCAGTCTGCATACAAATGAGTCAGATCTGTAAAATGGAGGCACACGCAACGCTCAGGTTCTGGATTAGGACTGCAGTCCGCAAGTGGATGAACAACCAGAACTTTTACAGCTTGTGAACACGGAAAAGAAAAAGAAGATAAGACAAACAAAAGAAGCAAAGACGACAAACAGACATTACCCATTCCGGCCCAGTGCTGGTTGAGGACGTGTAAATCTTGATGCGCACGGAGCAGTCGTCGATCTCCAGATCCTCAAACGTTAGACAAACACCGTAACCTGTGGGAGACTTTAACGTGATGTCGCAGATGAGAGTCTCGTGAACGAACCCGCCTCCTATATGCTTCAGTATGTACTTCTCATCGGCCAGGTCAAACGGTTGTGTTCTTTCGCAGTGTCCAAATTTGTCGAAGAAGACTAGTGGAAAAAAAATTGTATTAATAATTTCCCTTGTTACACACACTTGCATGTATCATACACGAAGTCCCTTTGTATTGTTAATAAACTACAAATATTCATTAAATAGTGCCTGTGCAAAGCATAGGAAATTAAGTGGTATGGTAGAATCACTATTGTAGAGCTTCGGGAGAGAACTGAACAAATTCACATAAATCAAGATGTGTAGAAAAACGCGTGTGTTGGATAGGACACACACTGAAAAAACCTCGAGAAAATATACAGTAACTAGAATGCTTTTTCACTGGAACCTACGTGGAAACAGAAATAAAGACATAGCAAAAACCTGCGTAGAAAGGAAGCTAGAGATTAAGTTAAAACATGTCTGGGGTATGGGGTGAGTTGCACATGATAAGAAAGGATAGATTAACTTTCGTGAATTGATTGATGGATTTTACTTAATGATCACTTCGCATGTGCAAGCAAAAGTATGTAAAGATTACATGCGTGAGGGTATCACATGATATTTTCTTCGCTGTCGAGAGTATGCGTGCGCATCTAGCATCGTAGAAGAAAACAAGTAACTAGTAGCTTTCACACTTTACAGTATAAGTGTTGTTAGAATTCAGCGTGCGTTCCTGTCGCTACGTTGGAAACATAAAGCGGGTATCGTATTTGTAGTAAACATAAATAATAAATAGTAAAAAAAAGCAGTTTTTCTTTAGCAATGTAAAGTGTAAGAGGTGATTTCCGGTTACCTGCACACCTCGCCACTGCCTTTCCTTCTTTTACGGATACAGAACAGCAGAAGAAGACGAACGAAGAAGACTAGTCAAAGAGAATAATTGTCAGCAACATCTTACAGAGAAAGGTGAACGGCGGAATTAGCCCTGTGAGCGTAGCAGCTAACGCGCGCGCCTGCAGTCCCAGTGGTAAGAGTTTCACTCCTCACTGAGACAATGTTTAAAAAATTGACCTTTGTTTTTAGGTTGTATTCTGTTTAAGACTATTTCCTGTAAATGTTTAGGTAACTAAACCCCCCCCCCCATCCCCCCCCCCCCGCTCGTACCCTACAACCGCGTTTCCCTCCAACCCACTGCGCAGGGGCGCCGACATAAAGCATGCAATGAGGAAGGGGGTGGGGGGCAAGTGAGAAGATCAGGGCCTCATCCACTTAAAAAAACCATCATACTTTTTTTAGGGGGGAGGGGGGGGGGGGTGGGTAAATGGCCTAAGCTGGTTCGATCTGGGACCTAGTGTGGTTTAAAGAAATCTGCCTAGAGGGGCCGCATCGAACTCCAAAGTGTAAGGAGGCGGGAAAGGGGTGGGTCTAAAACAAAAAGAAAATGATAAGAGGGGGGGGGGGTCTTGCAGTTTAGTACCTTTACAAGTTTAAGGAGAGCTGAACCCGCTCCCACTCAAAACATGGGCACGGAGGAGGGGGGAGGGGTGGGCGGTGGTAGGGGTTGTTCAAAGTTACTAAGCTCTCAGTTTTCTGGTCCTCTGACATAAAATATACTTGTAACGATATGCCTACTTACTGTCCTCGGATTTGATTGTGCGAAAGAAGACTTGTTGTAGCCAAAATAAGATTATCAGCATGGCTGTAGAAGACAACCTGGCAAAGGTTACCTGGATGCAGGCCATGTACCACACAGATCAGCTAGCCAGGGTCCGCTGTTGAAGGAAAGCCAAAATATTTTTATAAAAAAAATAAATAATAGTAATAATAATGTTGGCATCTTTCCTCTTTACAGAAGAAGGCATAGAGCTCACAACCCGAGGCCATGGTGAGTGTTACATGCAAGACCCGCCTGCCTGGGCAGTATAGCAGAGACCGCATGTTGCCCAGGCATCATGACCCCTCTCAGCCTGCCTTGTTTACTGCAAAAGAAAGTTAACACCAGTACGTTTGAAACAAAGCAGGGTACAAAAGCTACCGGATCAGAAGAGCCTGTCGGACAGATATAAATAATAACAATAATGAAAACATTAATAATAATAATAAATTGGGGCCATTTCCACATTGGGAATTGGAGACAGTGCATTAAATACTGTCTTTAATATATCACGCGTTGAGGCCTCACTATCCTCCATGGTGCGTCTCTGCTGTCTGAACCGCGCCCCCCACCCCCCCTCTCGCTAGAAACGTTCTTTTTCAATACCGCCCGCTGCAGGAATAGAGAGCGACGTTCTGCAACACGAAGATGTTTAAAGAAAACACAATTATTATTCTTTTCTTATCGTTAACTGTCTGAAAACTCCCACTGAAGGTTTTGGATGATCTTTCATTTTGAGACTGAAGTTTTAGTCCAGAACTTAAGTTTTGCGTGCACATTAATTTTACAGTTTTTGTGTGTGTATATGCGTGTTTATGTGTTTGGTGAGTGTCTGTGTGTGTGTGTCTCTCTCTCTGTCTCTCTCTGTGCCTGTGTGTATGTGTGTGTGCGCGTGAGTGTGTGTAGACACACACCTCCCAGGCAGTTATGAAAAAGGTAATTCAAAATAAGAGCTAGACGTCGTGGTGGAGGACCTAGCCGCTCTCCTGCGGATCAGCAGGTCGTAGGTTCGAATCCGAAAAGTGCCGCACTGTTTTTTTTTAAGAGACCACGGCTTCCAAGTTGGCGTTTCTGGCGCAGGCCTTGCAAACGCGCCTTGCAATGCCGGGGTGATAGGTTAGATCCCAAATGCGAACGGTTTGTCTTGCGTTGGTTTCGACAGTGATACCAAGAATTGATCTTGAATAAAGCAGTGGCAAACTACTGAATGTGAAATTTGTTTAGAAAAACCACAACAGTCAAAACATGCTAAGGTTGATTCTGCAACGTCCTGTTAAGGATACGCAACTAACTTTTAACCGATAAACTTGTGTTTCACTTCTGCGGCTTCGTATGGATTGTCGATAATTGATCTTTTGTCCATATTCTGCTTTGTGAGGCTAGGCGTCTCAGGTTCAACAGATGACCGGTATCCGAGCTAGGGCACGCTCGCTTGCCCGGTATGCTATGATACTGAGGAGTCTCAAGGTATCAGTGACTTCTTGGTCGAACATGACATCTTATGTTTCTACTTTCATACTCAACGCTCTGGTTTCTGGCATCAGCGGATTCCTACTTATTTGGTGGTATTAATGTCTCAATTTGAAAGAAAAATAGCTGCCATTGGATAAAACAACTAGAAAAAAAATTACTTGAACAAAGGAAAAAAAAATCGAAAATGTCAGGCTCAGTAAATACTTTGGGCCGATAGTTAACAGCTGTTGAGATTTTTCGATAGAAGCACAGAGAAGAACAGCCATAGAAAAGTAGGAGTTAAACTTCATTGAAAGCTCACAGCATAAAACGAAACAAATTCAAGTAAACATTTTGAGAACACGTTTCACTCCCCAGGCGACAAGCTGACGTGACTGGGAGGGACCATTACCTAATCAATGGACAAGAAAATCATTTAGCTTCAACTTAAACGTTACAAATTATGTCTTAGCAAACAGTCGACGGAGTAACAATACTGACATTCTATACTGACATGCTATTATAAACATCCAAGATAATTCGTCTGTAAACTGCATCGTATGTAAGGAACGAAGACATTTTAGTCAAATTAAACGGCCCCAATTGTCTCTCTTTCTCTCTGTCTCTCTCACTCTGTCTCTCTCTCACACACACATATACACACGCACACACACACGCGCGCGCACACACACACGCACACACACACACAAACATGCAAACGCACGCACGCACGCACGCACACACTCAACACATATTCATATTTAAAATGTTGAGAGTTGGGAGCGGTCATCACACACTGGGGACAGTCCCATAAACACCCCCTCCCTATTTTCAGCATCCAGCGCAGAGTTCCAATATTAATCAATACAGCTGCAGTCTGATTAAACTTTCTCATTGGTGTTGCCTTTCTGATGGAGATAACAAGGCAGGCTGGGAGAGGGATAATGAAGCATGGGCAACACAGGGGATCTACCATACTGCCCAAGATTTGCGCTATAGGGAGGAGGAGTTTCATCTCCGACTTTAACTGACCATCACTATGGCCCGTGATTCTCAGGCCTATCTATATCACAACGTCACACAGTCCTATGGAAAGACGGAGAGATGCCAACGAGGAATTCGTCTTTTCTCTAAGCCTTGTAAGTCTACAGTAGATCATGATCGCCGCTGTTACCATTATTATGTCTAGACCTTGCTTGTCAAAAACTGCGGCCCGCAGTAAGAATCTATTGCACTTATTTTTATTAAATGAGCTTCACTTAGTTGTGTTTTTTCCGTGTGGGTTCCGGGGCCCCATTGTGGGGGAAATCATGTCGTAAGAGTCTACTGATTGGGGGCTTCATTCGAAGTCGAAGTGCATCTGCCTGAGAGGCAAGGAACCAGCAGTCTGCATACAGATGAGTCGGATCTGTAAAACGGATGCACATGCAATACTCAGGTTCTGGAACAGGACTGCAGTCCAAAAGTGGATGAATAATCAAAACTTTCCACCAGAGTTTGCAGCTGGTGAACACGAAAAAGAAGAAGAAGAAGAAGAAAAAGAAGAAGAAGAAGAAGAAGAAGAAGAAGAAGAAGAAGAAGAAGAAGAAGAAGAAGAAGAAGAAGAAGAAGAAGAAGAAGAAGAAGACTTAGTTGTATTGACTTGACAACACAGATGTGACCCATATGACCCTGGTGGCACTCTGAGTACGACATACCTGGTCTAAACCCATCTCATCTCATCTTGATCCTTTGGAAAGTTGCGGTGCCGAGGTGAAGTATAATTTACAGAAAAGTGTCCGCTTTTAGTGCTTCATAAATGAGGCTTAATGGCGATTATCTTCTCTCATTTTGTCGGTCCATTGTTTACATGGTCGGCCTCTTCTTCGCTTCCCGTCTGGTATAGACATCTTTGCTTGTTGTGGTATACTGTTTGTTTGTATCTACCTTATATGGCCAAACCATGTCACTTGTTGTTTTCTACTGAACTGCCGCCAGCCGCATTTTCTTTTGGATTTCATCGTTTCCGATCTTATCTCTTCTTGTAACATTAGGAGCGTTTCAAAGGAATCTCATTTCAGTTCTTGTCATTTTTTTTCTTCTGCTTTTGGCATTGGTAACACAGGATTGACCAGAAGATTGTGTCATAGAGTGCTGGTTACCCCCCCCCCCCCGCCCACTAAAACATGACTAACATGAAGATGCACAAGATACCAGAGACAATTTGAGATTGAAATTACACGAGGCAGAGGTTCTATCAAGAAACAAAGTCTCTTTCCTGTGACATTCATCATCAGGTGGCTTGCCGACTGGCGTGGGCGATCATGCCTCTCCATAATCCGCGATCTCCTGCAGCATGTATCAGTTCGTGTGCCGACACACCTCCATGCCATGCAACAAGACCGTCAAGCATATTCTCTCGTTGTCTTCCTCTATCCCTCCTTCCACAGATCTTTCCAGTGGTCACAACATGTTCTATTTTCCCTCTTCTCATAACATGGCCGAAAAATGATGACTGTCTCCTTCTGATGTCAGTGATAAGTTGTCTTCGGTCTCCCGCCTCTTTTAAAACCTCTTGGTTGCTCTTTTTGGCTGTCCAAGGTATTCTAAGCATTCTTCTGTAAAACCACATCTCTGAGGCCTCCAAAAATTGTTTGGCCTGCCTACCGATTGTCCAGGATTCACATCCATATGTTAAAACTGGATGTATGTAGCAAGCAAGAATTCTTTTTCTAACTCTCAATGACAAGGATATATTGCACAAGACGTTTTTCATTTTATAAAATGCAGTTTTTTGCCTGTCCAATTCTGTTTCTTATTTCAGTTATGCATCTTCCATCTGATGTTATCCATGTGCCCAGATACTTAAATTTCTGTACTTGTCTTAAAATAACACCATTGACTTTTATTACACATTTAGGAATAATTTGTTTCTTTGATACCACCATTACTTCTGTCTTCCCATTATTCAAACTGAGGCCCATTCTTCCACTTTCTAACACCACAATGTCTATCATTTCCTGTAATTCTTTCTGACTTGTTGCTATCAAGACCGTGTCATCAGCATAACGTAAATTGTTTATATTGTGCCCACCAACCACGATTCTGGGCATATCAATTAAAGATCTCATAATATATTCACTGTATATTGAAAA
>CAJHNH020002718.1:142079-160994 GCA_905116865.2 Candidula unifasciata
TAATAAAAATACATAACTAATCGAACATTAGTTACTGGAGATTTAATCGAAAGTACGAAACCACCACGTAGCACAGCAGATAGACAGTCGCCTGTTGACCCCACGGTCTTAAGTTCAAATTTCGAGTTGGAATTTTTGTTTTTCCTTCAAAATTGACCTTGTTTCACAGTCGAGCAAGCCTAAAACTAGTACTAGGTAATGTTCGCGGAAGGAAAAAAAAAAAAAAGGGGGTGGGGGGTCATTTCGTGCTTGCCACGTCATCCTTCGAGTGCTCAAAGGTCTATGACACTATGTGCACATAGTCTGTGCCAGAAGTTGTGTCCAAATTGAAAAGTCTCTTACACAAAACCGTTCTGTGCAAGTTGCTAAAATCTGACATACAACCTATTAGTGATCATGACCTGGTAAGATTGTTTAAATGTAAACTAACTATCGTTTTTGTTTCAACTTATTTGTGGTTTAAAAAAAAAACTATAAAAAAAAAAAAAAACTCCGATTGAAAACAAACAGACAGCATGCTTACGGATAATTTACTAACAGGAACCATTCAAAACATCAAAATGTACGCGTTTCATAGGCGTTTCTCTCTCAGGTGGTCATGACCACTGGCTTTCGCCTCGCGTGTCTAAATATTCCATTATATTCATTATTTCATGATAGGTTATCAAAAAAATTACCACGCATCTTCGCACATGTAAACCTATTTTTAAAGAATATCCGTGCTTGTGTCAATTACTATATATATATATATATATATATATATATATATATATATATATATATATATATATATATATATATATATATATATATATATATATATATATATAAGGAGTTTACAAGGATCAAAGAAATTCGAAGTTTTAAGAATACATCAACTCCGCTGCAATCAATAATGATCAAACCAGAAGAGCATGGTAAATCTAAGGCCACATCCAAAAGTTCGTGTTTGATCCGCACAGGAATATTGGAGATTTTTGTTCAAATGTGGGAGCACAAGTCACTGAGTTGACTCAAGAACTGACGTTACAGCACTCGGGGCATTTCCATGCGTGCTCGGTCCTCATCTTCAGCAGCCAGTGCAGAGTTGCAACACTGATGGTACCGGTCGCAATGTGGTTATTTCTCCGTCTTGCCTTTCCTCTGAGTGTAGTGAACTGACCAGACCCTCTGGTTACACCTAGGCACGAGAGCACGAGTGATGACACGCACTATAGCCTCACGTGGCAGTTGTTATTCTGCAATGATCAATGGCTGTTATGCTTTTCTTTCAAGAATGGTTCATGAACAGGTCGGTGCGCTTAAGGTTTTCACATGTGCCCCAAGGATGTCTCTGGTCTTAAATCAGTCCTGTCTGCATGTTTCCAACAATAATTAGTCCAGATATAATCGAGCGAATAAGAGTTGGAGGATACAATATAAACAACAATATAACCAACAATATAAACAACAATATAATCAACAATATAAACAATTTGCATTACGCAGACAATTCAGTTTTTATAACCGTAAACGCAGGGGGCTGCGTGGTCTCTAGCCATGGTGTGCGCCTTGAGAGCTAGAGGTTCCGGGTTCAATCCCACGTAAGGGTTGGGATTTTTTCACGTGAACCTGGATTTCTAGAAATTCCCCCTGGTCTCTGGGCAGTGAGATCGGACGCTCGTGTGTACTATTGCGAACGTGAAAAAATTGTCTTGGCAGTTGGAAATCGAGAAGAGTAGCCTAATTACGTTGGAGTTAAAATCTAAAGTATTTCAGTATCCTCGCCAGTGCTGCAAAACCTGTGAACTGTGCTGAGCTCCTTCGGACTCAGACTTGAGTTAGAAGAGGAAAGGAACACATATGGGTTACTACCCGTGTGCCTTGATGTTGATCTGTTGTTTAAACGTCAAACAAACTGAAAACGCATGTGTAACAGAGATTCAAAGCAAAACAGGTCAAGTGAAGGTAGCATTTCAGAAAATGAAAAATATCTTATGCAATAAGTCGCCCTCGTTTAATGTCAGAAAGAGAGTGCTAGAGTGTTTTGCTGTATGGCAGCGAATCTTGGAATGTAGGTAAAATTAGGGAAGACTTTTGAAGCAACAAAGATGTGGTTTCTGAGACAATTGTTACGAATACCTTGGACGGCCAGAGTAACTAAGAACGATTGCTTGAAAGTAGATCTCTGTATACAGCAGTAAGAAAGAGACAAACACTTTTCTAGGCCACATAATGAGAAAAGAGACATTGGAAAACATCGTGACAACTGGAAAGATCAGTGTAAAGAGGGTTAGAGGCATACCAAGAGAGATATTGCTGGGTGGGATGAAACGATGGCATGGAGGGATGTCATCAAGACAGCTGTTCCAGGCTACCAGGGATCGGGGTCTGTGGAGCTACATGACCGCCTAAGCCAGTTGACAATGCACATGATGATGAAGATGATAATATATCGTACTGAATAAACCACCAGTCAAGCGGCTTCACAAAATCATGCTAGGAGAGACATGATGACCGGCCGTTGATACTCAAGCGAAACAGACCGGTGTGCACACCAGTTGGCACGGTGCGCATACACACAGATTCAGGTCTGCCCTTTTCAAATTTTCAGTGAGTGATCCAGGGCTCGAATCTTGTTTAAGTACCTTATAATAATAGTTATAACTATAATGATAATGACACACAAACTTGAGACTTTTGAAAATAAAAATTTAAGGAGAATTCTACGAATATTTTGGAAAAACAAGATCACAAATGAGGAACTCAGGAGGAAAACAGAATGTGCATCACTGACAAATGTTATCAAAGTAAGACGATGGAGATGGCTAGGACATGTTTGCAGAATGCCTTGTGACATTCTGGCAAAAACAGCTCTCCGGTGGACAGCAGATGGAAAAAGGAGACGTGGGCGACCTACGGAAACCTGGAGAAGGACAATAGAACGGGAAATGAAGGAATGTAAACTGACAAGCAGAATCATGAGCAGAAAAGCAGCAGACAGGCAGCCATGGAAATCAATTGTGAATGCCCTATGTGTCAACAGCGACATGAAGAGGATATATATATCGATAGATAGATAGTGATAATGTGCTAAATGGAATAGTATACAGTGGTAACTTTTCTCACGAACTGAATTCGTTCTTTGACTCTGCTCATGAACCAAAATGTTCGCCAGTCAGATCAATGATTCCCATTGCAATTAATACAAACCTAGCTAATCCGTTCTCCCGCCATAGAAACATATTTCTAAATTTAAAAACAAATCCCCTTTCATCTCACTGAAATAACGTGATGTTGTACGTAACCTTCAGAGTTGATGAAGTTTCAACCATTCTTCCACATTCCTGGCCCTTATTATTAAGCTTATTGCTTCTGTGCAGGTCTATTTATTGGCCATTTCTGTTTCAGTCTTTCGGTTTTTGTCTTCTTTTTCTTTCTTTCTTTCTTTCTTTCTTTCTTTCTTTCTTTCTTTCTTTCTTTCTTTCTTTCTTTCTTTCTTTCTTTCTTTCTTTCTTTCTTTCTTTCTTCTTTTTCTTTCTTTCTTTCTTTCTTTTCTTTCTTTCTTTCTTTCTTTTATTTCTTTCTTTCTTTCTTTCTTTTCTTCTTTTCTTTCTTTCTTTCTTTCTTTCTTTCTTTCTTTCTTTCTTTCTTTCTTTCTTTCTTTTTATGTATTTATTCTTTCTATGTCTTTGTCCCTTTCCCTATTTGCTTGTTTTGTTTGTTTGTTTGTTTGTTTGTTTGTTTCTTTCTTTATTTCTTTATTTTTTTTCTGTCTTTCTTCTTTCTATGTCTTTGTCCCTTTCCCTATTTGCTTGTTTTTTTGTTTGTTTGTTTGTTTGTTTGTTTGTTTGTTTGTTTGTTTGTTTGTTTGTTTCTTTTTTTCTGTCTTTCTTCTTTCTATGCCTTTGTCCCTTTCCCTATTTGCTTGTTTTGTTGTTTCACACATTATCCCTATTTCTGTATTTATATTTAGTTCAACCCATTACTTTACGCAGAAAAAACAAATCCACACGACGTTACCGCAATAAAAATAATGAAAACATCAGGCGGTAACAGTATTGCCGTAATAGTTCTGAAGTCACGAATGCCGGATGTGTCCCCCCTAGGGAACTAATCTCATTTACTCGTGACAACTCTGGCACAACTACTTTAATCACGCTAGTCAGCCCACAGGACCAGGGCTGTACAGCTGGGGTTGAAAGACTTGTCGATCGACGTATACTTTTAATTTTAATTTGAAGTTTCCAGAAACCATGAGTTATTATTAACCCTTTGGTTCGATATTATGGATATCGCAACCCTTCGACCTTGATTCCATAATAGACATCGTAAATCTAGGAGGATGGTCGCTTTTCTGCCTACCCCAAGGCTTGAACCCGGACTACATGGAGTTCGTCATCTGGTCACCGCGGAGTCAGGTTTAACTAACTACGCTAGCGAGCCGGGCTATACTTTTAATAATAAGATTTTGCCGAAGAACAGATGGCTGCTCGCGAAAACAGGTTAACAGGTAAGGCTTTCTGGCTTTGGCTAGCGTGGCGGGAAAAAAAAGACAGATTATTAGATATCCAAATTTTAGAGACTTTTAATGCCTGAAATGTGTTGATAGGAATTTTCATTGTATCAAGGGTTTAACCCCCTTTATTGCAGTTAAAAAGCAAATTGTTTCGTTTTGTTTTTCTTGGAGGAAATGGTTCGGATTTTAACACCAATGTCAAATGAGTATTCAACTCGTTAACCCCAGTGACCTGGAAGAGAAAACAAAATATGTGCCTATGCGCGCGCATGTGTATGTGTATATGTGTGTTAAAACTTACTTTCTTGGGATGTCCCGTTTCATATCAAAATATTAGTGGTGTGTCCCGTTTTCAGCTCAGTATTGTCACCCTAGTTAATAATGTGGCATATAATGGCTATTGATACTCATTAATCACTTACATTATCTGAGGAAGAAAACACTTCTTATGAAGAAAGGTAATTACTCCGAATGAATGTGACAATATTTGCTGACTACAATCTTTTGCTTGTCGCTCAGTTAAGGAGAGAGGAACAAACACCGATTATTATTGTAAACATCGCTACGGTTCATGAGGTAATTATTAGTGTAGGTATAATTTTAAGTGATTAGCCGGAACTATCATCACAGCACTCCAGACAAGCCGATAAACTATGTGATCTCAATAACCTCACAGGGGTTAAACAACTAACTGCTCGCGTCCTTTTTTGTGTTGATTAATTAGGGGACACCACCCTGGGGAGATTCTCAGGTATTATTATCTCCTCCTGTATAGCAGCACAAGAATACAATGACTTATCATGGCCCTTTAAGTTTTGATGAATCAACCTTCTTGTGCCCTCAGTGAAATGTTTATGTCTGGCAGCTCCAGGTTGTGCTACCATAATCAACCAACCTGGACAGGGACATTGATCCCTGCTTGTCGATATGGTCGTCTGTGCGACTTTAAATTAAAAAGTAACCCTTATGCTTCTTGGGGTTTTCTTCCCTTTTCAATGACTCACCGTCTCTCAGCCAGTCCAGGTCAAACCACATTTGACTTACGTCAAATAATGGTTGCTAAGTTAAAATACCTATTCGTATTACGAAAAATTTTTGTTTTTGTTTTGGTAATCCAATTCACTGTGCAATTGATTTTATCGTGAGCCCACGGTAGTGACGCCACTGTCACATGAGCAGCGCAGCAGCAGGCTCTGTCTCTTGAGTGGGCTGTGATCAAACCTTTTGTTAAAAGTGCTGGTGTGGGGTGGGCGTGGGGGGAGGTTGGGATAGTGCGCTCAAAGAGTGAGTTTCAACCCCGCCAGGACACTCACCAAGCGATAAACACGCGGTGAAACAAAGTGCCACCTTTTGGATGAGGATCACCCGGGGAGAGGTCCAAGAAACCCCGTTCAGCGAACAGGCTGGGTTATATTAGGGCCACCGACTGTAGTCAATGTGGGGCTTTAAAACAACAACAATAAAATAATTACATTGCACATTAGGAACGCATTACAGTATTAAACAAAGTGCCACCATGCGGATGATCACCCGGGGAGAGATCTCAGAAACCCCGTTCAACCGTTAGGCTATATTAGCGCCCCCGAATACAGCCGGGGTGGGGCTTCAGTATGACGGAAAACTGCGTCCCATATTGAGACGATAGATTTTAGTACGCTAACCCGTCGACCGGGTGCCATATGACGTACACGAGCTATATGGAAGCTGGGATTGTTAATGTATGCGTGCATGCCATCACACATCCCCCACCCACTTCCTCCCAATCCCCGCTGCTACCTGAAGCTTTAGTTTGCACATCCTGAGATTACAAAATCCGGATCTGGATGGCAGACTAACAGGCCGAATTTCAGATACCCTCTTCAACCTTAAAAGAAAACAAAGTTATAATGGGGACATCAGTAATGACTAAACCAGGTAGTCTGCAGGCCTGCGAAGGGCAATGGTGTAAAATGCGAGCAACGAATGTAATACGAAAGAGAAACAATTTTAAATCAATAAATGTGGTAGATGAGCCTGTTCCTCTTATTATGATGCCTCCTTTTGAAGATACCGAATATGTATTATTATAAAATCAATGATAGCTATCACGGCTTTGGCGTCAGAACCCAGAATCTTGGTACGTTGAGTCTCTGCGTACAGTAGTAGTAGAGGTCGGTCTAGACATCTTCTAGCCATCTTAATTTTCGTTTATTTGTTAATTCAACGCATCAACATCATGGCACACGGATGTAACCCATAAGTGCTCCTGTGTACTAATAACTCAAGCCTGAGTTTGAAGCAGCTCAGCGCAGTGCACAAACTCTGTTACACCGGCGAGAAAACTTAAATACTTTAGGTAGATTTTCAACTCCAAATTAAACCCGGGCGCCGCCGTTAGGCTACTCGTTTCGGTTTGCAACTGCCAAGGGATTTTTTTACGTGCGCAAAACTACATCCGGGTGTCCAATCTCGCTACCCAGATATCAGGGGAATTTACTAAAAGTCTACGTGAAAAAATATCCAACCTTAACCGGGGCTTGAACCCGGGACTCCAGCACTTAAGGCGGATGCCATGCCTCAAGACCACGCAGCTCCCTCTATCAATCTGTGTTTCACTATAGAGCAGAGGTTCTCAACCTTCATAATGCCGCGACTCTTAATACAGTTGCTCATGCCGTGGCGACCATCAACCAGTTATACTCTTTGCTACTTTATAACTTCCATTATATGTGTTTTGCGATGGTTTTTGGGGACCTCTGTGAAAGGGTAATTCGACCCAAAAAATGGGCCACCACCCACAGGTTGAGAATCGCTGCTACAGAGGGTGTCCTTAGGGGTACCATGTTAATTTTGAACATTTGTTCAAAGATTTCAAATTGTTTTAAATATATCATTATCCCGCGTGTGTGTTCTGGAGCCCCATTGTGGGGGAAAACAAGAATAGACCCACTGCCTGTCGTAAGACTCGACTAATGGGAGTTTTCTTCGAAGTGGGAGTACATGTGCCTGAGAGGATAGGAACCAAAAGTTTGCATGCAAATGCGTCAGACCTGTCGAACGGATGCGCACGCAACACTCAGTTTCTGGAACGATAATGGAGTCTAAAAAAGGATGAACAACCAAAACTTTCCGCCAGAGTTTATAGCCGGCGAATGTGAAGAAGAAGCAGAAGAAGAAGAAATATATCATGACACCTTTTTTGCCATTTAGCACACAGTGAGAATAATTATTATTATTGTGCAAAATAACAATGCTTTTGTTCATTGAGCTCCCGTCTCTGGGAAATTAATGGGGCTGATCCCCCCCCCCCCCTGGCAACCGCGCCTCCCCCCACACTCCCAAACCCAACAACATTTTCATGGCCGCGCCTCTGTACCACATACAGATTAGCTAGTTAGCAATGTCACCTTGGTATCAAACGTGAAGGCATTAACGAGGAATGCAATGGCAAGATCAAAGGGAGGTAATAACAGTGGTAGATCACGCTGTGAACCGAGCTAACAAGTTTTAACCTTCTTGGGAAGTCGATGATGGCGGATCATGGATTTTGGCAGCTGGCTGAAAAATTATTATAATATTTTTTTTTCAACGCTGAGATCTATATTATTGTGTAGGTTAAGTCTGGAATTTAAAAAAAAAAGAAAGAAAGAAAGAAAAACGGTATGAACAATTTTCACAGCAATGGCACCATAGACTTACTATCAATTAAGCTGGTTCTATTCAGGGTGCAATTTTTCGTTATTTGAAGCCCCACTCTGGCTTTTGCCGGGGGCTCTGAATATAGCCGGGGGCTCTGAATATAGCCGGAGCATAAATATGTCCTAAAGGCTGAAAGGGGTTTCTGGGACCTCTCCACGGGAGATCCTCATCCGCATAGTGGCACTTTGTGTTACCGGGTGTTTTTTGCTTGTGTGATGTTCTAGGGGTAAAACAAGAGAGAGAGAGAGAGAGAGAGAGAGAGAGAGAGAGAGAGAGAGAGAGAGACGCTAGACTTATATTTATATAGACTATTCGGCTCTCGATGAGTAATGTGGTATACATCATGCTATCCGCCTTTACTTCCCAGGAAAACTGGGCCAAGCTAAAAAATTGAAAGAGAAAATAACATCTGACTCGAAATGGATTTGAACCAAAGATTTCTGTGTAAGCAAGGTAAGGTCTAACGGCTATGCTGATGCGTCTCTTAATTCTGTTATGTAAAGTTAAGGACCCTTTCCCCTGCCTTCAAGCGTACTGGGCATATAGGGTTACATGTATATGTCTATAGACCATTTGGCACAACGTGGTTCTTCTGCTTATTCTTATCAATCTTGTTCTTAGCTAAACGTCTGCATATAAGTAAGACAGAAATGTAAAACGGATATGCACGCAAAGTTCAAAGTTCTGGAACACGACTGAAGTCCAAAAGGAGACGAACAGCCAATTTACAGTTGGCGACCGCTAAGAAGGAGAAGAAGTTATATAATGTGACCGAATTCTTTTCGGAGGATCGGTAATCCCCATAGGGGGTGTGAATACCAGGAGACTAAGCACCAAGGCTCCAGTGCTTATGATAGGAGCGCTCGAGATGACAGTCTAAAGACAAACTGTGTATTCACATCAAGAAAATATCACGCCGGTCGCCTTTACTTCACAGGACTACACCTGCTACCCACTAAAGACTGGGTCACCTTGAAGCCAAGGTGATTTAAACAAAAGTCCGGCTCCATCAAGACCCGAACTCACAACCTTCCGATCAGCAGGCGAGCTTCTAGCCGCTTCACCACAAGGATGATACCCAGGTAACATTCTATTTTTACCTGTATTTACCATTCAGCTCATTGTTATTATTATGCCCGTAAACTAGGATTAGGGTCCCTCGAGGGGCTACCTTGTCCTTTTGCCTATAAAATATGTAAGGCGACGGCGGGAAGGGGTCGGTTTTAAGTGGACACTGACACCCCCCTATCCAGGATGAACCATCAGAGTGTTTTCTCTGTGAAAGCACTCCTACCCCCTTTCTCTCACCCCTCCCCTAACCTCCTTTCACCCTGATGTATCTTCCCCATCATTCTTCAATATTTCAACTTGAGAATTGAAAGAATGTCCACCAAAAGACAAATGTATCGCTGGTGGCATTTCTGTAAAACTTTGCCAAGTGGCAGTCAATAAATGCACCACGGCTAATTAAGTTTGTGTCTAATGCTTTTCTATGTCATCCGGTGACTCAGCCATTTCCTTGTGTCATTCGGTATGCTTTTCATTATTTACTGTGAATGAAAACTGTGCTGACTGAGTGCATAGATATCTATTGCTTCGTAGACTTTGGGGACATTTACATTAGGGCTGTACGAATATTCGCTTCGTATTCGTTTCGGGGCTAAATAGTGGACCTATTGACTATTGGGTATTCGGCCGAAAAGTTGCGGTCGGGCCAAATACGAATAGTAGTTTCTTTACACACGCTTCTGCATCATCATCATCATCATCATCATCATCATCATCATCAGGTGCCTTGCCGACTTTGCGATCTCCTGCAGAATGTATCAGTTCGTGTGCCGACACACCTTCATGCCATGCAACAAGACTGTCAAGCATCTTCTCTCGTTGTCTTCCTCTATCCCTCCTTCCACAGATCTTTCCAGTGGTCACAACATGTTCTATTTTCCCTCTTCTCATAACATGGCCGAAAAATGATGACCGTCTCCTTCTGATGTCTGTGATAAGTTGTCTTCGGGCTCCCGCCTCTTTCAAAACCTCTTGGTTGCTCTTTTTGGCTGTCCAAGGTATTCTAAGCATTTTTCTGTAAAACCGCATCTCTGTGGCCTCTAGAAATTCTTTGGCCTGCCTACCGATTGTCCAGGATTCACAGCCATATGTTAAAACTGGATGTATGTAGCAAGCAAGAATTCTTTTTCTAACTCTTAATGACAAAGATATATTGCAGAAGATGTTTTTCAATTCATAAAATGCAGTTTTTTTCCTGTCCTATTCTGTTTCTTATCTCAGTTATGCTTCTGCATACACGGCTTTAATACGGACACCATGGAACGATTGGTTTTGTTGAAAGCTAATGCAGCTTTCATGCATTAACTAAGCTGTCAGTGACAATTTCTAAGTTTAGTTACTTGTAACAATACTTAGGCTTCTTTCATTCCTAGTTATTAGTTACCACAGACTGACTGAAGGATGCAAAACATAAAATGTTTTTAATGTTTACTATTCTGTACGAATACTAACTAGACATGGAAAGAATATAAACTCCGGCCACATCCAAGTCGATAATATGAAAATCAAACGAACAGAAACATATAAGTACTTAGATGCAAACTTCAACTGCTCGAACATGCTGAGAGAAGAAATACAATCTACAATATAATCTAGAAAGAAAGTATACTATGCCCTTCAACATCTGCTAAAGTCAAATGTCTCGCAACACTAAAATCTAAATATATAAAACGTTGATAAGACCAGTCGTTTTATATGGCTCTGAAACTTGAAGCAGAAATAAAAGAGATGAGGCCTTATTACAGGTTTTCGAAAACATCCTTACGACAAATCTTTGGACCCATCAAAGATGCTAACAGCGGGGTATGGTGAGTGAGAAGCAACAACGTAACACATAATCTGTTTAAATCACTGTTGATCACTGGCATCATGAGAGCTAACAGACTAAAATGGTTGGGGCAGATTGAAAGAATGTCAGATGACAGAGAAGTAAAAGCTGTATACACCTGAGAGAGAAATGGGCGTAGACCACGAGGCAGACAAAAAAAAAAAAAGAAGTTTGAGAGATAAATTCCAACCATACCTGCAAACAACTGGTGTCACAAATTGTGAAGAGAAGGCCAACCAGAGAGATGAATGGAGACGAGTGATATCTGCAGCAGTAAACCTTAAGGGCTCAGAATGCTAAAGAAGAAGATGACTATTCTGTGCTACTTTATGTAAATAAAAGTTCAGCGTACATTTGACATTATAAATGTGTGTGTGTGTGTGTGTGTTTTTTAGATATATTTATACACTATACACTATTCGTATTCGTATTCGGCCGAATAGTTGGTCCCGTTTTTCGTATTCGGCCGAATAGTAAAATCAGTATTCGGTACAGCCCTAATTTAAATATAAGCAGAAATATGTCTGTCCGTCATTCCGTCTATCTGTCTGTCTGTCTATATGTCTGACTGCCTGCCTGTCTGTCTGCCTGCCTGCCTGTGGGTGGGTCCATCTCTCTGCCCATCGCTTTTTTTCTCTTTAATAACAAAAATAACCTCACCTTTTATTGGTAGCCTGTGCACCAATAGAGATGTTAAACATTAGCGATGGAAAAGAGGCGTAGACTAAAGAGCACATGGGCTTCGTAATTCCTAAATACAACTATATATACACACAAGCACGCACGCACACATACGTAAACATAAAATTAGGCAATTAACGTTTACGGCCCCTTCAAACCCCCTAGAAAATTTGCAAGAGTGATTTGTTTTCTTTCCTTTTGTCTCTGCCCCTGGTATCAAGTATAATTGGCACGATGCAAATGACTTTTCCAAACTTGCCCTGGTCTCGTCTCTTACCTTGTCGAGTTGTCCACATCTGATGTAAATTAATATGGAACCCCAGATCAATAACAGAAAGTTAACAACGCTGTTAGCGCCTTGCAAAGACATGCACGAGCTAAGAATGTTTCTCTCGTTGGCACCATTTATTTCAATTTTAACGCGCGACTTTGACAAAATTGACGCTAATTAAACACGTAGTTTTACCCCATTTCTGGTCTTCGTTGTGTGACAGTTTCTCTCTGCGCGTGATTCCAGTTGTGTCACAGAGGTCAACAGGTATTGATTATCTGAACAAACTGACAGCGGGGCATAAGGAAGTCATTATCAGCTAATTCAGACAAGCTTCAGAGGCAGGAGGTATTTTACACACACATTTCCCGGTCATTAGTATCAACTATTTGACAGTTTTACACACACATTTCCTGGTCATTAGTATCAACTATTTGACAGTTTTACACACACATTTCCTGGTCATTAGTATCAACTATTTGACAGTTTTACACACACATTTCCCGGTCATTAGTATCAGCTCTTTGACAGTTTTACACATACATTTTCCGATCAGTATCATCTCTGACAGTTTTACACATACATTTTCCTTTCATCAGTATCAACTTGTTGACAGTTCTACACATCCATTTTCAGGTCATTAGTATCCACTCTTTGACAGTTTTACACACATATTTTCCGGTCATTAGTATCAACACTTTGACAGTTTTACAAATATATTTTCCGGTCATTAGTGTCCACTCTTTGACAGTTTTACACAGACATGTCTTGTTCATTAGTATCAAGCTTTTCGACAGTCAGTTGCCAGGCCACCTGATCGAGTAATTCAATCGATCAGTTATTGGTGGGCGGCCGAAGTGTTTCTGACTTTCTCTTTGATTTGCATTTCTAAAAGACGTTAGAGCCATTTTCCAGGATCACCAATTCGAGTTCGGTAAAGGTAACTAGTCAGTTACATAAGGTCGACAGTTCTGAGGTAGTAATTTTACCTTGGAAAATACCGAGATCGGGACGGGCAAATAAGGAATTATGTTAAGCTATGTGTAAATTAACACACACACAAATACACACACACATACACACACATACACAGATACACACTGACAAACACAGACAGACAGACAGACAGACAGACAGACAGACAGACAGACAGACAGACAGACAGACAGACAGACAGACAGACAGACAGATAGATAGATAGACAGACAGACAGACAGACAGTCAGACAGACAGAACGAACGAACGAACGAACTTTATTTTCAAAGGGTCACAAGGAATTATGTTAAGCTATGTGTAAATTAACACACACACACACACACACACACACACACACACACACACACACACACACACACATACACAGATACACACTGACACACATAGACAGACAGACAGACAGACAGACAGACAGACGGGCAGACAGACAGACAGGCAGGCAGGCAGGCAGGAAGGCAGGCAGGCAGGCAGACAGACAGACAGACAGACAGACAGACAGACAGACAGACAGACAGACAGACAGACAGACAGACAGACAGACAGACAGACAGACAGACAGACAGACAGACAGACAGACAGACAGACAGACAGACAGTCAGACAGACAGAACGAACGAACGAACTTTATTTTCAAAGGGTCACAAGGAATTATGTAAATTAACACACACACACACACATACACACACACATACACACACACACACATACACAGATACACACTGACACACAAAGACAGACAGACAGACATACAGACAGACAGACAGACAGACAGACAGACAGACAGACAGACAGACAGACAGACAGACAGACAGACAGACAGACAGACAGACAGACAGACAGACAGACAGACAGACAGACAGACAGACAGACAGACAGACAGACAGACAGACAGACAGACAGACAGACAGACAGATAGGCAGACAGACAGGCAGACAGACAGACAGACAGACAGACAGACAGGCAGACAGACAGGCAGGCAGGCAGGCAGGCAGGCAGACAGACAGACAGACAGACAGACAGACAGACAGACAGACAGACAGACAGACGACTAGAGACACATGATCAAGGATGCCATAACAAAGGCTAGCAAGCCAAGGCGTGGTAACTTGGCCGAATACTGTCACTGAGCACCTCTTTGCTCCTTCACAAAAAACAAATCGATATACAGATCTTCTCGTAGTATTTGATTATAATGTCATATTATTTCAAATACATTTTAATACGTTTCTTTTTTTACTTGCTATTTAGAAGATTATATATCAATATACATACATAGTACGCACCTAAAAGTGTTTAGGTCAGTGAACTTCTACTCCCAGAAAATGTGTGCGGGAGCTAACACCCCTACACCTACTCTTTATGTCTCTTTTCTTATTTCCAGCGGGCTGCGTGGTCTCAAAACATGGTGTCTGACACGAATGCTAGAGGTTCCGGATTCAGTCCCCGGTATGGGTTGGGATTTTTTTCACGTGGACTTGGACTTCTAGTAATTCCCCTGGTCTCTGGGTAGTGAAATCGGACGCCCGTGTGCATTGTAGCGAGCGTACAAGTCTACTGGCAGTTGGAAATCGAAAAGAGTAGCATAACAACGCTGGCCCTGAAAATTTTTGAATTAAAAATCTACCCAAAATTTTTCAGAATCCTCGCCGGTGCTCCAGAACCTGTGCACTGTGCTGAGCTTCTTCGGACTCAGACTTGAGTAAGAAAGAACGGAGCACTTATTGGTTACTATCCGTGTGCCATGATGTTGATCCGTTGTTCAAACTTCACACTTCTTATATCCAAACTCGCCGTGGCCTCGTCTTCCATTCCTTACCTAGTCGAGCCGTCGCTTTTCATGTAGATTTTAAAACCGAACCCCAGAAAGTTAACAATCTTTTCATTGACTTGCAGACGCGTATGAACTAAGAATGTGTCTCTCTTTGGTACCATTTGTTTCAGGTCTTGAAAGCGCGACTTTGACCAATTTGTCGCTTATTAAACACGTAGCGTTGCTTTGTTTCTGGTCTTCTTTTCTCTCTTCGCGTGCTTCCATTTGTGTCATCGAGGTCAACAGGTATTGATTAACTGGACAAACTGACAGCGGGGCATAAGGAAGTTATTATCAGCAATTTACACAAGCTTCAGAGGCAGGAGGTATTTTACAGAAAAGTTTCGTTCATTAGTATCAACTCTTGACAGTTGAACACAGACATGTCTTATTCGTTAGTATCAACTCTTGACAGCTGAACATAGTCATGTCTTATTTGTTAGTATCAACTCTTGACAGTTGAACACAGACATGACTTATTTGTTAGTATCAACTCTTGACAGTTGAACATAGTCATGTCTTATTCGTTAGTATCAACTCTTGACAGTTGAACATAGTCATGTCTTATTCGTTAGTATCAACTCTTGACAGCTGAACATAGACATGACTTATTTGTTAGTATCAACTCTTGACAGCTGAACATAGTCATGTCTTATTCGTTAGTATCAACTCTTGACAGCTGAACATAGACATGACTTATTTGTTAGTATCAACTCTTGACAGTTGAACACAGACATGACTTATTTGTTAGTATCAACTCTTGACAGTTGAACATAGACATGTCTTATTCGTTAGTATCAACTCTTGACAGCTGAACATAGTCATGTCTTTTTTGTTAGTTTCAACTCTTGACAGTTAAACACAGACATGTCTTATTTGTTAGTATCAACTCTTGACAGTTGAACACAGACATGTCTTATTTGTTAGTATCAACTCTTGACAGCTGAACACAGACATGACTTATTTGTTAGTATCAAACTCTTGACAGCTGAAACATAGACATGTCTTTTCGTTAGTATCAACTCTTTGACAGTTGAACATAGACATGTCTTTTTTGTTAGTATCAACTCTTGACAGTTAAACTAGACATGTCTTATTTGTTAGTATCAACTCTTGACAGTTGAACATAGACATGACATGTCCAGTTGCACAGTATCAACATTGTTAGACAGTTGAACACAGACATGACTTATTTGTTAGTATCAACTCTTGACAGTTGAACACAGACATGACTTATTTGTTAGTATCAACTCTTGACAGCTGAACATTGACATGTCTTATTTGTTAGTATCAACTCTTGACAGTTAAACACAGACATGTCTTATTCGTTAGTATCAACTCTTGACAGCTGAACATAGACATGTCTTATATGTTAGTATCAACTCTTGACAGTTGAACACAGACATGACTTATTTGTTAGTATCAACTCTTGACAGCTGAACATAGACATGACTTATTTGATAGTATCAACTCTTGACAGCTGAACATAGACATGACTTATTTGTTAGTATCAACTCTTGACAGCTGAACATAGACATGACTTATTTGTTAGTATCAACTCTTGACAGTTGAACACAGACATGTCTTATTTGTTAGTATGAACTCTTGACAGTTGAACACAGACATGACTTATTTGTTAGTATCAACTCTTGACAGCTGAACATTGACATGTCCCTTCTTTGTTAGTATCAACTCTTGACAGTTTTAACACAGACAATGTTTCCTATTCGTTAGTATCAACTCTTGACAGCTGAACCATAGACAATGTCCTTTTTTTGTTAGTATCAACTCTTGACGAGTTGAATCACATAACATGACTTATTTGTTTAGTATCAACTCTTGACAGCTGACAATAGACATAACACTTATTTGTTTAGTATCACTCTTGACACAGCTGAACATTGACATGACTTCGTGTGTTAGTATCTAACTCTTGACAGCTGAACTTAAGACATGGTCTTATTTGTGATTATCAGCTTTACTGACAGGCGAAAATAGACATGTCTCGTTTCATTAGTATCCATAAGAGGGCTCGTGGGTCCTTGAGGCATGGCATCCGCCTCGAGTGCTGGAGGTCCCAGGTGCAGGCCCAAATTTTTAGTAATTCGCCCTGGTCTCCGGGTAGTAAGTTCGGACGCCCATGTGTATTGTTGCGCACGTAAAAAAAAAAAAATCTTTCTTGGCAGTTTGGAAATCAAAAGAGTAGCCTAAGGTTGCCTGCCCAGTGCAAAATGTTGAGTTAAGAATCTACCCAAACGTATTTCAGGATTATCACCGGTGCTACGGAGATTCGTCGGGCTCAGGCTTGATTCAAAAGTAGAACAGAGCACTTATGAGTTACTAACGTTGTGCCATGATGTTTATCCGTCGTCTAAACCTAAAATTAAACCATTAGTATCCACTCTTTTACACAGACATGTCTCGTTCATTAGTATAAACTCTCCGACACTTTTACACAGACATGTCTGGTTTATTAGTAAAACTCTTTGACACTTTTACACAGACATGTCTGGTTTATTAGTAAAACTCTTTGACACTTTTACACAGACATGTCTCGTTCATTAGAATAAACTCTCTGACACTTTTACACAGACATGTCTCGTTCATTAGTATCAACTCTTTGACCCTTTTACACAGACATGTCTCGTTCATTAGTATCAACTCTTTGACACTTTTACACAGACATTTCTCGGTCATTAGTATCAACTATTTGACACTTTGTAACACAGACAGTCTCGCGTTCATTACCGATCAACTCGTTGACAGTTTTTATAACAAAGACCATGTCCTCATTCATTAGTAGAACACTTTACATTTTACCACTTTTACACAGAGCTAGAGGTAAGTTATAAAGATGGGGAGGGCGCAGGGAGAGCTGCATGCGATAGCACAGTATAGAACGATTTGTCGTGCGTTGGTTGAGATCCTTTGCTCCATTAAGTATTAACCAATTCTGGAATTACATACAAAGAAACAAGCAAAGTAAGAAAACTGTTTGTCCACTTAGGAGAATGCCTTGTGACACATACATACCATACAAAGGCATAATGGAAGAGAGAGAAGGACGTAGAGCACGGGGTAGTAGCAAGAACAAATGGAATGTGGATAACATCAGAAAGAAACTCTACAACGCACAATGTGCCTATGGTCGAGGCGGCCAGAAGAGCTAGATAACAGAACCTTAATATCTCCCCTCGACACCCACAGCGGTAAAGAGGAATGTGAAGAAGAAGAAAGAAGAAGTAACTGGGAAGGTCACCCACCTTCTCCTTCCTCCCCCCCCCCCCCCACCCGCAAATACTGAAAGTTGTTTTTCTTAACACTGTTTAAAAAGATACCCAACCCAACTTATTCATTGACTTTTACCATTTGTCTCAGGGCGTTGAAAATGGACCATTACTTTTTCATTACTTTCATCATTGTCCTAAACAGCTCCAGGTGTTTAAACGTTTCTTTACGAGTGTTTCATTTGACATCTCCCTCATAAAACCGATCCAGTACCGAAGCAAATCGATTTAATATTTTTATCATCAAATACGTTTCAGCGTCGACATTGGTTGGTATCCCGAACCGACTTGTTAAAACCAGAATTAGCAATTACCGAACATAGGAAGGTGATTAATTTCAATTGGATGAATTCTCATTGCTCGTAATGGGGTATAGATTGTCGGTCCTGTTCACGTTCTCCCTTCCCATTTACTCACTGGTTCTTCCTTTTCATTCATACTTTTCCTTAGACTCGTCTACGTAGGAGGGGTGTCACGATTTTGTCCTTGCCTTCAATTCCAAACGCTTTTTAACGACACCAGAACATCTTGAACTGGCCCTAACACAAACCACCTCTATCTACCCACAGCCTGCTTCTAGTCACCAATGAACGAGGACTCTTTCGAAGAAAGAAGTACAACGTGACACCCCTATGACTCTAGATCAGTCTAGAAGTGTGTAGATGGGCTGGGAAAATGAACGGGCCCATTTGTTTAAAATTTCTATGCGCGTGCGGGGCCTTTGTTCCTTCCGTGTTTCCCCTAAATCTGACCCTTCAGATAGATATTTCAGCCCACTAAGGGGGCCGGGGGTCTATTG
>CAJHNH020002719.1:0-42500 GCA_905116865.2 Candidula unifasciata
TTTAAATAAAATTAAAAGAAATACGTTTTTTAAAATTTTGTATTTATAAAAGGGGAAAACCAAAAATTCCCCTTTTCTATAAAAATATTACGGCCTTTGGGTTACTTTGTTTTTTACAGAGTATAAACTAAAAAATTGTTATCCAAATTCAGACGGAAAAGCTTTCTGAGGGGCGGGGGGAACGACCGAGAACATAAAAAAAATTTAAATTCAAAAAATTTAAAAAAAGGGGAGAACATGCCCAAAATTTTTTGGTTAATTTTTGTGTGTCCCCTACTTTTTTTTTTAAAAAACCCCCCCCCCCCCCCTTTTCCCCCTCTCCTGGGACTTGAAATTTTCTGCACGATTACATCCAAAGATTAAAACCCGAAAAAGCAAAAAACCCCAAAACCCTTTAAACCCGTGACCCCAATGACCGCTGCAGTACTAAAACCGAGAAATGGTTCCCCTATAACCTGTGTTTTAGACAACCTTACCCCCCAAAGGTTTGGCCATGGAGTGTTACAACGTTCTTCATTTTTTTTTCCCCCGAAATATTTGTTTTTTGACAACTCGAAACCTCAAAGGGGCCCAAAAATTTTGTCTTGCTAGCAGAGAGCGAATTTTGTGCAGCCCCGGGAAAGGATAGCTCGTTTGGCGAATGTGGGGCCCTTTGGTACCACGTCCCCGGGCATCTTCCCGGGAAAGGGGGCCTACAGATCTTTTCCCTTTATTTTTTTGTTTTGGGAAAACCTCCTTTTCTTTTTCGGGGGAAAAGAAAAGTTTGGGTTTAAAAGCGGGGAATATTAAAAGGGCGGCCCGGGGGCCCAAAATTTTGGGCCCCGAAAAGGGCCCTAGCAAGGGGCCCGGGGAAAATTCTAGCTGATTGAAATTCGACTTTTTTTAGGGCGGGTTAAAAGCTCGGGCCCTTGCCGATCCCCTTTTTTAAACTTTTGGGCCCCCCAAACCCAACTTAGTTAAAATTAAGCCCTGCCCTTACATTTTTAAAGGGGTCCCATCCCCATGTGTTTGGGTTTAAAAGTAAAGGGCCCACTGTAGGTTTCCTCTTCCTAACCTTCTTTCCGTGCCACCACGTGAGTTTCCCTTTTCGCGAACGATCCAAAGGGGTTTCCCTTTGAAAACAGCACATTTGCAAAATTCCAAATGTTGCCGCAAAATCCGACAGCGGTTTTGGGGGCTTATAAAAGGAAACTCGTAGCCCTATTTTTCCCTTGGATTTTCGCGCCTTTTTTTGGAGGTTGGGAAAAAAGAAAAAAAGGGGTTTTGGGGGTGGGGGGGGGGGGGGGGGGGGGGTTTATTGGAAAAACTGCCCCATTTAATCCCCACCCGGGGGAAAGTAAAAGGGTAATAAAAAGAGAATGAAATAAAGAACCCCCGGAAAAATATTGTAGACTTTATGAACCCCTCGTTTGGTTCCCATTTAAATTTTTTTTGGGGGATTTATGACGCTTCGAGGCTCGTGCTATTTATCGCCTGCTAGCATTGTAGTAAACAGAGGGCAATTAACGGCTAATAAGGTCAACCTTAGAAAAGTTCTGTCTAACAGATATCAACTCACATACCTGACTAACTGTCAACATTCATTGCACTGGACCTACACTTTCACTATTAATTGACAGCCCTCTACACGTCAAATCAGTTTCACTATCACTGTAAATACAAAAGTTCATGAAAATGACAGTTCATCGTGACTGATGCCTACGTTATAGTTTGACTGAGGAACCAGTTCCCTACAACTATTACGCACAGCCTTGAAACCAGGTCACTACAACTACAGAAAAGCCCTCTGCTACTGACACAAACAGTTCAGTGGCAGTTGACCAAACGCTTAACTGCAGCTGACACAAGTTCAATGGAATTTACCATTCGCTCACTGCTACTGACAAAACAGTTTCCAATAAATGTACCCAAGCTCACGCAAATGAACAGCTATTCACTAAATATAACAACAATTCAGGGCAATTTCCCCGACGCTCACTGCAACTGACAAACTAATTGCTGAACCTTTAATCTCGCCTTTAGGATTCCCAATGACACCCGCATTATCTTCAAAATAGAGAAACAATCCATCCTTTCTTCTAAGGGGTTTTCTCTGACGTATAACCACAGCTGGCATAACTTTTTTTCTTAACTCTGGCTTTCCTTTCTTCACCGTGGCAACGAACATGTCCCCAATACCAGCAGCTGGCAGCCTATTGAGGCGACCCTTGATCCCGTGGACGGCAATAACAAACAGGTTCTTGGCACCTGTGTTGTCAGCACAGTTGATGACTGCTCCCACTGGCAGACCCAGGGAGATGCGGAATTTTCCTCCGGCTGAACCACCACGTCCTCTCTTAGACATTTTGGGAGTATAAGGGACAGTTTAGTATTCTTTAATATTCGGGGGGGGGGAGAGGGGGGGGGGGAATCCTGACTGCTACCACTTCACAAGCTATGGGAGCATCAATGGGCATTAGCTCCTAAGTGTTAGTGCTCCCGACTGAACATAATATTCATTGTTGCAATACAATATAACTTCCTGAAAGGTGTCAATTTTTTTTAAAATCCAAGTCCAGCATGGGGGCGGCGGCGTCGGTAAGGTGTGACGAGGGAAATGACACTGGGCCGCCTCGACGGGTGCCGGAAAACGGTGCCCCGGGGGACACCCTCAGAGCTATTCCGGGCACCGGGGACGAGGCGGCTAACGGCGCGGCGTGCACTTAAGGGGCGCCTCCACGGTCCCTCTGCCCCCCGAAACGTGAGGCCCTGTCGACCCTCCAGAGCGGGAGAGGTCTCCGAGGCGTTCCGCCCGGGTTAGTACTCGCAAATGTAATCTTTGCAGTAGTAAAATGAAACTCCACAAGGTCAGTCAGTGTCACTCTACTTAGTCGTTTCTGATGTAAAAAAAAAAAAAACATCTTTTCTGAAGCCTGTTTGATTGAAATCATTACTAACCTGCTGTAAATAACTAGAGGGGGAAGAAACAATCACGTCTACAGTAAACCTGTGATTGTTTTGATTGTCTGTGTGAATGATTTCCGTCATATAATTCAATAACCCAGGGACCTGATCTGCAACAAAATAGCATTTACATGGTTATCTCCGATCTGGTCATCCGTAATAGAGGGGAGATCATCGAGCTGCGATTGACTCGACTTCAGTGACTGAAACTACACATGCACATTTCCTTCCCTTGAGTCAACAAGGATCTCTCAGCATAGGCGCATGAACCTGGGAGCTTATTCTCCCTTGCTCCCCTCCCGGTTCTTTTATTATATTTCCCCCTATCTCAGCGACTCCGAGAATTCTTAAGGAATTACCCGAAAAGCCAATATTATAGGGGGTTAGGGTTAGTGTTAGTCGGGGTTCATTTCGCACCTTATTGCCCCAATAATATTGGATTTTCCCGGGAATTCCATTCGAAATCTGGGAGTTCTTGCCAGAGACCACAATATTGCCCGACCATAAATATGGTCTAATGACATTACGCGGTTTCTGGGACCTCTCCACGGGTGATTCTCATCCGCATGGTGGCACTTTGTGTCGTGTTTATCGCTTGTGTGATGTCCTAGTGGGGTATATAATCTACTCTAGTAATGTCATCTTGTCGTCTCTTTTTGGGATGCAATTTTTCGTTATTTGAAGTCCTACCCTGGCTCTTGCCAGGGGCCGCAATATAGCCTGACCATAATTATGGTCTAATGGTTGAATGCGGTTTCTGGGACCTCTCCCTGGGTGATCTCATCCACATGGCGGCACTCAGTGTCATCGGGTGTTTATCGCTTGTGTGGTGTCCTGGTGGGGTAAAAGAAGAAAGATCTCGGAGTTCCCCAGATGGCGTGTAATAAAAAAAAAGAAGAACCCCCTCCCCACCTCTACCCTTCCACCAAACATTTGTGTGTGTTTTTCTGTAATTCTGCTTATTTCAATGTATCGACTTTTTTTTTCCAGCTACAGTCTCAAGAGTTCCTCGCCTGGTACGTCCTTTACTTAAACATGCTGTTTATTTATAACGACGTGCCCTTTTTTTTCTTATCCGCTATGACATCGCACTTCCCATAGAAAGCTCATACATCAGGGATATTCAACTGACAGCCCGCGGGCCAAATCTGGCCCGCCAAGGCGTAGCAAGTGACCCGCAGATAAATTCTAGCTGTATTGTATTTTCGATCTTTCTATGCTGGAGCTGAAGCCTCTGGTCCTTGACGATCCCCGTTTTTGAACATTTTGGCCCCTAAGCCAACTTAGGTGAATAGCCCTGGTTTAAAGCATCAATACTCAGACAGGTGGTTCTTGAGTTCTGGGAAATGCTCCACCCAGCGTTCTGGCTGCTCTGTGTCATCTTTTATTACTTTGCCAGTGGCCTGAGGCTGATGTGGTGGGGGTGTTCCTTTTCATTTTACTGGTCCAGCAGCCTTCTTGATCCCACCATACGTATCCCTTATGTTGTCAGTGTTGGCTGCCGTTTGTATCTGCTCACTAAGTCTGATCTAGTGTTAGTTTGAAAAGCGTCATGCAGTTTTGTGGACTCTAGTCCAGATGACCCGAAGCAGTTTAGTGTTTCTATCATTCGGTTAGGCCAAACAATTTCTTGAGGCCTCAGAGATGTGGTTTTACAGAAGAATGCTTAAAATACCTTGGACAGCCAAAAAGAGCAACCAAGAGGTTGTAAAAGAGGCGGGAGCCCGAAGACAACTTATCACAGACATCAGAAGGAAGGTGTTATGAGAATATGGAAAATAGAACATGTTGTGACCACTGGAAAGATCTGTGGAAGGAAGGATAGAGGAAGACAACGAGAGAAGATTCTTGACAGTCTTGTTGCATGGTATGGAGGTGTGCCGGCACACGAACTGATACATGCTGCAGGAGATCGCAGATTGTGGAGAGGCATGATCGCCAACGCCAGTCGGCAAGTCACCTGATGATGACGATCATTCGGCAGAACTGTATATGCTAATATAGCACTTTTCTTATCCTCGTTATTTTCCGTGAGCCTCAAACCAGTCTAGAGACCCTTATGTGTGGGGCTTCGCATCTGTGGCACAGAGGTTGTGGAGACCGTATAGTTTAAGCAGACAAGATAGCAATGAGCTGCGCTCAGCTTCCAGACTTGCACTGAAGTCTGACAGTTTCGAGCAATCAGTTCCCGATTGCACAACCTGCTTTAACTGGGCGCCCTGCTAAAAATAATGTATACTCCTTCTTCCTGATCCTTCCGGAGGAACAAAGTCGTGTTTCCTGTAGTGCAAATATCTCCATGTTCAGTGTGGATAGTTCAAGACTGATTGGTTGGCACCTTTCCAGACGGTACTGTAAGACTGATTGGTTGGCACCTTTCCAGGCGGTACTGTAAGACTGATTGGTTGGCACCTTTCCAAACGGTACTGTAAGACTAGAAACCAGATGTCAGAAAGCAAGTGCACTTATATACTAATTGTCACCATTATTAAGACATCCAAGTATAACTATCAGTGCAAAGAGACAGATTATTAATAGCATATTTATTCCAACATTAAGCTACCAGTGCCAAACATGGACACTATCTAAAGCCCATATACGAAAAATTACCACCTGCGAGATGAGGTGCCTGAGAAAAGCAGCCAACCTAACCATACGAGATCGACTGAATAATGAAACTATCAGGCAAATTGTGGGAACCACACCTTGTACTAAGTTCAACGAGAAACAGCAGATCAAGTGGTTTGGCCAACTCGTTAAAATGTAGCAAGAACAAATACCATCACAAGCACTACATCTCAGAATACCAACTAAAAGAGCAAGAGGACGGCCGCGGAAAATATGGATCGACAACATTAAAGACACTCTACGTCTTCACGGCATGAAAAAAGCCAGGGGCAGCCAACGTGCACTGGAACGCTTAACGAAAGAAGTGGTTTATGATGATGATGATGACTGTAAGACTCTGATTGATTGGCACCTTTTTTAGACGGTACTGTTATATTGCGCTATGAGATGGAATGGGACTCACAGCCTATGGTAATGGAGAGGGTGACTAGCAAGACCCGCCGACGTTACGATCAAGGATGATACTCATCCTTTCCATAACACAAAGCCTGGGCAGCACTGTAGAGATCATTTGTTGCCCATGCATCATGTTCCCTCACTCGACCTGCCTTGTTTACTCCAAAGGAAAGGTAATATCAGTACGTTTGAAACAAAGCCGGCTGCGGATGCTGCCGGATCAGAAATAGCAGTGCTCTCTCTGTCCGACCCCCACCCCACCTGCCAACCAAAGCTAAGGGCCTGGTATATCTTGCAATAACATAAGGTTTTCAGGTTGCAAATTCATGATTGGTAACTGCAGTATATCTAGCATTTTTCAGATCTTCTAAACAACCTGATATCATCGTCCACACATACCATGTTGCCCAGTAGTGTAGACAGGTTCATCGACATGAAGTGTTTGAAAAGCTCTGCAATAGCTCACTATAACTATTATATTAAACAATAAAAGCCAGTGTATTTAGTAAGTGCAACATACACAGCCCTTTCACTTAGACATAATAGAAGTAACGCGAAGAAGAAAATGATGTATATTGTGGTTAGATTATTAGGTGTGATACTTTGTCGGTAGTCAGGATGGCCGAGCGGTCTAAGGCGCTGCGTTCAGGTCGCAGTCCACTCTTGTGGGCGTGGGTTCAAATCCCACTTCTGACAATTTTTTTTTCTTGAGTCAGTTATGAGTTAAAAGATTAGCTTCACAGCACTCCGGACACATCCATAAGCGCTCAGATTCCCCTCTTAACATATTCATCAGCGTCGTGCGGTTAATAGTACCAGTCCTATGTTGGTTAACACGACTTTGTGTGCGCCCAGTGTGGTTCTCATGCTATGCCCACCTTTACTCCTCCCAATTCGCGTATTCTTAGCAGTTATATGGACATGTTGCTTCCTAATTTCTCAGAACGTCCTATCTCTCTAAGGGCAATGACAATGTCTGCGTGATCCATGCGGTGGCCATCTTCAATTAATGCAGCACCTGTCAGTCTTAGCTCTCTTATTACCAACAACGCCTGCATGCCCTTGGACGAATATGAAAGTAACTGCACACACAGGAGAATTTTACGACTCAAGCCACTGTCTACGTAACCAGCTTGCCTCGACCCGCCGTGTTTTCCTAATTGTTCTGTATGTGCGTGAGTAAATGTTTATCTGTTAGTTCATCTCCCTGTACAAGTTTCTTAAATTTCTTTGCCAGTATAAAAACAAATTAACCCTTTCCTTGAAATTTACAAATATTTCATTTATATATATGCAAATGAAAAGTACAACTAGTTAGCTTAACAAAACCACACTCATGGATGACAACTCAGGTTCTGGAACAGGACTGCAGACCAGAAGTCGATAAACAACCAGAACTTTCCACCAGAGTTTACAGCTGGTGACCGCGAAGAAGAAGAAGAAGATGGATGACAACATTTGGAAAGGAAGAGGTTGACAGGCTGGCAAAAGACGCTGGACGACCCCTGCCTCATATAGACAAAACTTATGAGATCAAGACGAAGTATCTATTGTACCAAATGAGATTCTGAACATCTACGCCAAAATTGGGAAGATGCTACCCATTTGACCGAAGACAAGTAGCGTTCGTTAAATTCCTGATAGGGCACAGGCTGAAACAACACTTGTCCAACAAGCTAAAGAATACTGATGACAGTAACTGTGGAATGGGTAAAATAAAGGCTAAACACTTGCTGCAAGAGTGGCCAACATATGCAGCACAGAGTAAATTATTCCGGCTGACATCCGCTCCCTTTAAGGACAACCTGAAGTTGACTGATTTCTGGATATGAAAGCCGACAAACTAGCTAAAGACGGTGCAACCGAAGAACAACCTGATGTACCAGTGTCTTAACAGAAGACGAGAATAATCAAATTATGTTAAAAATTCCGGGGAAAAAAAATCGCCATTGAGACAGTTGAATTGATGTAACAAATTTATGGGGATAATCGTTTATTTTGTGTACATATTTTCAAGTGGTATTCAGGATTCAAAAGTTGTGTGGAAATTTTTACTAACACAAATAGATCTGGATGCCCAATTTCTGTTCGTAACTAGGAACTCATTGCAGAAGTCAAATAATGGATAGAAGATCGTTGTTTGACTGTGAGGATAATGGCAGATGAATATGGTGTAAACATTTTAGTAGAAGAAAAAAAGTTTCTGGTCGGTATGAACCATAATCGTTGTCCGTTGACTAAAAACATCGGGGCGTTTAGTACACATGAGACATTATCAAATGTGTCTAATAAATTACCATTTCTTAAATGTGATTGTTTGCAGAGGATGAAACATGAATTTTCCACTTTGATCCCTCACCTAAATGCCAAAGTGCTCAGTGGAAGTTATCACCAGACACAATCCTTTAAAAAATAAGGAACATGACAGTATGCGCCTACGAAAGCACGAGTTATTTAAAAGAATGTTTCCCTGAGGGACACACTGTCACAGCCAGTTTCAAGTATTTTAAAATGGATTCTCCGAGTACGACCCGAGAATTCAACACCTGACAAGTTTGTTCCCTTCTTCATAACAATGCACTGACTAACCAGGTGGTAGCTGTACAGGCACTTTTTGACTAATAACCAAAGTGTGCTCTATTTCCCAAAATTTATG
The DNA here is from genome assembly GCA_905116865.2 of Candidula unifasciata. Taxonomy (NCBI): domain Eukaryota; kingdom Metazoa; phylum Mollusca; class Gastropoda; order Stylommatophora; family Geomitridae; genus Candidula; species Candidula unifasciata. Next base: position 8,624 of record CAJHNH020002719.1, read on the forward strand.
TTATTGAAAGGACGCTTCTTTAACGATACTGACGACATCCAAAGGGCCGTATCTGACTTGAAGGGCCATAAAAAAGAACCAGAGATCGTGCTCTTTGCTGTAAAAATGCACAAGGTGCTTACTTTGAATAAAAAACAGATTATATCTTCAACCGTTGAGTATTTCAATTTGTATGGAATTAGCCTCATTACATAATTATCGGACCTTGTATTCTGGAACATGGACAACTAACCAGAACTGTCTGTCCACAGGATTTTACAGCCAGTGAACACGAAAGAGTTCAAAAGAGTAAACTAGATGTTTTGAAAAAGGTGAGGTTTCTTCTTCCCGTTCACAGGCTACAAACTCTGAGTGCCGTTCAATACATTTTCTGTTACTTTATTAATATATAAACTCCGTCACAACGATCTTGTTGTGTGTCCACAGCTGGGCTCGAGTCTTGCTCCAGAAACTGAGTGTTGCGGTTTTGAGGTCGTCAAACGGGCTCACATAGAACATGCGATATATTGCTGCCACGGACAGAGAGTGAAATACGATCTGCTGGCTGCTTACTAAGCGCCAACAACCCTGCAACATAGGACAGGCCCAGCAACATGAGGCATGAATGGAAAGGAAGTCTCTTCCTGGGGTAGAAAACATTACTATAACCAAAGGAACATTTCTTGGGTTGCTAGCTTATCAAGTCTTCACTTTATAATTTGCATTAACAATGCTTTCGTAACCTATAAGTTGAATTTAAGATTCAGAATTAATTACCGGACTCACAGAAAGAAAAAAAGACAGAAATTAAAACCACCTAGGTATATGTATTCTTTATTTCATAGGACAAAAATCTACCCAACTTCAGTGTATGGGAGCTGACATACAAACCATTCTCGCTAATCTAGTCTCAAGACATGCTGGCTCTGCTGATTCTTGGGTCAACTCGCTGGAGAAGCCATCATGTTTTGTTGTTTGCACGAGGTGCCAATTTCCATCACTGAAAAAGAAAAAATATATTCAAGATTAGTATTGTAATTAAACCATTAAAAAAAAGTAACTATACAACAGTTATTCAAGTGGATTAGACACAACGGGGTGATGGTTTTATTTACATGGGCATATTTTAAATCTATTACTGCCTTAATTATCACTATTTTAGGGCAGTAATTTTAAGAACAAGGATTCACGGCAGCATGACAGCAGTTGCCTTAAACTTTGTTACAAAATTATTTTTTGAGATAATTTGAACATCTGAATTAAATTATTTAAACATCAAACAAATTGACATGTAAATACTACAAATATTTAATTCATGCAGTTTAATGTTTACTTAACTTACATTTACAATTTGCTGTTATTAAAGTGGTCTGCACTGGGGCAAATGAAACTGTCACTCAGACATCAGAGTTTATGGGTGGGTTCAAAGTTTATTCCACATCCAATAAAACAAACTACGCAATTACGGTTTCTTTAAATGTTTATCAGTCATTACTGGTTGATAACTGACAGTCAAGATATTTTACAATACACTGAAAATAGGTTTGTTCGTCATAAACAGAATATTTTGATTAAACAGGTTAACTTTGGAAAAGGCATTTTGATAATAAGCTGTAACTTTAATCTGTGTATTCTTGTGAGTACTTTATAATTACTATTTAACCATTTCAATAGGTTCAGACACCAGTACAGCATTTTTTAGTGGAATTTATGTTAGTTTTGTATTTTAAGTGACTGTATCTCTTGTCCTGACAATGTACCCTTACCACTAGCTACTCAAATTTAAATTAACGCAGTTGTCCTAAATTTTATAATGTTTATAAGTTTTCAAAATGCCTTTTCATTGTAAGTTTATTATTATATTAATGGAAGATTACCTGGATTTTCGTAGATTCACCTTTGCTTTTAATTGTACAGGTGTTTTAACACCCATTAAGTTTAAAAGCTCTTCTGGATGTGTATTGTCTGCTTTTATTTCTGCTCATCAAGGTGTTGTTTGACTGGTCAATTCCGGACTTACTGGAAACAGGCTTAAGGAGCACACCATTTATAGACACTTCATTTGTAGACATTTGGTGTATATAAATCCCTTTAACAATTCAAATTAGGTGAAACAAATTATTCTGTTTTGACATTATGTCACAATTTGGAAAATCCACTTTAAAGAATACAGGAATGCTGCTGTTCCATATTATAAAATGACAAGGGATATTACATGTAAGATTATGGTGCCAACTTTGAATTGTAGAATAAGGTTTATAAAATTTTTTTGGGGGGGTTTTGTTGGGAATTACATCTGAAACATTCCGACACCACCACTGAGACAAGTGATCACCTTAGAGAGAGAGAGAGAAGGGGAAGGGGGGGGGGGGGGGGGAGAGAAACCTTTAAGTTTTATCAATACAACTCTGTAAAAAAAAAAAAAGCCTCAAAAGCCAAATATTTACTATGACAGTCAAGTCTGTTGTGGGCCTATGCTACATTAATTTCTTGTGCGGGTTCTGGGGAGAAAAAGAACAGATTCACTGCTCCTTAATAAGAATATCAAAAAAGTGAGTATCAGGGGTGTTTCCTGTAAAGCTGGTGTGCATCTGCCTGAAAAATGAGGAACTAACAGTCAGCAAAAAAGCAAGCCAGATTTTCAAAACAGATCAACAATATAACTATGTTCTGGAAAAGTAACGAAGTCCAGAAGTGGACGAACAACAAGAATGTTCCATCAGTTTAGTCTGTAAACACTAAGAAGAAAAGGACAGAATAAGCAAAGATGATATCAAGAAATCCATACTCAGTGTATAATATTTGAAAAAAGAAAAAAACATGATTAGCAGATGTTCAGTACCAGTACCAACCGAGTGCAAGAACTTACTAGTAAATAAGCCGTGAAGTCAACTCTCAATGAATATTTCACCTTATGTACAATGCATATAATCCATGGACATAATTTCACCCCAAGTTTGTAAACCGTTCAGATTTTCCAGTTAACTGTTAGAAGCCTTGTTCGCATAATTTTTGTTTGTTTTGAAGGACAATTTCTGTCAAAGTAAATGATGTCAGATTTGTTGTATATTTAGTAGCAAAGATGGCACCTTACGTTTGTATCTGAGCACATTTATTTAAGACGAGTGAATGAAGGAAGTGGACGATTATATTTGTATTGATGCGTCTTTAATGTTCATATCACTAAACAAAATACTAATCTTCAAACTGAAATAATTCTGAGGGACAAGTGACTTGATGCTGACAGTAACCATTTAAAACACATTTATGGTAAGAAACAACTTCAAAAGCAAATTGTACAATTTTTATATCAACTTATTAACAACATAGTAAAATATTTAGCTGGCTAAAACTGTTTGGCCTGGACAATGATAAATCTAAACCCGGGTTGGAGCATATCAAGTGGACAAAATCATCAGGTCTGGCCCGGTAAAGGCAACAAAATCTGTGACCCAATACAGCAGGTCTTGTTGTATGGCTATACAAGATGAGGTAATTTACAGATCATTCTTCAATATACATCAAACAGATTCAGTACATAAGTTTTCTCAGAACACAGTGGCCCTTGGAAGAAAAAGCAAGATCTCCACCCCCTAATCTGAAGCGAAGAAAACAAATTGCCAACAACAGTTGCCTAATGAAAAAGACAGGAGTAACCTACAAGTATTACTAATTAGGACAGTAAAAAATGATGTTAAAAATACACTTTCCCACTTCACAGAATATGCTGCTTAATAAATAACAACAATAAAAAAAAAAATAATATAAAATAAAACGCAAGAAAACAGCATTCAAAACAAAACTGCAGTCAAATCCCATGTACCTCTGCAAAACGAGAGCTGCACGATGAGTTTGGGAAAACTGTATGTAAAATAATCCAGCACTTTCAATTTCTGAACAAAGTGGCAGCCCTGGTTACCAGCTGCAGTCCTGTGACAACACATTAACACCACAACATTTTCTAATAGTCTCCTGAAGCTGCACGTGTGTAGGGGTGGGATCGGCTTTGGGATCTTGAAGCACCCCGAGTTGCGGGAGGAGCAGCCTTGCCTCCACTCGACCAGCCTTCACCTGTAGATATAAACAACAACAAAAGGATACTTAATATAGGTCTAACTTAAATGAAGACATAATATGAAATACTTTTATAAAAAAATATTTTATATTTCATCTCTGATGTAGAGTTTATGCTTTCTTTAGTAATGAATATCGATTTCTGACCCACTAAAAACCACAGAAAGTGCCTGAACATATTTTACAAAACAGATAAATTATAACAACAGTAACATCCTCCAAATGCCAGGTATCAACCTAGAAGTTCTTTAGACAAAAACAAAACTACTAATAGAACAAAACTGACACTTGAACGATAGAGAGGTGGGACCATTTATCTGCTATCCACTAGGAGCACTGCTTGTTTAATCCAAATATATGCCCAAAACAGGCATGCATGTATTCCAACTTGACAATATGTAAAAACAATGCTCACGAAATATGTTTAATCTGAAATTTCGCCACTAGGTCATCACACTTTCAGCAATATTCACATTTTTTAAACATGCTGAAAACACCCAACATAAAACATATCTGCAGAAAATGTGTTATGTGAATGTGTGATGCATATTTAATATCACAACAATCATCTATAGTCACACATACACAGGGGAACACACATACAAAAAAAAAAAAAAAAAAAAAAAAAAAGCTAAAGTGATGATGCAAAGTATACACTAGATTGCACCAGAAAGACAGAATAGTGCTTTTTAACTCTTTGAGTCCCAAGGAACGCTTCATACATTCATAGGTTCCCACCCAGAAGCCCAATGAACGCATGATGCGTCGATTTTATTACTTTCTCTACTACCCCCTGGGCCTGTGCTGCTAAATCCTCTGGGACTCGAGTTAAAGGACCGTATAGTAACAAATCACCCTTTCACCTGGAACAAACATTCACAACAAACAGACCACACACAAAATATATGCTGAAATTGATAAGAAGTGTTTGTGAATTTTGCATGTTCAATGTATGCGTTTGTGTGAATGGATGACAAATGTGATCATGAAGTGTATTAAGACAGTTTCCACAAGCAATGATTGCACAAATTACTGTGTGTAAAATAACAATGTTTTCATACATTTTAGGCCGGGTTACTCGATTTCTTGAAAAATTCCCTATCCGGCAACCCCGAGGTCCCAAGCTCACAGGATAAATGGTCCCACACCTGTATGGCATCGTGTCTAAAAGGAGAAAGAGGGAGAGAAAAAAAAAGAAGCTGGAAAAATCAATTAAGGAAGGAAGACAGCAAGTTTGAGTCTTTTAAACTTTAGTCCACAAGTACAACATAAAAACTACTAATTTAAGTTAAACAACAAAAATTTTTTTAATACACACATATACAAACTTAAATATAGTCTAGTAAAAAATGTAGAACTAATGGTCACTCACTGTATTCTCCATAATTGCCAGAGTAGGAATCGTAACCGGCGCCTCCACTTGTGGAGCCACCACCATAGTCATAATAGGAATCTTGTCTGCGAATAACACAAGTAGACAAATACATTCTTAAACAAGCCAACAAATAAATGACTGGTTGTATTGAGTCTTCAATGTTTCCTCTAAGCTAGTGTGTCATTTTAGCATTAAAACCCAGTAATGGACAATGTGTTAAGCTTCAGCATACACTTGCAAAAGGTGCGCTTCTGCTAGACAGATTTCACCTAATGCACCCTTATCTACTACCTACCAGAGGGTGGATATTCTTCCATAAAACTGAGGGAAATAGTCTTACGACCTACTCACTGTTATCATAGAAGGATGCATGCATGTTTGAGGCCCCATGTGACAAATTATTCTGGTAAAGATGCCAAGCTCTACAAAGATTTCTGAAACTACGTACTATTTAAGCCTAAGATGAGCGCCATAACTTTTCGCCCAATATGTGTGCTACCAGATTTAATCATGTACCCAAACCAGTATTTGATAATGAGTAAATGATGACAACAACTGTGATAAGGACAAAATGTGCACTAATGGCTACAAATTCGCTCATCAGGTGCTTAGAGGTAACATTAACTACAACTGCAACAAACATTATCATACACCTAAAACAATATGCAATATTCAGGGATGAAATGATACATTTCTCTATAAAATCTAAACACAAATGCTTGTGACACTCAACTCTGATGTTGACTCCAGAATCAATGCAATGCTGACTGATCACTAGAAATATGAGTGTGGCATTATATGCCCGATCATCACTGGCATAAAAAGGGGTCTTTTACTGTTACATAAAAACTAAACTTTTCAGTGTTTTACCATCATATGGTCAGTGAAACAATGTCCCCGAAGATGAATCCTGAAGCAAAACACAAAACCTGTAGACTATCCAATCAAGAACATTCCAACTCTGACGATGCATGCATACCATATTAACTCACATGAATTTATTCATCCAATAAACAAGAAGATTACACCTTGAATAGATTCAAAAGTTAAAAAAGGCACTACCATTGTATGAATCTAATTTAGAAAGATTTAACTTTGTGCAGTCTAGGATCTGGACTTTGCTGATGATATTTCTCTCGTCCCACTCATGAAATCAGATGCAAGACAAATTAAATATACTTGATGTAAGATCAAAACAGCTAGGTCTGAAAATCCATAAGGGAAAAACAAAGTAAATGAGAATAAATCAGGCAAATAGTAATGTTGTTTCTCTTAATGGCACCCCACTCCAAGACGTCTTGGATCCCCACAGCAGCAGAGAAATTAAGGAAGACCAAAAAAAAAAAAAACATCAAGGGAGCTTGAGAGCGATAGAAGACTTGGCGTGAGTTGGCTGGAGGCCTATGCTCCATGGGGTTTAGAAAAAAATAATAACCTAGGATCCCTAGCAACACAAGAACAACCACCTACAGCGACAACCCTCCAGACAGCAAAAACACTGATAGGGAGCTTGGTTGAACAGAGCCATGGGAGACACTGGAAGAGAGTTTTATAGAAGTCTGGCCCTGACTTGACAGCGTGAGTTTCAGACTTAGAACGCAACATACTCCACTCAATGGCACACCTACAGAATACAGCCACAACACTCCCCAGAGTGCCCTACGAAACTGTTGATGCACCATCTCTTTGAAAAACTCAGTGAGACAAGAAGAACGCTAGGACCAGACAAGTGGAACCCTAGTAAAAACTGTTCCACTACATGGCTTGGGCCAAAGGGCGAAAGCTCACGCCGCTGGATAACTGTTCAAACTTTATTCTTGTGTGCATTTATCAATGATTTGTAAGGAACAGTATACTGCTTAGCAGGACTAACCTTGACAAATAACTCGTCCAATTTCATGTTTATAATACCTTGTACATCTACTTCCATCATACCCTTTCACAATCAGATATCCATATTCAACACTTTATAACATAGCTACTACTTTAACAACAGCTGGTCTGTTAATAAAAAAAAAAGTAAAAAGTAAAGGACCATTTTCCATGCCTTAAGGCGAATAGGGCATATAGGGCTAGACCTATATTTTTATAGACCAATCAGCACAAGATGGGTGATGTGGTCAGTATCACGCCGGCCGCCTTCACTTTCTCGGAACTGCACCCGGTACCCACTCAAGGCTGGGTCGACCTAGAAACCAAGGTCATTTTTTTAAAAAGTATGGCTCCGCCAGGGAGCCAACCCACAACCTTCCACAGCGACTCCCTGGTCTGTTAATACTTTATTGTAAAATCAATTTTTAAAGCTTGTAATCTCTATATCTGTTTTGCATTTTCCAGGAAGCTTATTTGTGTTCAACAGTACAACAACGTCATGATGCCTTAATTCCCACTAGTAGTCATATTTTAACACTTTTGAAAACCATTTGCACTCACAGTTAAAGAGAATTACCAGCACTGGAAGATATAACACACTAGAATCCCAGATACTGACAGTGCCCCCCATATTGCTCAGGTCTCTCCGAGCATGAGTGCATTTTGCCAGTGGGTCATAATGGAAGCGACCACATTCAAATGCTGAATTCTGGCAAGAAAAAAACCCAACCCTGCACAAGGTCCCAGAAACCAACCACTACTTTCCAGTATGCTGCACACCAGCCTGACATAACCGGGCGTCTGTGAGAAAAGGCAAATAGAACACCGGGAAAAAAGAAAGCTATCTTTCAACAAACAATCTCCGTGGTGGACATCTTCAGTCGCAAAATCCAGGACAGAGAAATGAAGTGCCACCAAAAAGGACAGGGAGAAATACAGAAAGTCTGCAAAAATGATGCTAAGAGAAAAAAAGAAACACAGAAAAGACAAGACTCAGTGAACACTTTAAACAACTCTCAAAGGAGTCTAAGCACACAATATTGGAGAATCTGTGTTGACATGAAATAGGTTTTCAAAAGTCTCTCAGAAAATTCTGGCGTTCCATCACAAGATGAATTGAGGCAAACCTGTTATGCCTGAGCTAAAGGTGGAGAATGGGGTGGTGTTGCAGTAAAAAAAAAAAGAGACAAAAGTGAGGCTATCCTACACAGATGGAAGAGACAGACAGGATGAGAGGGAGCACACGCCATCCACATGGCTGAAATGGAGGAAGACGATGATAATGTATACATCCCGACTGAATGCATCACAGCAACACTGAAGACCTGTCCAGACACAGCTCCAGGGTTTGATGGCATTAGATTCAGCAAATTTAAAAGCCTCAAGGGGACAGATATGGATGAACTATCCAGGATATTTACTGAACAACACCGTGAAAACCAGCATTATCCCTGATGACTGGCTCCATGGCTACCCCAGACCTGTTCCTAAGATGCGAGAATAAATGGCTACAGAACATTCAGAAGGCCGTAGGAAAACTCATGGACAAAATCATGACCAGAATGTTGACCCAAACATTGGAGTCAGGTAGTCGATTCTTCGCTACACTAAGTGGTAACCGACCAGGGAAAGATATATGCTGCAAGGCGAGGGTTTCCATGAAGAAATGCAAATGGCGTTTCCATGAAGAAATGCAAATGGCTACAGCCGCTGTTGACTTAGAAGATGCGTACAAGTGTCCCATACAACATGCTCATCAGAGTTGCTGTTGGATATGCACACAGAAACAAAATGGGTCAACTGGATCAAAGCAGAGCTATTCAAAAGAAGTGTCAACGTGTCTTAATGTGCCTGCTCAAAGGATCACCATTGCTCTTTAATGTGTACACAGCAGGAGCACCAGTGCACAAAGTTTAGGTCTGTGCAGAACAATGTCACATGCAGATAATATTTTATGTGTACTGACTACGGTCTGGGCCTCCTCACTGTCAGAAGAACCCAGCCAGAAAGAGTGGACAGAGTACAAAATGCGGCCATGAGACCCATACTCGGCTGCACAAAAAAAAAAAAACGTTAACCACCCACTATACAAAGCTATATATGACACAAAAGGAATGCGTCCCAAACAAAGCCGCGCATGGATGGCCAAGGCGGAAGATTTAATCCAGCAGCTATGTGACCTAGATGAGATCAGTCAAGGAAGGGAATGGTCGAATACACCAGCACACATGAGTGGCATCTCTAAGGTTGTCATCACACGCCGTAGACACAGAGGTGAGGGAACTGATATATCAGCATTCACACCCAGAAGACATTATTATCTACACAAATGGATCAGTGAAGCATGGATCAAGGCCAGCATGGGTATACATAGCACAAAGGACGAGAAAAATAGGAGGACAGTGGCGCTTACCAGGCATTTCGTCAAGCATGACCATGGAGATAGCCACTGCTTTAAGAGCAACAGCACGGACAGCAGAAATAAGTCACACATGCAGTAATTGTACCAAACCTCATAAACAAGCTTCAGAAGACAGCAACAGGCAGTATGTGTTTCGAATGGGGAGAAAGAATTCAAAGATCGCCCTTAACCCCTCTCACCTGGATCTACATACGTGGTCATGTTGGCATAAAGGGTTAGTGAGCGAGGGAACAACCCGCAAGCAATGCACCAATGTATGTGCGAAGAAGCATAGACAGAGCAGATATCATCAATTCTGTACAGAAAAAGACTAGTGGATAATGGTAAATCTCCGACACTCGATCGCATGACATGGAAATAAAGCATGTCTATGCCGTCTTTAAGGCCAAGATAGAAGACATAACTAACTTTACATGGGAAGAATCTGTAAAAGTACCTCGGAGTGCCAGTTGCATCTGTGGTCTGAGCATGCAGAGGAATGCCCAATGTGCAGTGATGTCGATTGTGATAACATAACACATATATAAGGACTTCATACTTAAAAACATAAAAAGCGGTATAATTCCCAATACATACCCAGATCCATATCCGTAGCTATCATCGTATGTGTCATAACCACCAGAGCCATATCCCTGTGGTGACAAATGACAAAATTAATGTTTCAGCAATATTCAATTATGAAATTCAGTTTTTATTATTTCATTACTATTCTAGCCCATTATCTCTTTCAGTGCCATACAGGTAAACTTAAACTGGATCTGGGATATTGGGTAGTTTTAAATTACAAAATACTTGAGTTGAAGGGGGTGACAAAAGTATTTAAGTAACAACTGAGATAGAATGGGATCATAGATTGGATAAAGCAAAGGAAAGTAAATACAAGTTTGGAGAAGCTAAGAAAGACATGAAGAGTTACTTGGTAATCTACTTAGTGTTTACTGACTGTAAACTTTAGCTGAAAGTTCTGGGTGATCATCTACCTCTAGACTTTAGTCCTGTTCCAGAACCTGATGTGTGCAAGCAAAACTCCTGGATCAAGACCAAAGTCCAGGAGAGAAAGGACGAACAAGAACTTTCAGAAGAGGAAATACTCTTGCTTTGAGAAAATTGTCTAGTGTCATTTGTAAAGACTTGCCTGGATATGTCTAAAGTACTTTATGAAGTCAAATTTAGCAACAAGAAAAAGGGAGATAATTAAATTACCTGTGAAGTGTAGTCGTAAGAAGCTGCACCACTTGAGCGGCCACCTCTAGATACTGCACCACGTGCAGGCCCACGAGATGATGGGGCCCCCCTGGGGGCACCTCTTGGGGGAGGGCCACCACCTCTGGATAAAAGAGCACCTCTGTGAAACATACAAGCAGAGATACAGAATACTTAATTTGAAGAAATGAGGTACACATAACTAGGGTAAAATAATGCTTGACAAAAGAATGTGTTTTGAACAACAGATCAACATCATGGCACAAGGGTAGTAACCCATAAGTGCTCCATTGTAATTGTAAACTCGTCTGAGTCCGAAGTAACTCAGCACAGGCTCCGTAGCACCGGCGAGGATCCTTAAATATTTTGGGTAGATTTTTAACTTCAAATTTTGCTCAGGCAGCGCCCTTAGGCTACTCTTTTCAAGTTCCAACTGCCAGGGGATTTTTTTTTAAACGTGTGCAACAATACACCCCATAAGCTGGGTAAAAACAGACAAATTTTTGATTAAAGTACAAACCTTCCAGGCACTGGTCCATTTCCACGACCTCTAAAGGACCCACGGCCGCTGCTGAAAGAATAAATGTTCAATTTATGTTAATGTACATACAAACAAGCACTATTCTGTGCAGTTTCTTATAAATATAAAGCAGGTTTAAAAATATTCATGTGGAACATGGCTAGATGAACATGCCATATCCACGAATACAGACACAAATAACTGACAATTTAAAATGTTTCATGTTGATGGCGAATAAAAATGGAAGACAAAAGTATACTACATGCATGTTTTTCTTCAAGTTTTAAATCCCAGCCATTATCTTCTTTAACAAGTTTCCTATGCTCAGCAGTAACAGTCTAACAGTGATAAACACAATGCACCCTTCCAAGTCCTGAATGAACCTTCCACTTCTATACCATGGGGACTAGGTTTGAGCCTTCAAGACACGTTTAGTCCATCCAACCAGTAACTATGTACGTAATACAGAACCGAGACCGACCACATTATCAAAGACAAAGCTGATGAAATACTCTTTATATTTGTGTTTACAATTTAATACGTTCGTCCTCTGGCATAAATGTGCTGTGACATGCAACATTTAAACTTTACAGCTGACACATCGCAACTGTTGCTCAGGCTAGCCAGCCTTTCCGAGTTAGTTTAGTGGAAGTCATCTTTGCTCCCTAATTCACAGATGGTTCTACCTCTAGAGGCCTACCCACAGCAAGAAACCTAATGCTGGTCAGCCCCTGAGAGGATATTTAAAACAAAAATAGCTAAAATGGAAAGTCAAATACCCTCTCTCTGGTGGGCCACCCCTGTAGCCCCCTCGTCCACGAGGTGCACCATTCATCCCCATTTCTCCATGATCTCCACCACCATACATGTCGTCAGTCATTTCCTATGGAAAAAAAAAAGTTAATTGAAACAATGTATCAATACAATCTAAGCTAGTTTTCACATAGGGATATATCAGGAATTGGATATCAGGATTGGTCAGACTAATTAATGGGCTGTGCTTTTAAAATCCCGATTTCAAGGAAGTCAATGAAGAGACACGTTGCTTAACTCACCAAGTTATTCATTCCTAGCAATACAATTCTATTCTCATTAAGCTGCAGATTCTCAGATACAAGATATTCTGCTAGTTCATTAACAACTAACACATGTTTCAATGGGCAAAAAATGTGTGTACATGAACTGTGCTCCCACATGCCCATTGTACATCAGACAAATGTTCTGCAGGTATAATAGCTGTGTCCATGTGCATTGATAGAGCATCTCATATTATAGAAAACATGACTTAACACTCTCAGAGAATCCCCAGCCATGGATTAGATCCTTACATTTTGAAAGAGTGGCAGGGCCTACCCATGTAACAAATACAAATCACATTTGCTTGTCTAATACGGGGGGGGGGGGGGGGGGCAGGCCCACAGATGTTGTTAGTTGCAGCTGTTTTTATATTTTGGCCATCACAGCCAACCTATTTTAGCAAAATTGTTTCACGCTGAACAGTTCTGTACCGTTCACAGCATAACTTCAGCATCTAGGTGTGCTCATTATTTCATATTTCCATCGCTCAAATATTTTGATATGTAAAGTCCAAGGATTTGACAGTTAGTTTGGACGTTTCCACTGTCAAGAACGACAATAGTAATAATAATTTTAAAAAAATCCCTAAGGCCAAATAAATAAAAATGTTGCTTCATACAGGAGGTGCTTTCTGTCTGCAGCTACTCTGAGATTTGACATTGCAGAACTATGAGCCTATCTACAATAGTAGGTAAATCAAACAGACATACATTCTCAGCATTATCAACTGGTTATAGGTGATCCTATTTCTTCATCTTTAACAGCATGTATGAATTTTTAAGCCAATTTCTGTGCCATGAAAACAGATTTAAAAATCTCTCACTGTCTGCAAATCTGTACTGCTGTCATATGTCCCATTTCTTATGTAAAATTAACCAGATTTCTTTAGCATGGACTGACAAAACTCAAGGGACAATCATTCATGTCAAGCTGATAAAACAGAGAAATGCCTATTACACTAGATAGTGATAAAAACAGACAAAAACAATAGGAATATTATTGGCTGATTTGTACTACTGACATTGGCAAATACTGTTTTAGAAATTCTAACAAACTAGAAATTTACCATACACACACAAAGTTGAAGAAATAAAACCGATTCCTGCCAATTATCCATGTAATGCAATGACTGCATAAGTGTCTCTTTTCTCATCCTTTAAGCAGCCTTATTACTTTAATAAAAATAATTTCTACCGGTGACTGAAACAGTATTAATAATTATTTAAAAAAAAAAAAAAAAAAAAAAAATGAAAAGTTCCTTTAATATAAGGATAACACACCTGCTTAAGAAAAAGAAAAAAAAGACCAATATGCAAACCCTATAAAATAATGGAAAAAAAAAATTTAATCAAAGCTAATGAAACAAGACCCATCCGACTTAAAGGTATCAAGAAAAAGAAGTGTGCACAAATTAAATACCTGTGTATTCAAAAAATGTTGAGCTTTTAAATTATCTGTAACAGATTCGAAAAAGGATGCATAAAGTTGAGCAGTGAGAAAATATATCTTGAATATTTAGAGAAACACACCGGTCACCCAGTCACAAATATAATGGCAATTATTGCCGTTTTCAAAATTCTTACAGGAATAAGAAACTTCTTGAGTTCAGCCAGAGCCAGGGCAAGTCTGTTGTAACCATCAGTGATTTCTGCGTAACACTCAACCAAGACGTGGAGATCTTCATTCAGATGTGCATACTTTCCACCCTCTTTTCTCAGCTCTTCTTCCTATCAGCAACAAAAGAGAACAAACATATTGTCAGAAACAATAAATATATCAATCTTCACCCTGTTAAAAAAATTTAAAAGTAGCCCATAACCTCTCATGACTATTTGAGCAAAAACACTCAAAAGGTCTTTTTTTTCAAGACAGAAAAATGCACTCAGGACATCTATTGTAGAAAGGGCAGCAACTCTTAAAAAACAAAAACCAAAGAATTTTTTTTTTTTTTACAAAACTGCGCTTGCTAAACATTTTCATCAGAATATATTACCTAAAATTTAAACTTTCGAATATATATTTTTTTAAAATGGGAAAAACTAGTCATCCATTAGGATATTTTAAAATGTATTTTGATTTTCATTGAGACTAGTAATGCATTGTAACTATACCTTTTCTTTCTCCCTCATTGATCCTCTGCCCATCACTGCCATTTTGCATCCTGTTTGATCTTGTAATGATTTCAGGGTCATCCCCTTTGGTCCAAGCAACTTCCCCACAAAGTTGTACTATAAGAAACATGAAAATACATAGAGCTAGGTCATTTGGAAAAAAACAACAAACGCTTTATCAACTATTAGATAAACAATTTAGCATGTTAATTCACCAACTAATGTAAAACTAAAGCTATAAAACTGAGTGGACCATAACAATAACTGATAATTCAAATTAAAAATCTTCACAATTATTACACTAATATATAATTTGTACTGGAATCCAGACCCCCCCCCCCCCCCCCCCCCCCCCCCCCCCCAAAAAAAAAACCCAGATCAAATTTAAAAAAAAAAATTAATTTTCATGAAAAGAGAACTATTGAGCAGAGAGAAAAATAGGGGGAGGTACAGGTGCAGGCTTTATGTGACAGCAAAAGACAGGTGACTTAACTGAGGGATTATGCCCCATTTAGAAATAGCAAAGGAGGACTATATAATGAATAATCATACCCTCTGTTTTTCTTTCCATCTCTAAATGTGGCATAGAACTATAACCAACCATGGAAACCCGTTTGTGTGTGTTTTAAACGCATGTTCATGACTGGTTGCACTATAACTGTAGTTTATAGGATGAGGTAGCTAGTTTCATGCCAACCCTCCTTAGTTGCTTCCTATGACATGTATAACATTAGTTTTACTATTGTTAGTCTCTCTCAGGTCCAGGCAACAAATGAGGGAAATAACTCCAGCTCTGCCAACCCACCCCCTAACAAACAGGATAAGATCAAATAACAGGCAAATGCTGGCAGTCTTAGATTGATAGAAGTTGCATATCAGATAAACTCTTACACAACTTTTTGAGATTTCATTCTTAGCATTCACCAATGTTAAATATGGTGGAAGAGCATGGTTTTTCATTTTATTCCAAACTCTGACCTTTATCAATGACTCGAGTGCTGCATGCACATCAGTTTCACTGATCTGGTTTATATGCATGCAGGCTGTTGGTTTCTTGCCTCTGGCAGAAACACTGACCAGGCCCCAAGTAGAAAACCAGTATCTAGGATGACCTTGAAGGTGTCAATAGGTCTTGACCAGTGTCGAATCCTGGTGTGTCCCAGCATCCCATGAAGTAGGGGTAGTGAAGATGACAGCACTTTGGAAAACGCAAAGGAATGAAACAAAACTAATACCTTGGAGAGGAATGTGTATGAGGGAGAAATGCTGGACAAGGACGGAGTGTTTGTTTTGTTCCAGACAAGCTGCGAAGGAAATGAGTTCTGCAAAGGACCTGCTGCATGATGAAGACTGATTCCTCAACAATAAGGCAACACCCTACAGCAGTTTCAGAGGACTACGGATATTGTTATCTCTCATACACACACAAGCATACCCTGGGGTGTTCTTTGACTGGAACTCTGACTTTTAATGCACATTTCTGAGGTCGATCAGTGTGCACATCTATCATCTGAACAGGTGGGCGGTCTTTCTTATCATCTTCACCTTTCGTTAATCTGTCAATCTCTGAAATATAAATTACCGATTCAATACAAGTTAAATGCAGATATTAATTTAGTGCTGTGTGGATATAGATGACTGGGTGATAAATATAATCCAATGACACCCCTCTTAAAGTCAATAATTTGAGAAAAAAACTTAGCTGTATATGAAATGCAAATTTTGAAAATCGATGACTCATACACTGAATTGATAAATTAAAAACCAGTGTTACCTCAGCGGCAGACCAAGAAGATGGAGAGATTATGCCCAGACAGACCTGCAAATACTTGGTGCCACAAACTGGAGAAAGCCAACCAGAGAGATGAATAGAGGCAAGTAATATCTGCAGCAATGACTATCAAGGGCTCGGAATGCTAAAAAAGTGACCTCAGCTGCACAACTACCAGATACATGTGGTAAACACTAACAACCCCAGATATTCTAAATGGCACCTATAAGGAAGTTTGTGCTTATAAAATTAACATTATTCAAAAAGACTAATTCAACAAACACAAAGGTAAAGTCACTGAAAAAAAATTAACCCCACCCCGTTTAAAAAAAATGCTTTGATCATTTAAGTATAGAAATGTCATGCGCCTCCAGAACACTAAACAAACTTCAGAGCAGAGCATCAAGCAATTATTAAGCCAAAGTGCTTGAGGAAAAAAATAAAAACAGCAAAATTGTTTTCCTTTGTGACTGCACGTCAGTCCTCCAGGCGATTCAAAGGGATCGACGAGACAACATGGAAAATGAACTGACCTGCCAGCTAAACAGACACACATAAAAACAGTCAGATTCTGGAAATCTGGTAATCCTAGTGTCAGCTTCATAGCAAACGGGTCACCCCATAGTTGCTCTGCTCCTGTGCCAACAAAAAACACACGTAGCTCAGTGTCACGCCATGCACTCAACTCAGAAGCTGGGCGACGAAACTATATCGGTCAGATTGTTCTTCAGTGGATCCCGGCTCACTGCGTCATACCAGGACAAACCAGATAGACTTGCTACAAATTGAACAAAGGAGAAACAACATACCTTTCCGTTGTCATTACCAGAAATCAGAACACTTAGCAAGGAAAATTACACGGAACTGAGAACAAACTAACAGTAAACATCCACAAGACCCCACCAGAAATGTCAACGGAAAGCAACATACAACAATTTTCGGCTATCTCCAAATAACGGTCCCAAATTTGAGTCCGAAAACATACCCTAACAAGGGCCTCAATCACATGTCAATAGCGAATTTCCAGCGACTACTGCCACCGCCGAGAATATCTCCCACGCCATGTGGAGCGGGGCTAAATTAGATGGCTGGGAATAGATCTGAAGAAAGCCTTTGACAAGGTCTGGAAAGAAGGTCTACTGAAGAAACTGAGAGACTGCAGGGTGAATGGGAGTATGTACAAATGGGTCAAAGCATACTTGTATAACAGAAGATCCCGAGTACAGATAGATGGACTTAAGAGCAAGAAAGTTTTGCTGCGCCATGGCGTCCCACAAGGAGGTGTCCTGTCCCCCACACTCTTCCTAGTCTATATCAACGACCTGCTTTCTGAACTACCCCATGGAATTAAAGCTGCAATGTATGCTGATGACTTGGTACTCTGGTGTACAAATGAAAATGCGACAGTGGCCACCAGACTGCTACAAAGAGCCATAGATGCAATGGCTAAATGGGCCGACAAATGGTGTGTCAGCATCAACATAGGCAAATGCAGCACCACTCTCTTTACCCTTTCTCCTAAACAAAAATCAGGCGCCATGCACATAAATGGAGTACCCCTGAGAGAGGATAAGGAGCCCACATACCTCGGCGTAACGTTGGAGAAAACACATCAACAAGGCAGCAACCAAAGCCAGAAGGAGGGTAGCCATTCTGAGAAAACTAAGTGGAACCACATGGGGTGCTAGCGGGAAAATACTTAGAAAAGTTTACCAACAAAGTGTTCGACCACATCTTGAATACGGATCAACAGCATGGAGTTCGGCATCAAAAACCACATTGCAAGAATTAGACAAAGTGCAAAATCAAGCACTCAGAGTTACCACAGGCAGTATGAAATCAACACCTATAGCTGTGATGGAGAAAATGGGGATGACCCAAAGCACTAAGTGAACGCAGAGACACCAAGATGCTTTTACAAGCAGAAAAGTTTCTTAGTATGCCCAGTCACCCTATGAATGAAAGATTCAAAAATTTAGCTTTGGGACGACTAAAGAGAAGTAGTTTTATCCACCAGGCCAAACGGCTCGGCAGACAAACCACTGATTTTACTGCAACTGATAGATCCTTAAATGCTGTCCCAGAACGGACCCCCTGAAGAGAGGAGTATAAGTTTTCCAATACACATCAAGACTGAAGTGAAAGGGGTATTTGACAAGGAAGAACAAAAACTGTGCAGCGCAAAACAGCCACCCTCAGTTTACTTGATGATGAATACCCGCAGAACCTTTGGGTCCGTGTTTACACAGATGGGTCAGCAGAAAGCGCAGTCAGAAATGGAGGTGCGGGAGTGTACATTGAGTATCCTAATAATACCAGGGATACAGCCAAATTCTACCAACGGGAAAGCACTGTCACAACTATGATGCAGAAGTTCAAGCCATCAAGATAGCGGTAGAGAAACTACTAAATAAGGGTATTTTTTCACAACCAGTGGTATTCCTGACAGATGCAAAAGCAGTACTTCAGTCACTCCAGTCTGGAAAATTACCAAGCATACGGACACTATTATCCGAACTAGGCAAACTGCTGTAAATTAGTAATGCAGTGGATACCTTCCCACTGTGGAGTTCCCCCGAAACGAAAAAAGCTGATAAACTAAGGAAGGTGCAACTGAAGAACAACCTGACATACCAGTCTCTTATCAAAAGAAGAAGAGAATGATCAAATCAATCAGAATGCCACCGAAACTGGCACAAGATGATTACCATATTATGGACAGACCAGAGCAAGTTATTATCCTTCGCCTTAGAACAGGGCACAATAGACTTCGCTCCCACATGGTACAACAAATTTAAGATTGGCCAATCGGCCATGTGTACTTGTGGACTGGCACCTGAAACAACAGATCACATCCTTCAAGGACTGTCCCATATTCAACGCTTTCAGGCAAAAATTACATTTGGCCAAAAGAGGACACTTGTGGAAGTCAAACTTTACGGGCCGCTTAGTGAATTACAAAAGACAGTGAAATTCATACAAGAGACGGCTTTGCAGATATAGACAATTTATTTCATGCGAACGAAAGGAAGGAGGAGATGGCTGGGACTCACAAGCAACAGCTACTGCATCCCCTGCATTTTATCTGCTTGTAAGTACCAGCCATCTAGTTTAGCCCCACTCAACCACGCCGCTAGGCGCGGGAGATACTCTCGGCTTTAGTTGCCGAAGTCCGCAACTGACATGTGACGGAGGCCCTGATAGGGTATACTTTCAGGCTCGATAATTTGGGACTGTTTTTCAGAGGATAGCCTAATTTTCCTCTATAAACAGGCTCAACTACCACATGCATAAAATAAAGATTGTACAGTCCCCACAGAGGACCACTAACACCTAAGCATATTTTGCACACCTGCTCACTCTGAATACAACTTCGAAAAGACACCTAACCTCAAGATCAAAGTGTGCAGAGCAAGCTATGGGTAACCATAAAGGACCTGCTACTGACATCAAGTTCATAGAGGCAACCCACCTAATGGTCTGATCTGAGCATTCAAAACCGAACACAAAGAAGAAGAAATTCAATTATTTTAAAGATGGTTAGCATGTTAAAGCAGATACTTATGGTAATACTTAATACCTATTCAAAACTTCCATTCCATCATAGCAAAAAATTATTGCGTTCACCGGCTTTAATTTTTAAAGCTCTAGCAGAAAGTTCTGTGTGTTCGTTTACCTCTGGGATTTGGTCATGTTCCAGAGAGAACCTGAGTGTTGCATGCATATCCAATCCACAAATCTGACCTACTTGTATTCAGACTTTTGGCTCCTTGCCCCTCAGGCAGATGTCCTCCTACCTCAAAGGATGCACCCACTTAACATGCTTGGGGAGGCAGTGGGTCTATTCTTGCTTTTCCCACTATTGGGCCCAGAAACCCATAGTGACACAGACATAGGGATACAAACATCACTTAAATTTAGCACAACTACAAGTCAATGTCTCTGTCCTTCAATTAATAATAAAATATCTTGGCTCTCCTGTAAACTATGGCTGGTAGACAACATTTGACGGCCGGTTAGTCAGAGTTCTGTCCCTTGGCTGCAGTACAATTACGGAATGGAGAAGGCACGAATCAAATGACATAATTACTGTGTGTTGGCGATAGACAGCGTGCAGTGACCTGCTGTCATCATATGGTTAGGGTTTAGGTTAGGGGTAAGCTTTAGGTTAGGTGTAGGGTTAGGGTTAGTGTTTGGGTAAGCGTTACAGTTAGTGTCGCCGCATCTCCCTTGGCTGCAGTGCAATTACGGAATGGAAAAGGCACGAATCAAATGACATAATTACTGTGTGTTGGCGATAGACAGCGTGCAGTGACCCGCTGTCATCATATGGTTAGGGTTTGGGTTAGGGGTAAGCTTTAGGTTAGGTGTAGGGTTAGTGTATGATGACAGTAGGGCACTGCACGCTGTCTATCGCCAACACAGTAATTATGCCACTTGTTTCCTTCCCTCTAATCCACTCTGTAATGCGTCACAAGAAGCGGTAATTGAACGCGGTCACTAATTTGAGTTGTGCAGCGCGGGTTCTGCCAGGCATGTCGACAATACTTTGTTTTCTTTATTCGTGCCTTCTCCAGTCCGTAATTGCACTGCAGCCAAGGGACAGAACGACTAACCGGCCGTCTACTGGCCGTAGTTGACAGGAGAGCCAATATCTTTACTTAAAAAACTGACAGAGACTCAGATCGGCTATCCTCCGAATAACGGTCCTAAATTATCGAGGCGGAAAATATACCCTAACAGGGCCTCAGTCACATGTCAATTGCGCAGTTCCGTCGTCTTGAAATGCGAGCTTCCGGCGACTTCCTCCGCCGAATTGCGAATTTTTGGCAACCTCCGCCATAGCCGAGTGTCCCCCATGTGTTAGAGTATATTTTCCGCCCCGATAATTTACTACTGTTATTCGGAGGATAGCCCAATTATATTTTATTATTATAATGATACAAAAACACTAGAGAGTAAAAGATCAGTGTCTTTGTTTGGTTTGGATTTCATGTTCTCAATTAGCGCTGAACTAAATTTATTAGGGACAAATTTGCATTAATTTATGAAATATGCACTCCGCAGAAATTACATAACAGAACTGTGGTAGTACCCGTAATGATAAGACTCACTAGCTGTTCTCTTGGCAGTCAACTGTCACGAAATCAGAGAAGGGATGGGAGAAAATAATAAAAGAAAAACAGGGAAGAGGGAAAGAGAAGCAATCTGCGGTTTTTAATAAGCAAAACATCAAATACATTTGTCGCAGCACAAAAACCTGAGCTGACTGCTAGCTACAAATTTGGGTCAGTTCCTGCCGGGGTCTTTTGATTTTGTAATGAATGCATTGAATGCATTGCGTTCTCGAAATAATACAGTCTACCGATGATGTTGTTATATGTCTCGACGAAAACTGACAGCATACAAATTAAAAGCCAAGTGTGACCTACAATACATCACTTTAAACTGAAACTAATCATAACCAAAAATACAGCACAAAGGCAAAGCTGAAAGTTGTCGCACGAGAAAGATCCACAGAGAACCGGTTCTCTCTAAATCAACGGCTGGTTTGGCGAGGGAACATTTTACACTTTCATTTTTCAACTAATGACTGAAAACAGACTAAATTATAACTTCCCAGTTAAACATATGTATTTAGATGTACCTTGGGCTAGTAATCTTGAGGCATGAGAATTAGGATCAGTATGTTTTAATTCACTTTCTAATTCTTCACGATATGTTCCCGTTTGCGCCATTTTCCGCAGCGTGGGTTCAAGAGAATGAGTAGCCAGACTTCTTCTCCGTTTATTTGTAAATATGAAACCAGTATATCAATTAAACATCTATTTTTTTTATAAAGACTTAAATCATTTGTATGATAAATTTTTAATTGTTCGGTATATTTGTTTATTAGAAATTTTAATATCTTATTTCTCTAATCAACTGTGACACGAAAATATTGTGTTGATGGAACTTCAAATGCCAACCAGTCCATTTGTCCACTTTACAAAGAAAGTGATTGTAATATTATAATTACTGAAAATATGATAGTAACAATAAAGACATTTTAGTCTTATACATCTAAGTACATTTTTTAGTTGGAGAGTCGGTATATTTATACTTTCAAAACAATATATTCTGCAAAAACACCGACAAAAATTAAACGAATAATGAATATTGTTATATAAGAATATATTTTGACCCTTTGTCAAGCTGGCGTACTGGCCGTGATCGTATAGTGGTTAGTACTTCGCGTTGTGGCCGCGACAACCCAGGTTCGAATCCTGGTCACGGCAGAGGCTGTGGTGTCTCGCACGTCCAAGCCAGCAATTTTTTTTCTTGGTCTGAAGAATTAGAAAGTGAATTAAAACTGCAAAGACGTTCTAGTTATTTTGTTCTCAGGTTTTTAAACCCTAAAAGGCGTGTAAAGGGATCTTTACTCTTTTTGATCTTCCTTAGTTTCTATGTGCCGGTGGGTTCCAGTGCAAAGACGTTCTAGTTATTTTGTTCTCAGGTTTTTAAACCCTAAAAGGCATGAAAAGAGATCTTTACTCTTTTTTTTTTCACAGTAAATACAATATTTATTTATTTGTATTCAAATGTGATCATCATATTTACAGATTACTGTACTCAGAAAAAATGTATTTTAAAATTTGAGTTTGTTGGACCCTGCAACTGAGTAATTTAGTTTCCACTATTCAGTGATAACAGTTACCTCGGAACTCGAACGATTTGAAATTCAAACGCCCTATCGAAATCGATTATGTTCAAATTCCGAGGTACGAATGTATTTGCTGCTCAAGCGTACTTGGTACAGCATTCGCACGTATATGAATTTTCCAAGTTTCTTCTGCCTTTCTAGCTCCCAGTGGAGCACGGGCCGTCAACCAACTCACGCCAAGTCGTTCTATCCTTCGTTTTCGCATGCAGCTCTCGTGTCCTCCCCATCTTTTTAACTTCGCTCTCTAGCTCCGTGTTGCATGTGCTTTTTGATCTTCCTTAGTTTCTATGTGCCGGTGGGTTCCAGTGCAAAGACGTTCTAGTTATATTGTTCTCAGGTTTTCTCAACCTGTGCCATATCCAAAGCCAATCTTTTCTTCACCTCTTGGTCAACTGGAACTTGTCAAGTTTTCTCTCAAAGCTCTACATTAGTGATTACATCATACCATTTCATTTACTCTGTTTTGCACAGGCACCAGTTAATGAATTTGTAGTTTATTTGTAATTGTTTTAGTTGTTCTTAGTTTTTCCGCCTAAGCTTAGTGACTTTAGAATCATCACCTTACAAAACACATCTGGGAAGGTCTTGGAGAAGATAGTTGCTGTAAAGTTACAAGAATTTTTGGAAAGGGGGAAGCTTCTCCCAAGAGGTCTGAGAAGTTACAGGCCTGGAAAGGACACTTGGGCAAATGCGGCCACTTTTGCTTTTGACGTCTATGAAGGGTTCCAGGAGAGATGATATACTTGCATATAGGCAGGGGGAAGAGAGGAAACAAACAGCTCAGGAGCTACAAGCGACAGTAGACAAAGTGACTGAGTGGTGTACAGAAATGAAGGCTGTCGTCCACCCGAAAAAGGTGTCTTTTTTGTGGTGTTCTCTGGACAACAGAATCGTTAAAACTAATGTCCCAAGTCTCACGATAGATGGTAGAGACGTCAACAGAGAGAGCAAACTGAAGTATCTGGGAATTACATTTGACAGGAGCCTGTCATTTAAGGACCATGTGGAGAGTGTTGTGACGAGATGCCAAAAAGGACTTAGTGCACTTAAGACTATGGCTGCAATTGACATAGAACAGAGAATGCTTTTCAAACTATATCAGCACCTGATCCTGTCAGTGGTGGATTACGGCTTGGGACTGCTTACCGTCTCAAAGAGTCAGATGGACAAACTAGAGCACATATAGAACGCGGCTATGCGGGTCATTCTGGGTTGCACCAGAGACACCCCAGTAGTGTGTTTGGGATACATCCTTGGTTTGCCGACGGTTGCAGGTAGGCACAAGGTGATGCAGGCGAAGTCATATCTCAGGGTAGCTGCAGACACAGACCACCCTCTGCATGAAGCTCTGGGTGCATTTAAGGGTCAGCGGCTGATCAGAGGGAGGTCATGGATGGCTCAGGCAGAAGACACAATCAGACAGGTTTGCATCCTTGAGAACATTAGGCGAGAAGAGGAGTGGGTCAAAGTGCCAACTGATCACGCTGAGCCGGGAATGCAGAGGCTGGCCAGCAGGTGCCACAGAGGTGGAAATTCAGCAATTAATTCAAGATAATGCTCGCTCAGAGGATTGGATCATTTACACAGACGGTTCAGTATCAAGAGGCAAAAGAAGTGCTTCGGGCTTTTTAGCAAAAGTTAATGGTCGACGTTTGGTGTAGGAGAGCCTAGCATATGATACCACAACATCCAGCTTAAGAATGGGGGTGGAGGCGGTCACTGCAGCTTTCCGCTGGCTAGAGAACACGACACACACACACATTGTAATTGTAACTGATTCAGAAAGCATGCTGAGGAAGATCAGAACAGGTATGCTTCATGCAGAGTGGCATGCTTCGCTGCGGAGGACACGAGTGAGGAGTATTCTAGATTTTTTCAACGGGTTACGCCGGTGTGTTGGGAAATGAACAGGCGGACAGACTGGCTGGCTCTGCACAACTTGGTGGAATACTGCTACATGATAGGGCACGTGGTTAGTGCCTTGTGGTGGAGCGTGTACAATGCGGAGAAGCAGATGGATCACCACAGTCTGGTGAGAATGATGCAGTTGGGGGTGACGAGAGGTTCTGGCAGAAGCTCAAGGCTCAGAGGAAAGGCAAGACGGACGTTTAATCAGAAAGCTACTGGCACCATTAGTATCGGAACTCTTCGCTGGCTGCTGAAGATGGGGACGGAGCGCTTATGGGAATGTTCCGAGTGCTGTGATGTCGGTTCTTTAATCAAATCAATCAATCAGTGTTTCCGCTCCTTATGACATTGCTGATTTGACATTAGAGTTAAATATTTAAAGTTTAGTTTTAGTTTTAATTTCTTTTGACCTCCACAAATTCCTTAGTGCTATGAAAGCTTCTCTTGCCTTTTGAATTCGTAATATAATATCTCTGTCAGCTCCACCATCTTTATCTGCATGTCTGCCCAAACAGATGAACAACTCCAAGCCTTGAAGTAGGAGACCATTGAGAGAAACCACGCTACTATTTGCCTGATTTATTCTCATTATCGTTGTCTTTCCCTTATGTGTTTTCAGACCTAGCTGTTGCGAGATGCATCAAGTATTTTTAAATATTTTGTGTGTGTGTGTGCGTGTGCGTGCGTGTGTGTGTTTGTGTTTGTGTGTGTTTGTGTGATTCCGTTTCATCTGATTCCGTTTTATCTGATTCCTTTTCATCTGATTCCGTTTTATCTGATTCCTTTTCATCTGATTCCGTTTTATCTGATTCCTTTTCATCTGATTCCGTTTTATCTGATTCCGTTTCATCTGATTCCGTTTCATCTGAT
Organism: Candidula unifasciata; assembly: GCA_905116865.2. Taxonomy (NCBI): domain Eukaryota; kingdom Metazoa; phylum Mollusca; class Gastropoda; order Stylommatophora; family Geomitridae; genus Candidula; species Candidula unifasciata. The sequence goes on from CAJHNH020002719.1 coordinate 34,509, forward strand.
TCCGTTTCATCTGATTCCGTTTTAGTTTATGAATTTTCTTTCGTATTCTTCAGTGCTTGGTCTTGGACAGGCATTGGCGAATACGAGCTTTTAAACAACTCATGGCTTCTGGATACTAAAACAAACACACGTTTTCCCCATCTATTTTGGCTCTGTATATATTTTATACGCTTCCCCATACCCCCCATACGCTTCCTAAAGGCTGGGCAAATTAAAAAAAGGTGAGATCAACAAAGGCGCATTCGCTCTATCTATGCTAGACTCTGCGAGGGACTGGTTACTGGCGGTTGATTTGCCGGGCCATGAAAGGTACCCTGAGTTAATTCGGAAGACCGGCCTGTAACCTGACATAGTTCTCCACTCTTCGGAGAAACGGCAGCTCATCCTGATTGAGCTGACCGTCCCGTATGAGTAGCGAATGGACGAAAATCACATGTATAAGCTCGAGAAATACAGTGATTTAGCAGCCGGTCTGAGAAGAGTTTCCATTTCGCTCTACAGTGTGATTAAAGAACTAGGATTGCGCGGTAATGAACGCAAGCGGACATTTAAACAGCTGGGCGAGGTTGCTGAGAGAGCCTCGAGCTGGCTCTGGACGCAAAGAAACAACGTAGGGGACGGGCCTCGGTGAGCTGGTCTGGGTGTCTAGGAGAAAAGAATTTCTCATCCCTTGAAAGTCCATCGTGTCCGAATTGTCTGCCAGTGTTCCTCTGCCACCTGCTAACAAAAGTCCAACATGTGTATACCAATCGTAAGCTTGTCGCTCGGTCGTCCAGGTATGCAGACTGCTCTAATTATGCTACCGCGATGACTTCTTATCTCACAGTACCTTCTGCAAAATCACCAATTCTTCTTGTCCATTTCCGAACAACATCCGGTAATTTCATGCAGCAGGGAAACCAACCCTGAGCTTCATGAACTCAGGTGGGCCCACTATCTGAAAACATCTCACTAGAAGAAATCTAAGCACTGGGAGATTTTGGAATTGAAATAATAACTAAACTTTTAAATTATATTTATAATGATGGGTACATTCCAACTGATCTTTTAAAATCCATATTTATAGCTCTGCCAAAGAAACCAGGCACTTTAAAATGTGAAGACCATCGCACAACAAGTCTTATGAGTCACATGACTAAGATTTTACTGAGAATAATTATGAAAAGAATAAGAAACAAAATTAAACCAGAAAACAGCGATGAACAATGTGGATTTGTAGAAGGAAAAGGTACAAACAATGCCATTTACATCCTAAGGACATTGTCAGAAAGAGCTATAGAAGTAAAGACTGATTTGTACTTATGCTTCATAGACTATACAAAAGCATTTGACTGTGTGAAGCATGAAGAAGTATTTATTCAAACTGTTAGAAAAATTAAACATTAATGGGAAAGATCTACGAATAATAAAAAATATGTATTTGCAGCAAACAGCAGTTATAAGAATAAACAACTGTTTAGGTACATTTCAAAGCATAAAGAGGAGCGTACGACAAGGATGTGTACTTTCACCTGATTTGTTTTCAATTTGCAGTGAATATATAATGAGATCTTTAATTGATATGCCCGGAATTGTAGTTGGTGGGCACAAATTAAACAATTTACGTTATGCTGAAGACACAGTCTCGATAGCAACAAGTCAGAAAGAATTACAGGAAATGATAGACATTGTGGTGTTTGTCATGGAATGACACGCCACTACCCATAATCTTAGACGAGTCGGTACCTGTATTACCCTGCTCGGCAAAAAATTTCAAATTTGGACTAGTCCGGAAAGGTATATAGTCCCTTATAATGATATATACCTTTATCGGATAAAATTATAATGTCTACACCTTCTAGTTGCTTTGACTTATAGTCATTCTCAAATTTGCAACTGTAGGATAATGATTTCTAGGGTTTTTTGAATATTCCTGGAAACCGGTTTACTCCTTGCTCATGTATACAAGGAACTTCTTCTTACCGACGCGAAGCTTGATTTTGTGCGGGCATTCTTCTGCCGGCATTCCTAGAGACCAGATGTATTCATCGACGCCTAAGTAAATTTCACTTTAAGAAGGCGGCCTGTAGTGTCTAGGACTTTTCCTATGCTTGGGTAAGTTAATTATAGTTTACGAGTACCTTAAGTGATGTCTGGTTAAAAAGGGTCGCTGCTGTAAATATACCGGCCTCGGCTATGTGATCGCACATAGTTCGACCGTTCTTGATCTCTAGAGAAGCGGATTCGAACTTAGACCTTTTTCTGTACAGACTAAATAGTCTATGCCCTAAATAACCCACACATATTGGTAAAGATAATGGCCCTACAAGTGTGTACCATTTAAACTAACAACAGAAGTTTGTGCATACGAATGGGGACGGAGAATTTAGGTCAGTACTTGGCAGCCAGAGCGTTGCTTTTAGTGTGTTTGACACAGATCAATGGATGTGTGGGAATGGCCTGAGAGTCGGAGGGGATATGGGTACTGACTGTAAACATTGGTGTCTGTGTGCAGATGGGAGGGGGGAGAGAGATTGATATACGTGTGATAGTGTCTATCTATCTCCACTATATATATATATCTGACTTTCCATCTCTTGCACTAAACAGACAGATAAATGATAGGAGACTTTGTCTCCTGGTCTTGAGAGTACCCTCTGAGGAATGATACAGAAGAGCAGAGGTGGAGTAGGCTGATGTGGGATGGTAACTGATGCTTATTCTGAGTCTTTCCTGTCAAGATGATACCCTCTTGGTGATTACTAATTCTGAGTTCTTTCATGACAGGATGAAACCTCTGTAAAGAGCTGGCAGAGTAATCACAGTCTTACCAACATCCACCAACCAGCTATCCACCAGCTAACACCAGTGAATGTACCTGGCATCATCAGGTTGTGCCATATACAACCTTCACCTTAACATGGCCAGAGAGTGTGAGTGAGTTCCAGAGCAGGTGAACATTGGCAGAGACTATCCCATACTCGAGTGTACAAGTCTTCAATAGCTTGGTGAAGCTCAGAGACAGTTGTGACCTGACCGGTGGGAGAGACTTGCTGAGTTCCTATGTAGTTTCTGTGTCCTCTATGGTGAGGTACTCATCTACTACCTAATCCACTTGAAGCAGAATTACCAGAGTAACTACAGTAGTATCACCATAGACTGAGGGGAGCATCAACAATAGAACTCGGATAAGTGCCAGTGTTGTTTCTATGTCAGGCTCTACTCCCCACAGCTCCACTAGATTCCTATGATGACAATGGGAAGTAGTCAAGACTATCTGGATGTTTCAATCTATGGGTTGTTGTTCTGAGTTCTGATCCTACAAACATTCTAAACATTATTCTTTTATTGATGTAAGAAATTGAATTGATTACATGCATTCATTTTCATGGCTGACTTGGGTGTCTCTATTTCACCTTTCTAAGTGTTTAGCATTGTTATAGGTATGAACCATAAGTATTATATGTGTTAACATGGTTATGATAGTAGACTATCATAACCTGGGGGCTTTCTTTTTATAGTAGTGGGGGTGTCCAGCCAAGTGTGCCTAGGAATATTATATTCATATACAGATATATTTTGTAGTGCCAAGACTTGAGTTGCCCTACTCCAGAAATAAGTTGAGCGTATATTGGCCACGGGGCATCCCTTAGACCAATACGAGTCAAACGCCTCAACATAATTATTTCTGAGTGCTGTTGGTTCTTAAGGAGAAATCCTTAAATCAGGCACGGGACAGGAGGGATATGTGACAGTGTTGGAAAGTGGAAGAATGGGTCTCAGTTTGAATAATGGTAAGACAGAAGTAATGGTGGTATCAAAGAAACAAATTATTCCTGAATGTGTAATAAAAGTCAATGGTGTTATTTTAGGACAAGGACAGAAATTTAAGTATCTGGGCACATGGATAACATCAGATGGAAGATGCATAACTGAAATTAGAAACAGAATTGGACAGGCAAAAACTGCATTTTATAAAATGAAAAACATCTTGTGCAATATATCCTTGTCATTGAGAGTTAGAAAAAGAATTCTTGCTTGCTACATACATCCAGTTTTAACATATGGATGTGAATCCTGGACAATCGGTAGGCAGGCCAAACAATTTTAGAAGCCTCAGAGATGTGGTTTTACAGAAGAATGCTTAGAATACCTTGGACATCCAAAAAGAGCAACCAAGAGGTTTTTAAAGAGGCGGAAAACCGAAGACAACTTATCACAGACATCAGAAAGAGACAATCATTTTTCGGCCACGTTATGAGAAGAGGGAAAATAGGACATGTTGTGACCACTGGAAAGATCTGTGGAAGGAGGGACAGAGGAAGACAATGAGAGAAGATGCTTGACAGTCTTGTTGCATGGCATGGAGGTGTGTCGGCACACGAACTGATACATGTTGCAGGAGATCGCAGATTATGGAGAGGCATGATCGCCCATGCCAGTCGGCAAGGCACCTGATGATGATGAAACGCGCGATAACCTTCGCTTTGGAAGAAACGCGGTAAAGGAACGGAAATAATGCAAAATCCGCCTTTACCACCCTCTAAAATATTGGACTGTCCCGTTACGTCATTTGTTGTCGGCTAAAAAGAAAGCACCCCTAAACGCTTATGGGAATGTCCCAAGTGCTATGATGTTAGTTCTTGACGCATAACCGTGAGGCACCGTGGCGTAGCGCTTAGGCGCTCGCATGTGGATCGAAAGGTCGTAGGTACGAGTCATTTACTTGCATTAAAAAAAAAAAAATTGGTATTCTTTACAGGACGTTGCAGAACCAACCCCAGAATTTTCTGGCTGCTGTGATTTTTTTAAAGGCAAGTTTACGTCCTGTAGTTTACCATTGTTTCTGGACGGTCGGCTTCTCGATACCACTGTCGAAACTAACACAAGACGCAAGGCCCGCAGCTGGGATCGAACCCGGTACCCCGCATTACGAATCGCGTTCGCAACGTCTAAACCACAGACGTCGATTTGCTTACATAAGACAGTCCACAATTCCAAACGATTCGTGGCCTGGACCTGTTTTATTCCATAAATATCGTAGATAACATAATTAAAGCTATTTATGTAAAGTTAGAGTTAAAACTGAGAGGATCGATTCTATTGCAGGAGTAATCCAAACATAGCTCGATCTATCTCCACAAAACTTCTAGCCGCCTGCCGAGAGTATTGCACAAAGCATGACCTCCTTAGCCCCAGCGATGATTCACATGGACCCCCCGACTTTCGGAGCAAACAGCTTGACGACTTCGCCACTAGCAGAAGAAGAAAGAAGTCAAATTAATCCTCCTTCCTAAGCCTCAAACCCGACGATGCTGTATTACAGGCTACTTCACAACCCTCGGGTGCCCCAGTATAATTATCTCACTGCTGAACGGGGCTTCCAGGCATTGTACCGGTATGATTCTCATCCAGGAGATGTTAATCCGACAGGTTTAGGCTCTGATCCGCTAAACTCTTTCATTGCAGCACATTCTCTCAGTAACAATTTTCTTTCTTTCTTGCTTTCTTGCTTTCTTGTTGTTTTTGCGTCAGTCACAGTAAAACTATTACAAGCCTTGTGTCTTGAAGGAACATATATAGAGCCGTGGTTGGGGGTAGAGGGAGGGTTAGTCGTGTCCTCCGTGGCGGAGTGGTCAACCCATCTTCCTCACGTTCCAAAGGTAGTCTGTTCGTTAGAGTGCAGTTTTCGCCGAGACCCCTAGCGATCGTCGGGGGAGCTATGCTTTTATGCAAGGCTCTTGGCAGGCGGCGAGCCGTTCTGCGGATAAAGACCGAATGATATGGAATAACTGGATAAAACCCCTTTTAACATAGAATCGAATGTGTGAGTGGGTTGCCTGTCATTGCTGGCAGGCACTAGTGAATAGTATAACTAATTTGGGCAGTTAGGTTAGTTGCGTATCCTTTACAGGACGTTGCAGAACCAACCCCAACAGCCCCTGACCGTTGTGGGGGTTTTCTAGGCAAATTTACGTCCAGAAGTTTGCCATTGCCTTCTGGACGGTCAGCTTTCCTGATACCAGTGTCGAAACCAACGCAAGGCGCGTGGCCCGCAGCTGGGATCGAACCCGGCATCCCAGCATTACGAAGCGTTCGCATCGACTTAGCCACAGAGCTGACATTAGGGCAGTATAAATGTGAAGAAAAGGTAAACTCGGGAGATGTGAACTAGCGTCATTGCACACGGTTATAAACCACAAGTGCTCTGTCACCAGTACGGACAGCTGATAAGAAATTGTCCGCCTCCGTAGCTACAGTGACATTCCTCCATTTACCCCAGTGTTAACTCTGGTACCCATTGCCTACAGGCTGGGTGATCCCCGGGAACCGCCCCTTTCCCCAGGTGCCCAAGGAACTTTCAATGAATCGTCCGGAAATTTTGAAATTGAGTGGATTTGTACTTGTAATAATCTGTTATATTAACATTTTTCCGGTTTAATTATAAATAAAACATTTGTAGGCAAGCGATAAAACAAAAAGACACCGACGTTTTTGTTTTCATGAACAATTTATACACCTATTGTTAAAAATCCAGTCAACAGGTAGGTAGCACATGAATTTATTATAGTTTAAGATCACAATCTGACCAAAAAGTATCTACATACTGTCTTGTCTCGCCTCGTTGCCGACAGCACATGTACATTGCATTTGAACTGGCCTTTCTAGTTGAGTTTAGTTGAGTCAAGAATTGACACCACAGCACTCAGGGCATTCCCATGCTTGCTCCGTCCTCATCTTCAGCATCGAGCGCAGAGTTCCAGTACTAATGGTACCAGTCACAATCTGGTTAAATGTCCGTCTTGCCTTTTTCTGAGTGCAGTGAGCCGGCCAGACCCTCTGGCCACACCCATGTGCCTCATTCTCTCCAGATGTCTCACCTTGCCTTTCTAACAGGGAAAGACAAGAAAGTGGAGAAAGATTTGTTACACCCGCCGTTTTATAAGTTGCAAATATTGTTTTGGATGATGAAAATTGTGAAAATGTATTAACACTTATCTTTATGGCAGATCTGTGAAACATAAGACAGATGACCTTGCGGAAGACATATAAAACAAGTTATTGAAAAGGTAAAAAATTCACCTTCATTTTTCAGTCCACTCTGATGTCACCACTGATTTGACTGTTTTGCCAATAATTAGTATATTGTCGATCGATTTGTGGATAAAGATAATAAAATAATAATAATAATAATAAAGAAAAAAGAAATGCGTTTCTTCAAATGTTTACACGCAATATCAAAAGCCTGTGATGCCTGTTTTTTTAACCATTTAGGTGTACATTATCTTGCAGTGTACTCCCATGTGACCAAAATAAGCTGTAAATGTTCTACTGCCGTCTTTCTCCACAAACCGTTGTGAATCTGCAGCTTTAAAAGTCATGAAAACAAAACAGCGTTGCCAGCTTGATATGGAGAGTGATCTCCAGTGTGCATTGTGCATAAAAAAATAATAAAAAAACGGATGTAATCAAGGTAAAACAGCGTCAACCACCACACGGATATATTGGACACTAAACTACTTGTTGGTGATTGCTTGTTTTGTTATTGGACAGTTTGATTTTTGTGGATGTTTTTCTCTAAGTACACTGTAAACAATGCTTTCTATTTTTTTCACTTTGTCCTTTGTTAGATCACATTTTGTTATTGGGGGAAGGGGGGGGAAGCAGGGGAAAGGTAGTGGTCTTGCTTTTAACTACACCTGAAAAAGGCTGAAGACGATTGAATTATGTGGAACCGCCGTTGTGTAGAGGCTGGGCGCTCCTTTCCTGGCCCGAAGTCGCGGGTTCAATAACGAATCGAGCAAGATTTGTTCCCCTTTAAAATAACCTTGGTTCCCAGGTCTCTCCAACCTACACTGGCACCAGGTAAAGTCCTAGGAAATAAAGTCCTGACTGGTCTACACAACATAGGTCCGACACTTTTACCCAGTACTCCCAAAGGTGTAGAAATAGATCCTTTACTTGATTAGCTACTTATGTCACATTATTAAGGACAAACAGAAAACAAGTCAA
>CAJHNH020002719.1:47500-96907 GCA_905116865.2 Candidula unifasciata
CGTCTTATGACGTGAACAAGCTATACCTTGACTTCTTTGTACTGGTAGCCAAGTAGCAAACATGTAGCTATCAAGCACTGGTGGACGCCGTCTGGGGGATTCGAGTAAGATCGTATCTCTGCTATAGTCTTGGCTTCCATGGTCAACACAGCATGTCTCAGTCTATCGATCTTTGCTAAATGATCTCGAAGTCTGACAGCCAAGGCGATCTGTGCATCCAGGTCATGGTTGGAGTTTGCTCTCTTGGCTCGTGTAATGGCTTTCTCCAGCTTTGCCAGATTTCTCTGCTGTGAGGCTTCATTCAAATCTGAGGAATTGTAAACAGCACAGATTTAAATATCAGGTGTGTAATAAACAAGACATCCTTATGAGGATGTTTTGAAAGAAACTGACTCACGAAGAGAACTGATTGCCCGCATCAGAAAGAGATAGTCTGCATTCTTCGGTCATGTGATGAGAAGCAGAAAACTGGAGTACATCGTGACAGTAGGAAAGTTGGAGGGGAGAAGAGGCAGAGGGAGACCGAGAGAAAAGATGCTGGACAGTTTGAAATCATGGCATGGAGGATCATCTGTGTCAGAGTTGATCGAAAGTACAAGAGACAGAAGGCTGTGGTTAGAAATAACTACCAACGCCATATGGCATAGACTTTATGAATAGTAATAAACAAAGAGAAGTGTATTGATTGACACTAATAAATCAATTAGATGCTATCTCCACAATGAATTGGTGGCTGCAATGGATCTCCAACACGCTTTATCTCTTGTCTTGGCTGTACACTCTCACAGTCTGCTGTCTCTTGATGTTGTCCTCCCCTTTTGTAACGCTGTCTACCTCTTGCTCTCTTGTCCTCTAGCTTTTACTAAAATATGACACTAATAGATACATAAGAAAGAAAGAAAGAAATAAAGACAGGAGGACAAAGTTGTCAATTGTCGTTTTTTTCTTTGCGTCCACCGGCTGTAAACTCCGGGAGACAGTCATGGTTGTTCGTTCACTACTGGACTTTGATCTTGTTCCTGGATTTGAGTGTTGCATGCATATCCATTTAACAGATCTAGCTTATTTGTGTGCAAACTGCTGGTTCCTCGCCTCATAGGCAAATGCGATCCAACTTCAAAGGGAACATCGACTGGTCAGGTCGCCGGGAACCTTTTCTAGGGTGAACACTGACAGATGACTCACAGAGCATATTGAGACAGGCGGAGACAGGCATGCCCCATGCAGAGGGGCTAGCATCACTTCAGAGGTCCCGGGTAGTTAGCATCCTTTGGATATTTTCTCCAGGTTGTGCCGGTGTGTTGGGAAATGAGCAGGCACACAGACTGGCAGGTTATGCACCAATTGGTGGTGAATAGATGATGTATGGCAATCTAAATGTTGTTAGAACCCTTTAGGAGCGAGCAAACGGTGCGGAGGCGCATATAGATCATTACGGTCTGAGGAGAATGGCGCTGCGAGGAGTTACCAGGGGATCTGGTTGACGCTCAACACTCAAGGAAAGGGCGAGACGGATATACAATGAGACAGTTACTGGTGCCATCGGAACTGAAACTCTTCGCTTTTTGCTGAAGTTGGGGACGGAGCGCTTATAGGACTGCCCTGAGTGCTATGATGTCGATTCTCAATTCAACTTTCAACTGACAGACAATATGTCTTTACCAGTGTGAGGTCTGGTCCTGGTCACACGCATTGTTCGGCACCTCTGCATTCCAACTGCCAACTAGTTATAGTAGTTAATCATACAAGTTCATTGGTGCCAACCATTTATAGTAGTTAATCATACTAGTTCATCAGTGCCAACCAATTATAGTAGTTAATCATACTAGTTCATCGGTGCCAACCAATTATAGTAGTTAATCATACTAGTTCATCGGTGCCAACCAATTATAGTAGTTAATCATACTAGTTCATCGGTGCCAACCAATTATAGTAGTTAATCATACTAGTTCATCGGTGCCAACCAATTATAGTAGTTAATCATACTAGTTCATCGGTGCCAACCAATTATAGTAGTTAATCATACTAGTTCATCAGTGCCAACCAATTATAGTAGTTAATCATACTAGTTCATCAGTGCCAACCAATTATAGTAGTTAATCATACTAGTTCATTGGTGCCAACCAATTATAGTAGTTAATCATACTAGTTCATTGGTGCCAACCAATTATAGTAGTTAATCATACTAGTTCATCAGTGCCAACCAATTATAGTAGTTAATCATACTAGTTCATCGGTGCCAACCAATTATAGTAGTTAATCATACTAGTTCATTGGTGCCAACCAATTATAGTAGTTAATCATACTAGTTCATTGGTGCCAACCAATTAGTAGTAGTTACTATTTACTAGTTCATACTAGGTTGCCAACCAATTATAGTAGTTAATCATACTAGTTCATTGGTGCCAACCAATTATAGTAGTTAATCATACTAGTTCATTGGTGACAACCAATTATAGTAGTTAATCATACTAGTTCATTGGTGCCAACCAATTATAGTAGTTAATCATACTAGTTCATAGGTGCCAACCAATTATAGTAGTTAATCATACTAGTTCATCGGTGCCAACCAATTATAGTAGTTAATCATACTAGTTCATTGGTGCCAACCAATTATAGTAGTTAATCATACTAGTTCATTGGTGCCAACCAATTATAGTAGTTAATCATACTAGTTCATTGGTGCCAACCACTTATAGTAGTTAATCATACTAGTTCATCGGTGCCAACCAATTATAGTAGTTAATCATACTAGTTCATCGGTGCCAACCAATTATAGTAGTTAATCATACTAGTTCATCGGTGCCAACCAATTATAGTAGTTAATTATACTAGTTCATCGGTGCCAACCAATTATAGTAGTTAATTATACTAGTTCATCGGTGCACCAATTATAGTAGTTAATTAAACTAGTTCATTGTTGCTAACCAATTATAGTAGTTAATTATACTAGTTCATTGGTGACAACCAATTATAGTAGTTAATTAAACTAGTTCATTGTTGCTAACCTGTTATAGTAGTTAATTTTACTAGTTCATTGGTGACAACCAATTATAGTAGTTAATTAAACTAGTTCATTGTTGCTAACCAGTTATAGTAGTTAATCATACTAGTTCATTGGCCTAATGGGTTCCCCGGCAATTGTATTTCGGATCCGCTCTATATTCGATTCCCACTTAAGGCCACTGTTGACACATAGGGCATTTATAAGTGATCTCTATAGATGCCCGTCTGCCCGTGTGGGTTCCTGGGTCCTATTATAGGGAAAACAAGAATAGACCCACTGCCTACTCGAAAGCATTTCGTAAGAGTCGACTAATTGGGAGCTTCCTTAGAAGTCAGAATGTATCTACCTGAGAGGCAAGGAACCAACAGTCTGTTTACAAATTAGTCAGATCTAACAAACTGATGCGCACGCAACACTAAGGCTCTGGAACAGGACTGCAGTCCAGAAGTGGACGAACAACCAGAACTTTCCACAGGAGTTCACAGCCAGTGAACGCGAAGAAGAAGAAGATGCCGGCCTGCTGCTTTTCTGCCTGTCTTTTATAGTTATAGCTGGCACCTTTCCGTCTTTCCAGACGACAGTGTTATATTTGCTATGAACAAGCATGAGACCGCCCATTGCGATGGTGAGTTTGAGGTTTTGAACAACGGATCAACATCGTGGCACACGGGTGTAACCCATAAGTGCTCCGCTCTTCTTCTAACCCAAGTCTGAGTCAGAAGAAGTTCAGCAAAGTGCAAGGCTCGGTAGCACCGGCGAAGATCCTGAAATACTTTTGGTATATTTTAACTCTAAATTTTGCCCGAACAGCGCCGTTAGCTACTCTTTTCGATTTCCAACTGCCAAGAGATTTTTAACGTGCGCAACAATGCACATGAGCGTCGGATCTCATCTCACTACCGTTTTGTGATGCACCAATATTTGCTGCGCCGTACAGTTGAATGGTCATACACTAAACTAATTTAAGTCACAAACCAAGAAACTCTAGACAGTATGTTAACCAAGAAAATGTGGAAATGGCTTGGCCACGTTCTATCTATTGTCTACTTCACTTTTACAGGGTTGCAGCCCAGTGTCAGGGTTTAAAATATTTGTTTTGTGCCTCTCGCGTGATTTGAGTGACAGTTTTCTGGATCTTCTGGCCGTATTCAGCTACTCCATCTATCCATTTTTTCCTGGATCTTCCTCTGGCCTTTCTTCCCGATGTTCTACTGTAAAAGGCCTTATAGGCAATCTGATCTGGTTGCATTCTTATTAAATGGCCAAACCACTTCATTCTCTGTCTTTCAATATGTTCCATGCATGCTCTTGTTCCAACTTTGTCTCTAATGCTGACGTTTGTGACTCTGTCTCTTCGTGTATTGTTTGTGACTCTTCGGAGACATCGCATTTCACACGTAGTTATTTTTTGCATATGTGATTTGTTCATTGTTCACGTTTGGCACTGATAACATAACGTAGGGATGAAAATGCTGTTGATCATCCGTTGTTTGGCTGGTAACGAGATCTTTGGATGACGAAGAAGTGGGGCCAGTTGGTAGTTGACTGCATTGGCTTTTTGAACTCTAGCCTGTATCTCTTTATCGAGTCTTCCATCTTCTATAAATATGCATCCTAAGTACTTGAATTCTTGAACTTGTTCTAATTGTATGTCATTGATCTTTATGTTTACATTGCTGTGTTTCTCTCCTATGGTCATTACTTCAGTTTTTGAAGTGTTTATTTTCATGTCAAATTTTGTACAGTTAGTGAGCAATGAATCAACATGTTGTTGTAGTTTTTGTTCTTCTTCTTGTAACAAACATTGGTCATCTGCAAAGAGTAGTTCATTTATAATATCTGTGTTTTGGTTTGACTCGTGTGCAATTTTATCCATATATGTGATGAAGAGTAGGGGTGATGGGACACATCCTTGTCGTACTCCTGGTGTAATGGGGAACTAGTCTGTCATACCTTCCGTTGTTCTTACAGCGCTCTGGCTATTTTGATAGAGAGCCATTGTTTCCCAATAATTGACCCGATACACCATATTCTTCAAGAATGTTCCATAGTTTATTTCTGTTAACCCTGTCAAAAGCCTTCTTTTGATCAATGAATATAAGATTCTGGTGTTTATTATATTCGATTGTCTGTTCACAAATTTGCCGAGGAGTAAATATTGCATCAATGCAGCTTTTTCCTTTTTTACGTTATGAGAATAAATCCTGATATACCTGCCAAAAACAGCTCTCACATGGATACCAGAGGGAAAGAGACAAAAGAAGGGCGCCAAAAAACAACATGGAGACGAACGATGAAAAGTGACCTGAGTGCGGCATCTCCGACATGGAGAACTGTACTGGAGATTGCCCAGGACAGGAAAGCATGGAAAGCCCTTTCTGAAGCCTCATGTGCCACTGGGAATAAAGAGAATTGATGATGATGATGACAGGTGAACGGGGTTTCCATGACTTGTAGCTGTTTGATTTTCATCCTTCAGATGTTAATCCCACAGACTGCAATTCTGAAGTGGGAAACTAACACACACACACCCACACAGACACACACAGACACACACATACACACTCACACTTTAGTCGAGATTGGTAATCGTGTGTGTTAACAAACCACACAAGCACACGTTTATAGACACGATGACTGTAAAATGTAATATTTTCTTTCTGAACGTAGCAATCATGAAATCACGTACCTTGTTTGGCCTTGAGAACTTCCAACAGACTTCGGGGTTTCTTCACCAGTGGGTCATTGTCGCTTCCCCCCACAGCCAGAAAAGATTTAATCGCTTCTTCCAGATGGCGAATGTCCTTCAAATCCATTGCGTTTTGTATGTTTCTCCGGGCATTCATTTGCGCTTCGTCTGTTGATGTGTCTACTGGTGTATCTGGAGAAACTGTCAGTTATAAATCTATGAAAACAATCTATGAAAACATTGTTCTGATCTATAAAAACATTGTTCTGATCTATAAAAACATTGTTCTGATCTATAAAAACATTGTTCTGATCTATAAAAACATTGTTCTGATCTATAAAAATATTGTTCTGATCTATAAAAATATTGTTCTGATCTATAAAAATATTGTTCTGATCTATAAAAACATTGTTCTGATCTATAAAAATATTGTTCTGATCTATAAAAACATTGTTCTGATCTATGAAAACAATGTTCTGATCTATTAAAACATTGTTCTGATCTATAAAAACATTGTTCTGATCTATAAAAACATTGTTCTGATCTATGAAAACATTGTTCTGATCTATAAAAACATTGTTCTGATCTATGAAAACAATGTTCGGGTAAGAGGGCAGGCCTGAAATGGGATGAGATTAGAAGAGTAAACAAAGGGCCGCTCATATAAAGACAACATTGCAATTGTTCTAGAGTGGGTGGGACTCAAGGGACCTAAGGCCTGTGCAAGTTAAATGTAAAAGAAAAAAGGGAGAAAGGGAGGGGGGGGGGGGGGGCGAGCTGTTGTGGTTGTTTTAGGCAAATTTTACGTTCAGTAGTTTGCTATTGCTCTGAACGATCAGTTGTTAGTACCACTGTCGAAATCGACGCAAGATGTTCTGCTGCCAAATCGCAAGCAGCTAGGATCGAACCCGGCACCCCGGCATTACGAAACTAGTTCGCAACATCTAAGCCACATACGCCAGTAGTGTAGCTTGTGTTAATGTAATATTGCGCTTCTGTAGTGTCAGTTGTACTCCCCCCACCCATGCCTTTCTTGGTCGGCCTTTGCCCTTGTAGCCTGCTGTTCTCAAGTAGTACGTTATAGCTGCTGGCCGATGGAGAACTAATAACTCACACAAACCTGTATGTTGTTAGATAGAAGCTGCATAGTCGCAAAAGGGAGTGTTCACTTGTTTAAGCTAGAGTAACATATAACTTGAGAGCAATATAACTAGAATGCCTTTGCACTGGAACTCACAGGGAAATACAAATAAAGGAAGACAACATGGAAGGGAAAAAAACATGTAAAAGGGAGGTAGAGAGTGGAATTAGATAAGTAGAATATGGGGAGAGCTGCACACATAGCGAATGATAGAGGAACTTGGCGTGAGTTGGCTGAGGGACTATGCTCCATTGGTGGCTAGAATGCAGAAGCAGAAGAAGAACAGAAATTCATGTGGTATAAGATGACGTTGAACCACACGTGGTAGAGCCCCAGTGCTCATACTGGAGAGGATCACACGTCTCCGTGGTCGTACTAGGAACTGGTTCCCAAACTGGAGTCTGACCAACGTAGATAGTATATCACTTCGTTTCCTTCGAAGACGGACTGTATCAGCTTGAGATTCAAGGAACCAAAAGTATGCACACACAGAAGCCAGCTCTGCAAAATGTATGTGCACGTAACACACAAGTCTTGAAAAAAGACTAGAGTTCAGAAGCGACGAACAAAAATCAGATTCCCTCGGAGTTTTTAGCCGGTGAACGCGAGAAGATGCGGATGAGGAGGAGAAGGAGGAGGAGGAAGAAGAAGAAGAAGAAGAAGAAGAAGAAGAAGAAGAAGAAGAAGAAGAAGAAGAAGAAGAAGAAGAAGAAGAAGAAGAAGAAGAAGAAGAAGAAGAAGAAGAAAAACAGAAAATTCACGAGGAATGTCTATGATAATAAGCAAATTACATACCTTCAGAAGTGAGAGAGCTGACTTCCTTGCTTGATTTGACCGACTGAGTGCTAGTTTTGATGGCATCCATGGCTGTGTTGATGTTTGTGTAAATATCTCCTGGTCGCTTTCTGTTGATCTGATACTTGGCAATATTCTTGACCTGAAGAAGAAATACGCCACTGTTGAGAATACTGGAGAGGCATACATTTTATAAAGTTGATTTCATCTCTAATCTTCTTCTTTGCGTTCACTGGCTGTGAACTTTAGAAAAAGGTTGTTCATCAATCTCTGGACTTAGACTTGCTCCAGAACATGGGTGTTGCATGCACACCCGTTTAACAAATCTGCCTTATTTGTATGCAGACGTTGGTTCCTTGCCTCTCAGGCAGATGCACTCCGACTTCGAAGGAAACCCCTAGTTAGTCGACTCCTACGACATACTTGTTAGGGGAAACATTGGGTCTATTGTTTTCCCACAATCGGGCCCCAGAGCCCACACGGGAATCATTTGTAATGACCTTGGCTCCACGTCGGTCCATCCAAGACCGGCTCCAGCTGACGTCACCTAACCGGTTAAACGTATCATAGCCCGGTTAGGTGACATCAGCAGCATGGCTCGTCAGCTGAAACCGGTCTTGATCCATCCTCAAATGGGTGCCAGACAGTTGACGTCACCCAACCAGTGCCGATTGGTCTATAAATTATAGGTCTATCACTAAATGAGCAATGCGCTTAAAAGAGTGGAAACGGATGCAGTCTGTTTGTTGTTATGGCTACCCTTCACCAGTATCATCATCATCATGTAGCTGGTCCTTTGCAGAACACGACTCTCATCACGGTCTGCCTGTAAGAAACTCTGTATCTCACCAGCTCTCCCGCCTTGTGCATTTTCATAATCCAAGGAGTGACCTATATCCTGTGTCCATCTTCGTACTGGTCGGCCCCTGTCTTTCCTGCCTGGTACCATGACTTCTGCTATAATATTTTTATATCCACAGTGGGGCTGGATATGGCCAACATATTTCAGCTTCAGAGACAAGAGAAGCAGTTGTTTATTAGGCAGTCTTCCTTGATTTTCAGATCTTTAAAATGTCCGTATTTCTTTTCTTCTTTGTCCAAAGTATTATGAGAATAATTATATATCACTTCAGCGGTTGCTACCCAAAGACACATATAGAACCGTTGGGACGTCTTCTTCTTAAAGTCAGTGCCGTGTGGCGTTGGTAGTTATGTCTATCCACAACCTTCTATCTCCTGTGCTATTATCAGTCACCCGCGACAAAGATGATCCTTCATGACATGACGTCAAACGATCCAGTATCTCCTCTCTCAGTCTCCATCTGTCTCAGTTCCTCTCCAACTTTCCTACTGGGACGATCTACTACAGCTTTCTCCTTCTCATCACATGACCAAATAATGCAGATTGTCTCTTTCTGATGTGGGCAGTCTGTTCTCATTGTGAGTTACCGTCTTTCAAGACTTCTTCATTACTCTTTTTATCTGTCTATGGTATTCTTCTTATTCGTCTATAAAACCATATTTTCACAGCTTCCAAATAATTTTCAGTAAGCTACCAACTGTTCCTGATTCACTTGCGTATATCAGGATATGCATTCTTAGTGACTCGATGAGTATGCTTAAAAAAAATCCAAGCTGGATTTATCAGACAAGAACGGATTGAAATACTAAGCACTTCAGGAATATCTGCCCTAAAATTAATCTTTGTGCCAGGTGATGCGCGTTTTCAAGGAAACGAGCGTGCAGACTATCTTGCTGACACTGCAGTTGCTATGGCTGTCCAGTTACTTGACAGAAGTGATGTTATCAATGCCATGCGCTGCACTTACCGTACTGAGGAGCACGCCAAAGGACATGACTCCATATCCCTGTCTAGACTGAAGGACATGGGGGTGCAGCCTGGAGCTGCAAGAAATAAACATTTAACTAAGAGGACAAAACATTTCATTAACCAACACAGAACAGGCGTCATCGGTTGTTTTACACTTGTGGAGCTTTTGAGGAGGAGATCGTAGCACCTATGGATCTGACCGAAGTGCTGTGATGATAATCCTTTCTAATCATTAATCACTAATATCAGGATAGGAATTTTTCTACGCGTCATGCAAGTGCAGTTTTGGCGACTTCCTCCCTGGTGCATTTTTCAAGGCTGTTGTTTGTCAATTTACAATAGACCTAAGGCACACAACTGCCTTTCTACTTCAGACATGTCAAAACAAATGAATACCATTCACGTAACTATACAGGTTGGTGGAAAGGCCTCTAGATATAGAGGTTAGCCATGAATATATTGAATAAGTGGCCGCGGACCAAAACAGGTGATGTTCATTGAGGGGAGGCGAGTTAGTTGGTGGGACAGCTAACTCTATAAAATACCTCAAAACTCTACGACATGGCCATCAGCCGGTAAGAGGCGCCATAACATCTTCCCTCGCCCCCCTGCTGCCTTGCAGCGTAAGTCTCTTTAAACAAAGGCTATTGAAGTTAAACTATATACAAACCGGCGGAAGTCAAGAAGAAACCACTGCTGTTTTATCCCTAGTCAATCACGCCTCAGATATATGCTGCAGGAGATCGTCGATTATGGAGAGGCATGATCGCCCACACCAGTCAGCAAGGCTCCTGATGATGATGATGATGATGATGATTACACAGCCATCATTTGTTCAATATTAAAATGCGATTTTCTCGAAACAATGATTTAGTGACGTTGACGCCGTGCCGTAGAGTTGTGAAACAAATTTTTATTGCTATGATTTTAAAGAAACAATTCGCAGAACTATACTAGAAGCAATCTAGTAACTTACAGACTAACGCTGATACGGCTCAACTACATATAGAATAAAATGGAAAAGGCCTCTTCCACGACTTTAGGCGTATTGGGCATATCCGTCTAGATCTGTATTGTATAGATCAGTCGGTACTCGGTGGGTAATTAGGCCAACACCATGCCGGCCGCGTTTACTTCCTGTGACTTCATTTAGTACCAATGTAAGGCTAGGTCGACCTGAAAGCTGAGGTAATAAAAAAAAAAAACTCCCGGTTCCGCCAGGACCTCAATCCACGACTTAGGGAAGGGCGAGGCGGATATACAATCAGACAGTTACTAGTGCCGTCGGAATTGGAACTCTTCGTTTGCTGCTGAAGATTGGGACGTAGCGCTTATGGTGGTTTCCTGAAAACTATGATGTCGATTCTTTATTCAATTTTCCACGACCTTCCTCAAACCACATTAAGAAAAGGGGAAGAAAAAAGACGAAAGGTTCTCTGATTACCTTCTTTCCATTCTCTTCGGAATCGTAAAGATTCAGCATGTATTCCCCATAGTTCTTTAATTTGACCTTGACCATGTTCACGTCGTCAGTGGAGAAGAAGTTGACCTGACTGGGGTCAGGCGGGTCATATCCGTTTCGTCTGTAAAACAAGGCAACCGGTCGCTTGCAGTGTTGTGGCATTGGGATGGTCACCTGATGAAGGCATAGAAACGACACATATCAATGTCTCGTCATGAAGATTGCATCTCACATATATATAGTATAAGAATATCTGTCAGCTGGAACCTGTAAGTAAGGTGAAATAACTCAAATACAATGAGAGAACAAAAAAAGAGACTAAGCTGAATAAGATTGGTGTTTGGAAATAAAGGGGTGTAGGCGGCGGAGGCAGGGGGGGGGGGGGGGGGGGGGGGGGGGTATTATCGGCAACATGAGATGTCAAAGGATAGGGTCATATGACGCTTGTTGGCTCAGGACCTATGCTCCTTAAAGACGTGGATGCTAAAAAGCAGAATGAACAGATACACGGAACTATAAACAAATTTACAGATAGTGATTTACAACCACTATTTATTCATGTATATTGTTCTGTAAGCGTATATTTTCCACAACATTGGTTTTCAACACTTTTCAGTGTCGCTTCACAACCCCCTACCCCTCCCCCCCCTCCCCCCCCCCCCCCCACTTTCCCCTCTTGAATATATGGCAAAATCCCCCCGTTGCAGGGTAAACAAAGAGTCAACAAAATGCTCCAGGGCAGAGGTTGTCAACCTTCCTAATGCGGCGACCCTTTAATACAGTTCCTCATGCTGTGGCGACCCCCCAACCATACAATTATTTCCGTTGCTACTTCATAAGTTAGTTGCATATCCTTTACAGGACGTTGTAGAACCAACCCCAACAGCCCCTGTCTGTTGTGTGGTTTCTCTAGGCAATTTACATCCAGTAGTTTGCCATTGCTTTCTGGACGTGCGGCTTTCTTGATACCACTGTCGAAACCAACGCAAGGCGCATTGCCCGCAGCTGGGATCAACCTGGCATCCCGGCATTACGAAGCGAAGCGTTCGCATCGACTTAGCCACAGAGCGCTACTTCATAACTTTAGTGAATATGTGTTTTCCGATGGTCTCAGGCCACCCAATTGAAAAGACCGTTCGACCCACAAAAGGATCGTGACCCACAGGCTGAGAACCGCTGCCCTAGGGGAAATAAAATGATTTATAAAACATTTAGCTCAGCCGGCCTCATAATTTTCTAGGGGCGTCAGAGCTCCCAAGTTCCCACACACCTGGCAGACTTTTAGAATTGACTTAGGGCTCCCAGCTTGATGCAGCCTAAAATGAAAGGCGGAAAGGTACTTACTTAGTAGTGAACACAACCAGGGCGGTGTTGACGACATGACTCAATGAGGACCATTGCCTACATAAATATTTAGTGTCCAACCCTATGCCTGATCATCCACTACCGGGTCGCCTATTAGCTTTGTGTTGTGTGTGTGAGTGTGTGAGTGCGTGTGTATGTGTGTGTGTGCGCGCGCGCGCGCCCTACAGAAACAAATTCATGACATTACCATGAATTCTAATCTTGGTCTCCAGAGCCCAGCTTTACTATCAGACCAGCCCCTCTTGTATAATTGACTTGTCTAAGTAAAGCGAGAGCCACCGTGGAGTAGCGGCTAGACACTCGCCTGCGAATTCTAAGGTCGTGGGTTCAGGTAATGACGGAAACAGACCTATTTTCAAAAACAACCTTGCCTCCCAGGTCGTCCGATCCTAAAAAGGGTACCAGATAGTATCCCAAGAAGTGAAGCCGGCCAAACTACCCACAGAATAGCAAGTGGTCTAAAAATATATATCTAGCCCTATATGCCCAATTTACGTTATGCTGATGACACAGTCTTGATAGCAACAAAACAGAAAGAGCTACAGGAAATGATAGACATTGTCGTGTTAGAAAGTGGAAGAATGGGCCTCAGTTTGAATAATGGGAAGACAGAAGTAATGGTGGTATCAAAGAAACGAATGATTTCTAAATGTGTAATAAAAGTCGATGGTGTTATTTTAGGACAAGTACAGAAATTTAAGTATCTGGGCACATGGATAACTGAGATAAGAAACAGAATAGGGGAGGCAAAAACTGCATTTTATAAAATGAAGAATATCTTGTGCAATATATCCTTGTCATTGAGAGTTAGAAAAAGACTTCTTGCTTGCTTGCTACGGCCGAAGTGATGTTCCCCAAACCACCCACATAATAGCAAGTGTTCTAAAAGTATATATCTAGCCCTATATGCCCAATACACATAAAGGCGTGGGAAATGATCCTTTGCGTTTATTAAGTAAATCTACACTAAACGAGTACTCAACAATTACCATCTGTTACACTGAGGTTAGAAGTGGTGAATTGTAGATAGTGGAGAACTGTAGACAGTGGAGAACTGTAGACAATGAACTGTAGACAGCTGAGAACTGTAGACAGCGGAGAACTGTAGATAGTGGAGAACTGTAAACAGTGGAGAAGTGTAGATAGTGGAGAACTGTAAATAGTGGAGAACTGTAGATAGTGGAGAACTGTAGATAGTGGAGAACTGCAGATAGGGGAGAACTGTAGATAGTGGAGAACTGTAGATAATGAACTGTAGACAGTGGAGAACTGTAGATAGTGGAGAACTGCAGATAGCGGAGACCTGTAGATAGTGGAGAACTGTAGATAGTGGAGAACTGTAGATAGTGGAGAACTGTAGATAGTGGAGAACTGTAAACAGCGGAGAACTGTAGATAGGGGAGAACTGTAGATAGTGGAGAAATGTAGACAGTGGAGAACTGTAGATAGTGGAGAACTGTAGAGAGTGGAGAACTGTAGACAATGAACTGTAGACGGTGGATAACTGTAGACAGCGGAGAACTGTAGATAGTGGAGAACTGCAGATAGTGGAGAACTGTAGACAATGAACTGTAGACAGTGGATAACTGTAGACAGCGGAGAACTGTAGATAACGGAGAACAGTAGACAGTGGAGAACTATAGACAGCGGAGAACTGTAGATAGTGGAGAACTATTGACAGCGGAGAACTGTAAATAGTGGAGAAATTTAGATAGTGGAGAACTGCAGATAGTAGAGAACTGTAGACAGTGGAGAACTGCAGATAGTGGAGAACTGTAGATAGTGAAGAACTGTAGACAGTGGAAAACTGTAGACAGTGGAGAACTGTAGACAGTAAAGAACTAAAGATAGTAGAGAACTGTAGACAGTGGAGAACAGTAGACAGTAGAGAAGTGTAGATAGAGGAGAATGTAAATAGTGGAGAACTGTATTTAGTGAAGAACTGTAGACAGTGGACAACTGTAGACAGTGGATAACTGTAGTCAGCGGAGAACTGTAGATAGTGGAGAACTGTAGATAGTGGAGAACTGTAGACAGGAGGTAACTGTAGACAGTGGAGAACTGTAGATAGTGGAGAACTGTAGAGAGTGGAGAACTGTAGACAGCGGAGAACTGTAGACATTGGAGAACTGTAGATAGTGGAGAACTGTAGAGTGTTTAAAACTGTGGATAGTGGAGAACTGTAGACAGTGGAGAACTGTAGACAGTAGAGAACTGTAGACAGTGGAGAACTGTAGACAGTGGAGAACTGTAGACAGTGGAGAACTGTAGATAGTAGAGAATTGTAGAGGGTGGAGAAATGTAGATAGTGGAGAACTGTAGATAGTGGAGAACTGTAGACAGTGAAGAACTGTAGACAGTGGAGAACTGTAGACAGTGGAGATCTGTAGACAGTGAGAGTAAGTGTTTAGTTAGAGTGGAGAACTGTAGACAGTGGAAACTGTGGATAGTGGAGAACTGTAGACAGTGGAGAACTGTAGTGGAGAACTGTAGACAGTAGAGAATGTGTAGAACTGTAGATAGTGGAGAACTGTAGATAGTGGAGAATTGTAGAGGGTGGAGAAATGTAGACAGTGGAGAACTGTAGATAGTGGAGAACTGTAGATAGTGGAGAACTGTAGACAGTGGAGAACTGTAGACAGTGGAGAACTGTAGATAGTGGAGAACTGTAGACAGTGGAGAACTGTAGACAGTGGAGAACTGTAGACAGTGGAGAACTGTAGACAGTGGAGATCTGTAACAGTGAGAGACAGTAAAGAAAGCTGTGTGTTGTTGTGGTTTGTTGGCTGGGTTTTGAAGACAGTGGAGAACTGTAGACAGTGGAGAACTGCAGAATAGTGGAGAACTGTAGATAGTGGAGAACTGTAGACAGTTGAGAAACTGTAGACAGTGGAGAACTGTAGACAGTAGTGGAGAACTGTAGACAGTGGAGAACTGTAGACAGTGGAGATCTGTAGACAGTTGAGAACTGTAGAGTGTTTAAAACTGTAGATAGTGGAGAACTGTAGATAGTGGAGAACTGTAGATAGTGGAGAACTGTAGACAGTGGAGAACTGTAGATAGTGGAGAACTGTAGATAGTGGACAACTGTAGATAGTAGAGAACTGTAGATAGTGGAGTACTGTAGACAGTGGAGAACTGTAGATTGTGAAGAACTGTAGACAGTGGACAACTGTAGATAGTGGATAACTGTAGACAGTGAAGTACTGTAAATAGTGGAGAACTGTAGACACTGAAGAACTGTAGAAGGTGGAGAACTGTAGATAGCGGAGAACTGTAAATGGTGGAGAACTGTAGATGGCTGAGAACTGTAGATAGTGGAAAACTGTAGATAGTGGAGAACTGTAGACAGTGTAGAACTGTAGACAGTGAAGAACTGTAGACAGTGGATAACTGTAGATAGTGGAGAACTGTAGACAGTGGAGAACTGTAGACAGCAGAGTACTGAAGATAGTGGAGAACTGTAGACAGTGGAGTACTGTAGGTAGTTGAAAACTGTAGGGCTGTACCGAAATAGTGATTTTCACTATACCTCCGAATACGAATAGTGGGACCAACTATTCGGCCGAATACGAATAGGAATACGAAATAGTGAATCATCATCATCAGGTGCCTTGTCGACTGGCGTGGGCGATCGTGCCTCTCCATAATCCACGATCTCCTACAGCAAGTATCATTTTGTTTGCCGACTCACCTCCATGCCATGCAACAAGACTGTCAAGAATCTTCTCTCGTTGTCTTCCTCTATCCCTCCTCCAACAGATCTTTCCAGTGGTCACAACATGTTCTATTTTCCCTTTTCTAATAACTTGGCTGAAAAATGATCTGTCTCCTTCTGATGTCTGTGATAAGTTGTCTTCGTGCTCCCGCCTCTTTAAAAACCTCTTGGTTGCTCTTTTTGGCTGTCCAAGGTATTCTAAGCATTCTTCTGTAAAACCACATCTCTGAGGCCTCAAAAAATTGTTTGGCCTGCCTATCGATTGTCCAGGATTCACAGCCATATGTTAAAACTGGATGTATTTAGCAAGCAAGAATTCTTTTTGTAACTTCATTGACAAGGATATATTGCACTAAATATTCTTCATTTTATAAAATGCAGTTTTTGCCTCTCCTATTCTGTTTCTTATCTCAGTTATGCATCTTCCATCCGATGTTATCCATGTGCCCAGATACCTAAATTTCTGTACTTGTCCTAAAATAACACCATCGACTTTTATTACACATTTAGAAATTATTCGTTTCTTTGATACCACCATTACTTCTGTCTTTCCATTATTCAAACTTAGGCCCATTCTTCCACTTTCTAACACGACAATGTCTATCATTTCCTGTAAGCTTTTTCTGTCTTGTTGCTATAAAGACTGTGTCATCAGCAAAACGTAAATTGTTTATATTGTGCCCACCAACCACAATTCCGGGCATATCAATTGAAGATCTCATTATATTTTCACTGTATATTGAAAACAAATCAGGTGATAGTACACATCCTTGTCGTACGCCCCTCTTTATGCTTTGAAATGCACCTAAACAGTTGTTAATTCACATAGCTGCTGTTTGCTGCCAATACATATTCTTTATTATTCGTAGATCTTATATATATATATAATATATATCACATACAGAAAGCATTTTTTCACGCAGCTACATTATATATTTAATGAAATAGTCCATAGTTTTCACGAATTGATGCGTTTTCATACACTCGACCAGATCTCTCTGTTTTAGCTTGTCTATGTGTGGTGGTGTATGTATGAATCTTTTCTTGCTTCAATGTGAATGTTGGGTAGATTTCCGTACTCACTGTCAGATCGTCCAATCCTACAGCAAGCTATTTTTTTTTTAAAAAACGGTATCAGTATAATTGAGACAGATCGATTACCATATCAAAGATCGATTACCACATCCACCAGCTTCTTCGGATAACATCAGCATACAGTTGCGGTATAATTAAGAAGAAAAAAAAAAGGGAGGGGGGTGGGGGTGGGGTGGGTAGAATATTAAATTTGTAACAGTGGAGTACAAGGAAATATTGCATAGTTAAACACACACACACACACACTCACACTCACACACACACACACACACACGCACGCACACACACGCACACACACACGCACGCACACACACACCACACACACATACACACACCACACACAGAGTCAACACAGTCAAAACGTATCTCATAGTCTCAGGAAGAATTAAAAAAAAAAGGAAGGTAGATGTAACATGTTACACAATGGATAACATTTAACAAATGACAAGGAAATTACCAACACGGTCGATGATAATAAGAAAATATGCCCCGCGAGGGTTCTGGAAATCCAGTATGGGAAAAAGAAGAATAGAACCAATGTTCCCGTAACAAACATGTAGTACAAATCGACTTAATAGTGATTTTTTTCTTTGAAGTCGGAGTTTTACCTGAGAGGCGAGGAACCAAATCTGCTCACGAATAGACAAGAGGTGTAAAACAGATGTGCACACAACACTGAAGTTCTGGAACGAGACTAAAGACCAGAAGTGGACGAACAACTAGAACTTTCCGCCGGAGTTTTCAGACAGTAAACGCAAAGAGAAAAAAAAGGGGGAGGGGGGGGGGGGGTGGGAAGTGTTCTTACCTCTGCTTCACTTGTTTCAAGTGTTTCCGTTGGTATTGATGTATCCACGTCATCGTCGCCTT
Organism: Candidula unifasciata; assembly: GCA_905116865.2. Taxonomy (NCBI): domain Eukaryota; kingdom Metazoa; phylum Mollusca; class Gastropoda; order Stylommatophora; family Geomitridae; genus Candidula; species Candidula unifasciata. The sequence goes on from CAJHNH020002719.1 coordinate 65,471, forward strand.
CAATGGTTACACTTCCCTTCTTCCCGTCAGAATTAATTAAATAAGAGTGAACACTGTAAATCTGACTAGAATCTTCTTTGCTTCGAGCAAACACATTCAGCGCGTACTCCCCAGGTATAGGCATATCCAGATCAAACGTCCAATTCTCTCCACTGTTATACACGTTGTGTGTCATTGTTCTTGAAGCTTCACTGTCAATTGTGTGCATCTCACAGAGAAGCTCCACATCCAGATCTGCTCTGAACTCAATTTTAACTGTCCCTTTCTTGGCGTTGATATGAGCTTCTGGATGTGATATTGCTTGCACCCCAAAGCTCTTGTCTGTTAAAGGATTTCTGCCTATAAGTCCGGTTGATAAGTTAGGAAATGGTGTCGTTTGGGGGTTGACGTTACTGCAGTTAATTAAGTAGTTGAGAATATTTTGTGCAGGTCCTTGCTTCTTTAAATCTTGGGCATACAGTTTTAAAGCATATTCACCTTTTTGAGGTAATCTTAGATGCACAAGAGCTTCACTGGATGTCAACTCAGCAGCCGAGTACTTTATTAGTGTGGTGTCTTCCAGAAGCGAATGCTTCAGTAACTGGTAAAAAGCAAGATTCCGATCTTTGGCAAGTTTGATCTCGACGATGCCATCTTTTGTTATAATTTCAGCTTGTTTATGGGACAGAGGTTTCAATCCAGCTTCTTCGGTCTCTGACACAGGACCCCAACCTATCGGAGGACAATCGGGGTAAGGCAGGCAATTATGTTTGGCTTGTGGGCATTCGATAATATAGGTGCAACACAGATCAAATACATCTCCATCTTTGACATCCAATCCATATATATCTATTTTGAAGCTTCCTTTCACCGGAAACCTCAGAGAGAACCTGAGAAAATCTTTCTGCTTCTCGTACAGAACGAATCTGTCAAAGAACATGTCAATTTTAGTCTGGGTGGCAGCGCTGCGAGACCGGTACACCATGTACTTGAAGCGATGGTTGCTGCTTCTTTCTGCTGGCAGCCCAAAGCAGAGTTCCGTCTCCCCATCTTTAGTTTCCTGGATGCAGGCGATTTTGGTTCTCGGAACAATGCCCATACCTGTGCAGAAAGATGTGTTGTTGTTATATATTTGAAATATATAATCGTTATAATAGCTGATTATGTAATAGTTCTAAATATATAATAATTAAGTATACAATAGTCGAGTAACTATAATAACTAAGCACTGGTAAGTAAAAGTGAAAACACGGATCCTTTTTATACGACTTGCAAACCTTATATGTTTAAAGACCAACCACCCCCGTGTGGGTTCCGGGGCCCCATTGTGGGGAAAACAAGAATAGACCCACTGCCTCCCCAAAAGCATGTCGTAAGAGTCGACTAATGGGGAGCTTCCCTTGAAGTCGTAGTGCATCTGCCGGAGAGGCAAGGAACCGACAGTCTGTATTCAAGAGAATGAGATCTGTAAAACTGATGCACACGCAACACTTAGGTTCTGGAGCAGGACTGCAGTTCAGTAGTGGCCGAGCAACCAGAACCTTCCGCCAGAGTTTACAGCTGGTGAACGCGAAGAAGAATATTAATGTTAATTGAACATATTTTTGTTTAATTTAGGGTGGTGGGGGGAGGGGTGATATTTATACACTAAATAAATAACAACAAATAATACAGATTCAGGTATGAGTCTTTATCTACTACTTTACTACAGCGGTTTTCAAATTGTCTTCTGGTGTCCCCTGCCCACAATATATGGCATGACGCCCACGCACCCCCTCCCCCCACCCCTTTTTTTTTTTTTTTCAACTTAAGAAATGTGATTGCAAACAGGAGGACTCGCAGAAAAAAAAAAAAAAAGCATCAACATAAATCAAAGTGTCAAAAAACATATCTTATTGGCTTTATGTTTTTCAAATAGTTTATAAAATGTTTATAACGAAACCGAAAAACAGTCTCAATGAAATAAAATATTATAAGGTAAATGTAGCCAATTTCTAAATCGCTTCAAGGTTTCCCCTACTGCCGATTGGTCTGTAAAAATGTGGGTGCTTTTTCCATATGCCCGATGCGCCTAAATGCGTGAAAAGGAATCTTTACTTAACTTTTTACTTTTTCAAGGCCCCACCCCAACCCTTGTATCTTCTAGTCAACCCCCCCCCCCCCTTATTTTCTCCACAGCTCGAAACCCACTGCTCTAGTAGGTCTTTTGTGTAATGTCCTCACACCACAACAATAAATTCTTGATTCTTCTCTGTGGATAACACGGTCCAAGGCATCCTATTCTCAGAATCTACCTCATTACCTGTATCATTCATGTCCTGCATTGACATATCTTTATCACCACATGAGAAGCAGCCTTGGTTCAGTAGTTAGCACGCTTATTGACGGTCTAGTGATCATCGGTTCCTATTGGCATCGAGATATTTTGTTTTTCTAAATAATCAGCTGGCCTTCCTGGTCTTCTTCTTCACTTCCTCTTTTACCGCTGTGGGTGTCGAGGGAGATATAAGGTTCTGTTTCTAGATCTTCTGGCTGCCTCGACCATAGGCACATCGTGCTGTTGTAGAGTTTCTCTGATGTTATCCTTCCATCTTGTTCTTGGTCTACCCCGTGCTCTACGTCCTTCTTCTCTTTCCATGTATGCTTTGTATGGTATGGTGTCTTTAGATCTTTAGGCCGAGCACATCCGATTTCAGCAAGCTCCTAGTTAGTCGTATTTTACATTTTGTTAGTAGGCAGTAGGTCCACCCCCCCCCCACCCAACCCCATATTAGGGGTCCGGAATCCACACGGGGACAGGAGAGAACATAGAACACACCTATTTCATTACTCCATGTGTGGGTTCCGGGGTCTTACTGTGTGAAAAACAAGAATAGGCCCACTGCCTCCCCAACAAGCATGTCGTAAGAGTCGACTAATTGGAGCTTGCTTCAAAGGCGGATTGCATCTGCCCGAGCTACAAGGAGCAACCGTGGCTTTCGGCAGTATAGGATTCGATGCTAATTTGGTGACATTACTTGCTCTGTCGAACGCAAAATGGATAACACATGTGTTTCAGTGTATGTTCGGGTTTTTTTTTCTTGTCACAAAGTAATATTTATCCGTTTTTAATAAGTGTTTCATCTTCACTTCTGATTCACTTATAAGTGGTGTTTCAGGGAGTAGATTTAGTAAGATATTTGTATGATTCGCTTTAGATTTATTCTCTGTGTGTTGGTTTTCGTGAAACTATGCCAACCAAATGTTCTGTACCTGAGTGTGGCTCGAATTATGACCTTTCTAATGGATATATGAGTGTGTTTAGATTTCCTTTGGATTCTCTTTTAAGAAACAAATGGCTGAACAAAATTCCACGGAGAAATTGGACTCCTGGAAAAACCAGTGTAGCATTTGTGAAACATATTTGTACGTCAGATATTCTTATGTCTGACAAAAACACAGAGAAATATGGAATCGAGCATATACTCCCAAGAAAGAATCACGCTGTTAAAAAAAAATGCTTATCCAAACTATTTTTCCAGATCTTCCATCCTATTTATTGGTGAAAGTACCAGCCTCTCGCAAAACTCCAAAGAAACGTGTATCACATATTAATCGTAATTATGAGCAAAAAGTAAATGACTGGCAGTCCTCAGATATCATTACAGATTTCCAACATCTGGAGTCACAGATAGGAAACAAACTGAAAAGACAGTTTAAACAAAAAATTGGAAGGACACTTCTGTAGATGGAGCTTTAGCATGAATTGTTTTAAATGTCATTACCATACAGTCAGACTCTGCACCATCCATAGGTGTCAATATAAAGGTATTACTTGATATGACTATACAGGTCTTTGTTCGAAATAAAAAGGTTACAGACAGAGACCTTAATTGGGTTGTAGACAACAATAAACTTGTCAGATGGTCACAACTTGCAAAACTTGTAATTCATAACAATGCCTGGGATTATAGTAAAATTCTATGCTCAAATAGCTTTACAGATTTAATGGGAGAAGCAGGAAGTATTTTAAAAAGTGTTGTAGAGCAACAATGGACTTCTAATAGGACAGCTGAAGAAGTAACTGACCCACAAATAAACTTTCTTGAAGAGCAGCTGCAACTGTTAACCTGGTTAAAAACAGAAGGCGTTACAGTTGTAGCACATCTATGTTTTGCTTTTATGCTGTTCAATAAATCTCCAACATGCTACCGGTTTATAAGAAAATTTCGTATATTGTGCCAAACCCATTAAAGAACACAAATGAAACTTCACAGATGTCATTGTCTACTTATACTGTCAGCATCTCACAGTACTTGAAATTGAAACACGACAAACTGACTGAGCTAGGAAAGATTGCAGTTGTTCAGAAAGATGAAATACTTGTTAAATTTGCAATTACTACAATTGCTCACTCTGGGGACAGAGTTTACACTGATCTGCTGAAACCCAGCCAAACATTTACCGAGAACCCAGATTTTGCTGATAAACACATATTTTACTGCATGATTCTGTGCACTTGCTAAAATGCATTTGGAGAAACTGGGTCAACCAGAAAACACAGACCAGACATTTACTTATTCTTTAATAACTGGACAAATGCAAAACGCCTGTGATACTGATAGAGCTGCAGAACTAAACTTTTCTCATTTAAAGAAACTGTATTCTAGTGAGCAAAAGAATATTGCAAAACTGGCACCTAAACTTTCCCACAAAGCCATCTATCCCTCCAGCATGGACAGACAGAATGTTCCTCTTGCTTTTGGCAGTTTTTAATGAATATAATATTCCTGCTCTGCGTCTAGTGGGCAGTGATGAAACAGCAGATTGTATTTGAGGTCATCCTTAGATGGTCGCATACTGTTAATGTAAAAAGTAAATATGTAGGTAAAAAGACACTGAACTCATTCTCAAATCCTATATTGTCAAATGATGATGGACAAGCTGATTGGCTATCAAGAAAAACTGACCAAGGAAACACACAGTGCTCTGTTGCATACAGTGAGCACAATGCTTTCTCTAATCAAATATCTGCTTGCAACCACAGAAGCCAGTTTTATACTTCTTGGAAAGCTGCAGACTGACAACTTAAAAGCTTGGTTTGGCGAATATCGCCAGTTATCAGGAGCAAACTATATAAAAGCTGTTCAGCAAGTTTTAGAAGCAGAAAAGAAACTAAACGTTTACTCACTGCTAAGTATGTCCTCATCAACTTATGGAAATTTTCCTATCCATAACCTCTTAGAGATTCTTAGCAGCAATGAAGTGGAAAATGGGGATGACATAATTACTAATTGGGTTCAGTTGGACGTGAACACTGTTCCCCCCCCCCCCTACATAAACTCAAATGACTGTGAATTATTGGTTTCGGAAGATTCAGAGGAGTCATCAACGTGCTGCGTGCAGGAGTTTACTGCAGATGGACAGGCAATTAGCATATGATGTTGACTCGGGTGCAATGTCCACAGACTACATACAGCTGCTTGACAGTGGAGGTTTGAAATACCCTTCAAAGTTTACAATTTCATTGACTTTTGTAGCATATGCAGCTATGCAAAAGCTTATATCAGCTGATTTGGAAACAAAATTTATAGCCTATAAACATCACCAAAAAATTGCCTATGCATATTGTTTCACTCAGTTTACACAAATATTTCAATGATAGAATAGGTGGTGTCTGTGCTGAGGGTCGTTCTAAAGTAAACACTGCTTCCAAAGCGCTGCCATCTCTGGCAAATGTTTTTTCGATTAACTAAACAAAAATCTAAAACGATGCATCCTTGCTGGATAAATCATACAAGGAAAAGAAAAAACTCTCTAATTTCACTTCGTATGTGACTACATTATGGGACAGCAAAAATGTAAGTAGTTTCTGTTGTGTTTTCTGTTTCTATACCATATTGTGAATACCCATATCCAGGGCTATTCAACTAAGTTAGTCAATTTAAGTTTACTCAGATGCCAACACTGTGAAATTAGGGATCGTTATTGGCAAGAGGTCCGAGGCCCAGCGTAGAAAGACCATTATTTCAGTACAACCACAAATGATCCGCCGGCAACCCGCTAGGCCAGATTTGAAAAGCCTTGAGCTTACTGCTATAGTCTTTGTGGGCTAGTACTCAGGGGACGACCGGAATAACACCGAAGAAATGTGGCTGTCAGAGTGAACACGGAACATATTGTTAGCCCGCGGTGGTGACGTCACGTCAAGCTGATACGGTCAGCAGCTAGACCTTTCATACCGACGGCCCCGGAACACTAATAAGCCAGTGAAACGAATGTACTAAAAAACTCAGGCCCTGGCACAAAGCCCAAGTTAAATGGACCAACAACCAAGACTTTCCGCTGGAGCTCACAAAAGCTTAAGGAAGAAGAAGAAGAAGAAGACGAAGAAGAAGAAGAAGAAGAAGAAGACGAAGAAGAAGAAGACGAAGAAGAAGAAGAAGAAGAAGAAGAAGAAGAAGAAGAAGAAGAAGAAAGAAGAAGAAAAAGAAAAAGAAGAAGAAGATTTCAATACAAACCTAGGATGTGAAATCTTTCTCTAACATAGAAATGTGTCTCAAATTCCTTGGGGGTGACAATTTTTTCCAGTAGCTGCCACTGGGGTTGGTCAGGAAAGTGAGTCCAGATTAACTGATCAGGGTCCGGGAAAAAATAGAATTCGTTGATTCTGTGTTGTGTTTCTCCCTCGTTGGCGTTTTCTTCTTGCTCTTCGACATCGCCGTCTGCATCGACCAGCGCCCACTCACCTAAAAAGAAAATGGAATCGATATGTTTCTGTAATGCAAGCTATGAACGAGAAATAGGGAAAGGGTTGGAATTGAAGGATTGAACATCATCATGAAGTGCCTTGCGGACTTTCATGGACGATCATGCCTCTCAACATACTACAATCGTCAACAGAATGTATCAGTTCGTGTGGCGACAACCGTCCATGCCATGACAAAAGAGAATCTTCTCACGCTGTCTTCTTCTGTCTCTCGTCTCTGTCTCTCGTCTCTCTCTCTCTCTCTCTCTCTCTCTCTCTCTCTCTCTCTCTCTCTCTTTCTCTCCTTTTGTGTGCAAAGATCTTTTCAGTGGTCACACCATGTTCCTTTTCCCCCATAAAATGACCAAACATGAGGACTGTCTCTTTCTGATGTTTATATGTTGCCTCGTTCAAAACCATCTGACTTGCTCTGTTCGACAATTACAGGATAACGCTTTTTTGTGTGGAAATAGTGTCTTTTACTCTTATCTAATAGCATAAAATACCAAAACATAAGAGCTAATTTTCTAGGCCTTTCGGCAGTTTATTCTCTCCTCCCTCCCCACCCACCAACATTTCCCCTCTTCAGGATTGCAATCAGAAGATTTGATACTCAGTGACTCAGTGAACCACTATTAGGATACAGTCACCTCGCACTAGCTCACCTGCCTACAACCTACTCCACCCCTCCCCCTTCCCAACCTTTCCTGATATGATTATTTTTTTTTTTTACAAATACAAATGTTATGTCTTCATGTGGCTGAAATATTTGTCTAACCTAAGCCTAATTTCTTTCTTCAACTCTATTTATATTCATCGACTCTTTAGAAGTTGAGTCTCCTCCCTCCCCCCTCCCTCTAAATACATACATACATACACACATGTATTCACAAAGACGATCAGCTAGACAAATATTTTCACATTTTTTTTAACGTATCCAGAAACCATGAGTTGTAAACCCTTTGGCTCAGTACTATGGATATCGCAACCCTTTGGCATTGATTCCATTATAGGTACCGTTAATCTGGGTGAAATGTGGCTTTTCTGCCTACCCCCGGGAGTGAACCCGGACCACAAGGAGTTCGTCACCCGGCCGCCGCGAAAGTCAGGTTTAACCAACTTCGCTAGAGAGCCGGGCAAATATTTTCACATAAACAACTTTATAGCACTGACCTGTTTTCTTGCCCACAACACAGGCGCTGGCCCAGAATGCATCGATGAACCGCCAATTGCCACCAACAAAGACAGCGTTCCACTGGGCACTCATCCTCTCTTTGTTCAGCGACTTCCCTATCTCGTACGCTGCACTTTTGTTGATACCACCCACGATGACACAAGGGATCCCTGCCAGTCTGCACCAAGGAAAGATCGAGATGATTTCAACGGAAGTAGCAAGTATTCAAAAATTAAAGAGCATAAGGGTTAATGTCTTCTTCTTCTTCTTCTTCTTCTTCTTCTTCTTCTTCTTCTTCTTCTTCTTCTTCTTCTTCTTCTTCTTCTTCTTCTTCTTCTTCTTCTCTTCTTCTTCTTCTTCTTCTTCTTCTTCTTCTTCTTCTTCTTTTCTTCTTCTTCTTCTTCTCTTCTTCTTCTTCTTCTTCTTCTTCTTCTTCTTCTTCTTCTTCGTCTTCTTTCTTCTTCTTCTTCTTCTTCTTTTCTTCTTCTTCTTCTTCTTCTTCTTCTTCTTCTTCTTCTTCTTCTCTTCTTCTTCTCTTCTTCTTCTTCTTCTTCTTCTCTTCTTCTTCACTTCTTCTTCTTCTTCTTCTTCTTCTTCTTCTTCTTCTTCTTCTTCTTCTTTCTTTCTTCTTTTCTTCTCTTTCTTCTTCTTCTTCTTCTTCTTCTTCTTCTCGTCTGCTTCTTCTTCTTCTTCTTCTCTCTTCTTCTCTTCTTCTTCTTCTTCTTCTTCTTCTTCTTCTTCTTCTTCTCTTCGCTCTCTTCTTTCTTCTTCTTCTTCTTCTTCTTCTTCTTCTTCTTCTTCTTCTTCTTTCTTCTTCTTCTTCTTCTCTTCTTCTTCTTCCTCTTCTTCTTCTTCTTCTTCTTCTTCTTCTTCTTCTTCTTCTTCTTCTTCTTCTTCTTCTTCTTCTTCTTCTTCTTCTTTCTTCTTCTTCTTCTTCTTCTTCTTCTTCTTCTTCTTCTTCTTCTTCTTCTTCTTCTTCTTCTTCTTCTCTTCTTCTTCTTCTTTTTTTCTTCTTCGTCTTTCTTCTTTCTTCTTCTTTCTTCTTCTTAGCTTCTCTTCTTCTTCTTCTTCTTCTTCTTCTTCTTCTTTTCTTCTTCTTCTTCTTCTTCTTCTTCTTTTCTTCTTCTCTTCTTTTTCTTCTTCTTCTTCTTTCTTCTTCTTCTTCTTCTTTCTTTCTTCTTCTTCTTCTTCTTCTTCTCTTTCTTCTTCTCTTCTTTTCTCTCTTTCCCTTCTCTTCTCTTTCTTCTTCTTTTTCTTCTTCTTTTCTTCTTCTTTCTTCTTCTTCTTTCTTCTTCTTCTTCTTCTTCTTCTTCTTCTTCTTCTTTCTTCTTCTTCTTCTTCTTCTTTCTTCTTCTTCTTCTTCTCTTCTTCTTCTTCTTCTCTTCTCTTCTTCTTCTTCTTCTTCTTCTTTCTTTTCTTCTTCTTCTTCTTTTCTTCTTCTTCTTCTTCTTTCTTCTTCTTCTTCTTCTTCTTCTTCTTCTTTCTTCTTCTTCTTCTTCTTCTTCTTTTCTTCTTCTTCTTCTTCTTCTTCTTCTTCTTCTTCTTCTTCCTCTTCTTCCTCCTCCTTCTGCCTCCTCCTCTTCTCCTCCTCCTCCTCCTCCTCTCTCCTCCGTCCTTTCTCCTCCTCCTCTTCTTCTTCTTCTTCTTCTTCTTCTTCTTCTTCTTCTTCTTTCTCACTTCTTCTTCTCTTCTTCTTCTTCTTCTTCTTCTTCTTCGCGTTTCACCAGCTGTAAACTCTGGCGGAAGGTTCTGGTTGTTTATCCTTTTCTGGATTGTAGTCCTGTTTCAGAACCTGAGTGTTGCGTGTGCATCCGTTTTACAGATCTGACTCATTTCTATGCAGACTGCTGGTTCCTTGCCTCTCAGGCAGATGCATCCGACTTTAAAGGAAGCTCCCCATTAGTCGATTCTTACGACATGCTTTTGGGTAGGCATTGGGTCTATTCTTGTTTTCCCTCTAAAAGGCCCCGGAACCCACACGGGGAAGAGTTAATGTATACGGAGCTGTCATTAAAACCCGTTCCTATGGTTTATTATAAAAGCATGAAAGACGCAACGACACATGGGGAAGAATTTAAAGAAAAACACTAATCCCAAATGTATTATCCACTACTGGTTGGTCAGAAAAAGTCGCGGTAGGCATTTAAGTAAGCATCCCATTGCTTAGGTAGGGGGTGAATGCCGTGCGAAAAAAAAAGAAAACAACAACACAGGATTGTGGCGGCTCACTGAACCAGGTTTATACAGCGTTCATTATGTAAGCATGTTTATTGGGTATCTTTGCCTCATCGAAAGCTTCATTTTTAGGGGTCCCGCCGAATGAAAACCACATGGTGATAAATCACGCAGGAAGAACGCCTGCCAGGACGTTTATAATCGATGATTTTATGCAGTTTGTCTAATGTTTACAAACAGAAGCCAGAGTTGTCTACCTAAGATTATATTTTCAAAGATTAAAAAAAAAAAAAAAAAAAAACAGAATAAAGAAGACAACCACATCACGTATTAGACGTTTTTCAGAGCTTAAAAGCATTTTAATAAAAAAACAGTAAGATCAAGGCCAAAATCAAAAGAAAAAAACAATAAGTTGGCCTACTATTAAAAAAAATTATGTGTCTAAAGATGTCTCATCCGCCAGTTTGTGGGGGTGGGGAGGGGGAGGGGGGATCGCGGGTTAAGGTGTTTCCCCCCCCCCCCCCCCCCCCACCAAATACATGCATAGAATTTCTTTTTTTTTAAAGATTTATTTAATATGTATCTTATTATTTCGAGTAGATTATTATATTGTTCGCCATTCAGCTAATTATTATTATTATTTTATTACACTCTCAGCTAATTATTACTATTATTATTACCCTCCTAACACAACTTGAGCCCTATTCATAAAATGTGTAAGGATGTAGAGCCTTTCCAATGTTTTCTTATTGTCGGGGTCTTCGTTGTTGTGTCTCTTAATAGAAGGAAACAAAGGGAAGCAATCGAGAGAAGAATAAGGAAGAACGCAGCAGAAGTCATGACAGAGAAGAACGCAACAGAAGTCATGACAGAGAAGAACGCTGCAGAAGTCATGACAGAGAAGAAGACAAACAGCAAGGTAATGCCAGCTGAAAGTGTTACCACGACACAGGCACGCACTTGCCCGGAAATCATCAATGAACCTCAAGTCAGCAAAGACAGCCGCATTTGGAGGTGTGAGATATACCAGGGCATGGACAAATATATTCATTCTCTGCTTCATTGTGATTTTAGTTAGGAGTTTGTGTGTGTTTATTCTACGTCTCCTTGCGCTGCTTGCTCTGAAGCAGACACTCGTGATTACTACTCTGATCCTTAAATCCTCTATTTAAATGAGATGATACACCTATGTTTGGTACTACACATTGATACATATCACACCTCAAAGTCAACATGACCAGACGAATTAAATTTTATCGAGCACGCTAGCAAATGAGGCAGACAGAATACGGAGTAAAGAAAAACTAGGGGAAATGACGTCATGTTTCAACAACAGTGTTGCAACAGCGTCAGTTTCAGTGAATTGGCTGCATAGTTACCCCATGACACTCTCGATGCCAATTGAAGATAATACCAAATTGAAGGGTTATAGAACTATTCAGTTACAGAATACATTCGGTAAAATTCTTGAAACGATAGTGGCGGTCATAACAAACGAAGACAGTTTAAAACCACAAGGTAACAAATACAGCAGTTATGATATTATCGCATTAAAATAGAGCATAACAGGATTAGAGTCGTGATCATGAATTTCAACTTCAGAACAAGCTAAGAAAGAAGAAGAAGAAGAAGAAGAAGAAGAAGAAGAAGAAGAAGAAGAAGAAGAAGAAGAAGAAGAAGAAGAAGAAGAAGAAGAAGAAGAAGAAGAAGAAGAAGAAGAAGAAAAGAAGAAGAAGAAGAAGAAGAAGAAGAAGAAGAAGAAAACGAGGAATAATAATAATAATAATAATAATAATAAGAAGAAGAAGAAGAAGAAGAATAAACACACACAAACTCCTAATTACAATCACAAAGAAACAGGGAATGAATATATTCATTTATGGTTATAGGAGTTTCTATTCTTTATTGTGTGTGTGTGTGTGTGTGTGTGCGCGTGTGTGTGTGTGTGCGTGCGCGCTAGCGTGTTTTATTTTTTAAATACATCGGCACGCTTGCCAACGTCATGCGCATTTTTCGACATAAAAAAACACTGACCATGACCAAGAAAGCACATGTGAACTAATTAGGCTGGAACCATTGATTGAGAAATAAATCCTTACAGAAAGACACGGAGAACAGATGGTGATGCAATACTTTGGGACAGGTGTGGGGGAAAGGGATGGTGATGTTAATTGTTTGAGGCAGGGCAGGGAAAAATGGTCGGGGAAGGATATACAGAGAGACGGAAATTGAATAGGAAAGGGCAGCAGAAAAATTAACCGCTAATACATCCCTGCGAAGCTTGTCTAGGCATTTCGCCTTTTCCAAACGTCATCAGTCAAGAAGTACCATTAAACCCCCTGTCACGTGACAGATATCAATGTTACTGGTATCGGAGGTAAATCGATACTGCCTTTTATCGACCCCTGTATGGCGGAATTAATAGAAACTCAATGAGGTACCCTTTTTTTTAACGTATATCTGGTCTTTTTATCTCGCTTTACTTGTTCGTTGGGTATGAGTGGTTGGTTGTATACAGGTTTGGTGCTTTTCTTTCTTTCTCTCTTTCTTTCTTTCTTGTTTCTTTCTTTCTTTCTTTCTTTCTTTCTTTCTTTCTTTCTTTCTTTCTTTCTTTCTTTCTTTCTTTCTTTCTTTCTTTCTTTCTTTCTTTCTTTCTTTCTTTCTTTCTTTCTTTCTTTCTTTCTTTTCTTTCTTTCTTTCTTTCTTTCTTTCTTTCTTTCTTCTCTTTCTTTCTTTCTTTCTTTCTTTCTCTTTCTTTCTTTGTCTTTCTGTCTTTCTGTCTGTCTTTCTGTCTTCTTTCTTCTTTTCTTTTTCTTTCTTTCTTCTTTCTTTCTTTTTCTTTCTTTCTTTCTTTCTTTCTTTCTTTCTTTCTTTTCTTTCTTTCTTTCTTTCTTTCTTCTTTTCTTTCTTTTTTCTTCTTTCTTCTTTCTTTCTTTCTCTTTCTTTCTTTCTTTCTTGTCTTTCTTTCTTCTTCTTTCTTTCTTTCTTTTCTTTCTTTCTTTCTTTCTTTTCTTTCTTTCTTCTTTCTTTCTTCTTTCTTTCTTTCTTTCTTCTTTCTTTCTTTCTTTCTTTCTTTCTGTCTGTCTGTCTGTCTGTCTGTCTTTCTGTCTTTCTGTCTGTCTTTCTTTCTGTCTTTCTTTCTGTCTGTCTTTCTGTCTGTCTGTCTTTCTGTTGTCTTTGTCCTGTTGCGTTCGTGCCGTTCTTTCTTTCGTTCTTCTTTCTTTCTTTTTCTTCTTTTCTTTCTTTCTTTCTTTTCTTTCTTTCTTTCTTTCTTTCTTTTCTTCTTTCTTTCTCTTCTTTCTCTTTCTTTCTTTTCTTTCTTTTTTCTTTCTTTCTTTCTTTCTTTCTTTCTTTTTTCTTTTCTTTCTTTCTTTCTTCTTTCTTTCTTTCTTTCTTTCTTTGGGGCACCTTCTTGTGGTGCTGCCAACACTTATACTAACTTGGCTAACGTTTTACACAATGTCTCATTATAATCGTAAAGCTCAAGACTTTGTGTAAGGCGGTGTTGCACAATCTAATCGTTCCTGTTGCTTGACAGATTGGGAAAACAGACATGCACACATCGTGCTGTACGGACTGGGCTAGTGTCTCTGACACTAACACGATTGCGTGACCTGCAAGTAAAGCACGGTGAAGCACCCGAATAGGCCGCTTTTGAGACCACGACAGGAGGCATTATAACCAGCTCCTCATAGGAGCAATCAGCTGAGATACTTTGGAGTGGCTACTGCATACAAGAACTGTGCATTTATGGGAGTGCCCTAAGTGCAGTGACGACGTTTGTAATATCATAATATAGCATAGCATAACATAACATATAATTTAACATAACATAACATAAAATTTAACATAACATAACATAACATATAATTTAACATAACATAACATATAATTTAACATAACATAACATATAATTTAACATAACATAACATATATAATTTAACATAACATAACATAACTGACACAGCCCTGCCATCAAATGAGCGTGATTACCCATATTGTTCTGTATCCGTTGGAAATATTCCATGGGTGAGTGCCTCGGAGGCTGGCGGCTCAGCTGTGAAGGGAGTCATAAATTAGCGATGCAAATATTGGATAAGCAGAGTTAAGGCCGTCTTGTGCAGTGCATGACGTAATTATACTCTCTGGAGTATCGAAGAATTGAAGTCACAGAGACAGATAGGTGGATAGCTAGGAAGACAAGCGGGTAGCTAGGAAGACAGGTGGGTAGCTAGGTAGATAGGTGGGTAGATAGGTGGGTAGATAGGTGGGTAGCTAGGTAGACAAATGGGAAGCTAGGTAGACCGGTGGGTAGCTAGGAAGACATGTGGGTAGCTAGGAAGACAGGTGGGTAGCTAGGTGGACAGGTGGGTAGCTAGGTAGATAGGTGGGTAGCTAGGTAGGTGGGTAGCTAGGAAGAGCGGACGGACGGACAGACGTAGGCCGCGTGGTCAGATACCAGGGCAGCATATAACAAGCCTAACATTCCACTTGTGTCAACGGCTTCGGCCGCAGGAGCGCATTGAGGCTAGACGCTCGCGTGCGGATCAGAAGGTCGTGGGTTCGCTCCCTGGCGGAGCGGGACGTTTTTAAAAAAATGACCATGACTCCCAGGTCGACCCAGCCTGGAGTGGGTACCGGGTGTAGTCTAGGGAAGTAAAGGCGGCTGGCGTGATACTGACCACATCACACATCTTGTGCCGATTGGTCTATAAAAATATAGGCCTAGCCCCATATGCCCTATTCGCCTAAAGGCGGGGAAAAGGGACCTTTACTTTTTACTCTTACCTAGGAAGAGGAAATGCAAGATATACACTTAATTTTCTGAAAGGGCATACCAGGCCCTTAGTAGTCTTTGGTAGCTGGTCTAATGGGCAAGCTCCGTCAGGTTAACAGAGAGCACTGCTCCTCTTTATCTTGCTGAGCTTTATCGTTCGTTCGGCGTACGATGTATTACCGTCCGGTGTTAACATGGTTAAATGGTCTGCGACCAACGATCCGACTTGCCCGTTGTGCAAATCGAAGCAAACTCTTGAGCACGTCCTGTCCGCGTGCAGGAAAGCTCTAGGTCAAGGCCGATACACCTGGCGCCACAACAAGGTGCTAAAGGAGTTAGCAGCCGTTGTCGACCAGGCTAGAATGAGGGCTAATGCCAGAGCCAGTTCTAGTATCGTCCCCATTCGTTTCCTCAAGGCTGGGCAGGTTCCAAAAGGTAATGTCAACAAAAACGCATTCACCTCCGAATACGTTTAGGAATCGTGGGCCGAAACGTGTGTCGAAAGAGGATAATTTCTACTGATGACTGTAGATCCCCGCTGTACTTGCTCCCTGTGAGTTTATTCCAATTGTACGTGGCTAGCCCACAAGACTACCAGGAAAGACTGGTGACTATCGGGAAAGACCTTTTGACACCTATGGAAAGACTGGCCCCCCGGTATCGCCGGGGGGATAAACTGACATCTGGAGACAGATGTCGACTGTGGACCGGGTTGTTCACCTCTAACACAGTATAATACCTCCGATTGCGTTAAACCACAAAGAAATATGCCCCCAGGGCCCTCCGAAAGGGGGAGAGAATGAAGGGCCCAATTTGATTGATACCCTCTGTGACGACTTTGCTAGCCCCCGGACTGAGATACTCGCCCAACGTCCGGGCTGGCTCTGTACATGTGGGAAAAGCTTCACGGGGTTGCATGGTCTGAGAACGCATGCCGGAAGAATGAAATGCGAGGGTGCTCCACGCAGTAAACGCCGCCGCAAAACTACCACTCCTGTGGTAGTTTCTGAGTCGTCAGGGTACGACGGGCAGGGTGAACCCCACTCGCCCGGAGAGGCCCATGACGTCGACTGCGGAGGAGCACCTTTGATGATTTCTGAAGAAGTGCGTTCCAAGATCAGGTTTCCACCTGCGAGCGAGAAGGTGGTGTGGTGTAAGTTGGAGGCTACATTATGTGAGGTACTTAAACAAACTCTTAACAAGAAGTCGCTAGGCGACAAGCTTACTAAATTTGGTGATGTAATATATGAACACTGCTCCCGCGAGTTCGGGACAGTAGTAAAGGCACAGCCGGGTGCCAAGCAGAATACTAGCAGGAGGCAGAGGGACATTCTGAAGTGTCGGGCAGACAAGAATGCCCTCAGAAAACGGTTCAAAGCCGCTACAGGCAGCGAACGGGAGGGGCTGTACGAAGTTTGGTTGCATTTAAAGAACAAACACAGTGCCCTCTGTCGTGCCGAGCGTTTCTGTAACAACAGACGCAGAACCAAAAGGGAGCGAGAGAAATTCTTTAGGGACCCGTATCAGTTCGCCCGAGGTCTATTCGAGCAACCGAAGTCTGGGACTCTGGTTGTCAGTCAGGAAGAACTAGAGCTACATCTACGCAAGATGTACTCGGATAAAAAGAGGAGTGAGCCTCTCGATGACAATCCAGAGATCCTTAGCGGACTCAAACAGCCTTCGGTGCCGAAGGTACCATTTAAAACTGGTACCTCCCCTTTGGTCTGAGGTTGAGGACGTTGTGAAAAAAAGCCAGCGGCAAGTCTGCCCCAGGTCCGAACGGTGTTCCGTACGTTCTTTACAAGCGTTGCCCGAAAATCCTTAAAATGCTTCACGTCTTGTTGAGACAAGCGTGGATCCGCAATCACATATGTCCAGAGTGGTCAAAGGCAAATGGGGTCTACATTCCCAAAGAGCAGGACTCGAAGAGTCTTTCCCAATTCAGGCCCATCTCGCTGTTGAATGTTGAGGGTAAGATATTCTTCTCAGTCATGGCTCGCCGGCTCACACAGTATCTGATGACTAACAAGTACATAGATACGAGTGTTCAGAAGGGTGGCATTCCAGGCGTTCCTGGGTGCCTTGAACACGCGACCATGATTTGGGAGGCTATCCAGAGAGCCAAGCATGAGAGAACCGATTTGCACGTTATATGGTTGGACTTAGCCAACGCCTACGGGGCAGTCCCCCATAGGCTACTGTGGCGAGCCCTTCGCATGTTTCACGTACCGACACAGATCAGTCAAATGGTCGAGCAATATTTCTCTAAGTTCGCTTTGCGCTTCTCTACCTCGACGTTTACCACGAGGTGGACTGAGTTGCAGATTGGGATAGCTATGGGCTGTACGATCTCACCCATACTGTTTGTCATGGCAATGCAGATCATGTTGGACGGGCCGGCCGGCTACGGACTGGGCCTTCAAATAGGGGATCACTGGTTGCCGCCACTGCGCGCATTTATGGATGACACGACTATTATAACGGGCAGCGAGGAGTCTGCCCGCACGATCCTGAATAGATTGGACGCGGTGGTCCAATGGAGCGGTATGCAGTTCAAACCGCAGAAGTCGAGGAGTCTGTCAATCCATAAGGGCAAGGTTTCGGCGACCAGTTTTACGGTGGCAAGGAACAAGATCCCTACGGTTCTGGAGGAACCGGTGAAGAGCCTCGGTCGCGTCTACGATTCGAAGTTATCTGACCGAGCGGAAGTCCGGCGAATACATGAGTCACTGGCTACAGGCCTGCTCGCGATCGAGCGATGCAGGCTGATCGGAAAATTCAAGGTATGGTGTCTCCAATTCATGTTGATTCCGAAGCTTCTATGGCCACTGCTAGTCTACGAGGTGACGATGACTGCAGTGGAAACCATGGAAAAGAAAATCAACACAGCCTTAAGAAAGTGGATTGGTGCACCGCCTTGTCTGACCGACGTGGCTCTGTATTGTAAGCAGGCTAAGCTGGTACTTCCGTTCAAGTCAATAACCGAAGAGTTTAAAGTCGGCAAGGTAAGGCTCGCCATGCTCTTGCGCGAGTCTTCAGACCCAAATGTCATCGCTGTCCAGCCCGCTCTAAAGACTGGCCAGAAGTGGAGGGTCCTCGATGCGATTGAATCTGCTCAGAACGCACTAAAATTGAAGGAGGTAATGGGTTACACACAAACCGACCGTCGAGGCCTAGGGCACGGGAAGGTCAATTGGTGGTCAAAGGCCTCAGCCAAAGAGCGCCGAGACATGGTGATACAAACGGTGAGGGACAACGAAAACGAGGTTCGGGTCCAGAAAGCTGCCCAGCAGTCGCAGCAGGGCCATTGGGTCAGCCTGGAGAGCGCATTGCCGAGAATACTCACATGGGGTGAGATCTGGCGGATGACCCCGCTGCGACTGAGCTTTATCGTTCGTTCGGCGTACGATGTATTACCGTCCGGTGTTAACATGGTTAAATGGTCTGCGACCAACGATCCGACTTGCCCGTTGTGCAAATCGAAGCAAACTCTTGAGCACGTCCTGTCCGCGTGCAGGAAAGCTCTAGGTCAAGGCCGATACACCTGGCGCCACAACAAGGTGCTAAAGGAGTTAGCAGCCGTTGTCGACCAGGCTAGAATGAGGGCTAATGCCAGAGCCAGTTCTAGTATCGTCCCCATTCGTTTCCTCAAGGCTGGGCAGGTTCCAAAAGGTAATGTCAACAAAAACGCATTCGCTCCATCTGTGCTAGACTCTGCGAGGGACTGGTTACTGGCGTTTGATCTGCCAGGACATGAACGGTATCCCGAGTTGATCCGTAAAACCGGCCTGCGACCGGACATCGTTCTCCATTCTGCGCAAAAACGGCAACTCATCCTGATTGAGTTGACGGTCCCGTTTGAGTCGCGGATGGAGGAGAATCACTTGTACAAGCTCGAAAAGTACAGTGATTTAGCAGCCGGTTTGAGGAGAAACGAGGCTTACACAGTGCGGGTATTTGCCGTCGAAGTGGGAGCGAGAGGCCTCGTTTCCACTTCGCTCTACAATGTGGTAAAAGAACTAGGATTGCGCGGTAATGAACGGAAACGGGCACTCAAAAAACTGGGAGAGGTAGCCGAGAGGGCCTCTAGCTGGCTGTGGACGCAGCGCAACAACGTAGGGGACGGGCCTCGGTGAGCTGGTCCGGGTATCTAGTGGAAAAGAGTTTCTTATCCCTTTGAAAGTCCATCGTGTCCGAATTGTCTGCCAGTGTTCCTCTGCCAACTGCTAATAAAAGTCTAATCATGTGTCCGGTAAACCAAAGTAAGCTTGTCGCTCGGTCGTCCAGGCACGCTGACTGTTCTAATTAAGCTGCCGTGGCGGCTTCTTATCTCACAGTACCTCCTTCGAAACCACCAAGTCGTCTTGTCTCTGGCCGAAAGTATAACACCATCCGGTAATTCTGTGCAGCGGGGAAGCAGCCCTGAGCTTCATGAACTCAGGTGGGCCCACCTCCGAATACGTTTAGGAATCGTGGGCCGAAACGTGTGTCGAAAGAGGATAATTTCTACTGATGACTGTAGATCCCCGCTGTACTTGCTCCCTGTGAGTTTATTCCTATTGCAGCTTCTGCTGCATGCTTTGTTACTACAGAAATGGTTTCACTTTCCTTTGGAGTCAACAGTGCAGGTCGTCTGAGGTCTGAGGTTTGCACAACGTATCGACATCATGGCACACAGGTAGTAAGCCATAAGTGCTCCGTTCTTCTTCTAACTCAAGTCTGAGGCCGAAGAAGCTCAGCAGAGTGCACAGGCTCTATAGCACCGGCGAGAATCCTGAAATACTTTGGTTAGATTTGTAACCATACATTTTGTCCTGGCAGCGCCGTTAGGCTACTCTTTTCGATTTCCAGGAATTTGTTTAACGTGCTCAGCAATGCACACGGGCGTCCGATCTCAATACCCAGAAGCCAAGGGGAATTACTATGTCCAAGTCCACGTAAAAATAATCCTAGCCATTACAGGGGTTTGAACCCGGAACCGCCAACACTCAAGGCGGACACTATGTCTAGAGAACAGGCAGCACCCTCAGTGCAGGCCGAGAATGGGATAAAGCTGAATGGGCAACACAATACACCCAGGTTTTGTGCCATGCAGGCGTGCCGACACACACACAAAAAAAACACGTGGGAAAAAAAAGGGGATGGGGTGTTCAGCCACCGTTTGCCTTACAAATTGTAGGCGAATACGGGAGGAAAGGGGAGGGGCGCTCATAGGCCACAGTCTTTGGTTAGGAGCTTACTATGACTAATAATAATAATAATCAAAATAATACTAATAATATTAATACTGTACTGAATGGTAAATAAATATAACTATACGTCTTAAAAAATATGAAATATAAAAACAATACTTTTAATGAGAATTTCAACACGCGGAGATAGAAAAAAGTGGTCGGTAAAGAGACCATTTACGATATTTTGTTTTTTGGAGTGTGGGAATTTTGAATTTACATTTTTTTTTCAAAAGGAAAAGGAGATGGGAGGGGGGGGGGGGGGGGTGCGGCTTAAAGAGCGTAAGCCACCAAGTTAAGGCTTACGTATGAAAAGGAATTTCATCACTGGCACTAACTGAGTGGCTCGCTACCTTTCTAATGCCGCGACCCTTCACTACAGTTCCTCGTGTTGTGGTAGTCCCCAACCATAAAATTATTTTCATTGCTACTTCTTAACTTCAAAGAATATGTGTTTTCTGATTGTTTTAGGCGACCCCCCGTGAAAGGGTCGTTCGACCCACAAAAGGGTCGCTACCCCCAGACTGAGATCAGCTGCCCTAACTGGTATCGATATTGACAGTGACTCTCACGCCCTCCTATAGCAGTAGTTACCGATTACTGGTTGAAGAATCGACATCATAGCACACCGAACATACAAACAGATGCTCCGTCTCCCGCAGCAAAAGTCTTACGATGTAGAGGATGACTGTTTCAGTAGCACACTGGTTGCAACACAATGTACTTCTTTAATTTGCCATTTCTTTCTCGTTCCAAACTTAATTTCAAACTGATTCAACATTAGACACTGTGCTTCATCTAACAAAGTATCTTCTATCACTGTTCATTGTACATTATTCATTTTTTTAGATCATCTTCATCGCACATCGGACATGACCATAAGTGCTCCGATCTCCTCCTGAGTAGGTCTCTTAAGTGTTTTTTGGCTAACAACTCCCGTTCTGTTCTTGCTGATGTAATGACGGGTGGCTTCCGCATGGTTTTCCTGTCTTGCCGCTCCAATTGTACACCCAGGGTATGTACTCTTCTTCTGCCTTTCTATCCCCCAATGGAGCATAGACCCTCAACCAACTCACGCCAAGTCGTTCTATCCTTCGCCATTGCATGGAGCTCTCCCCATGTCCTTCCCATCTGTCTAACTTCATTCTCCAGCTCTTTTATCCATGTATTTTTTGGCCTTTCTTTATTCCTATGCCACTGTGGGTTCCAGTGCACAGACATTCTAGTTATGCTGCTCTCCTGTTTTCTCAGTGTGTGTCCTATCCAACGCCAGCTTCTTTTCCTCACCTCTTGGTCCACTGGAGCTTGTTTAGTTCTCTCCCAAAGTTCTACATTAGTTATTCTATAATATCATTTAATTCCCTCTATTCTGCGCAGGCACCAGTTAATGAATGTCTGTAATTTATTAGTAATTGTCTTAGTTGTTATCCATGTTTCCGCCCCATGCAATAGTACTATCTGACATTAGAATTAAAAATGTTTAGTTTTGTATTTCTTTTAATTTCTTTTGACCTCCATAAATTCCCTAGTGCTATGAAAGCCCCTCTTGCCTTTTGTATTCTTATTTTAATATCTCTATCAGTTCCTCCATCTGTGTCTATATCACTGCCCAAATATGTGTACGACTCAACGTCTTAGAGTGGGGTGCCATTAAGAGAAACCACATTACTATTTGCCTCTCATTATCTTTGTCTTTCTTTTATGGATTTTCAGACCAAGCTGCTGTGATCTCGCATCAAGTATATTTAATTTATCTTGCATCTATTCAGTGAAAAATCGTTTTCCACGAAACTGAAAGCCTCACAGCGTTTATTCTTTCGTATGGCTTTGATGATGTTTTTCCTGTCCATACGGGGACAATTCCTGATAGTTGCACTGCAAGCCAGAGCGTATCATCTACCAGAATTCATTCACAGAGGGTTTTCAGAATGTATATCTTGTCAAACAGTAGTGGTCTTGACAAACAGTAGTGGTCTTGTCAAACAGTAGTGGTCTTGACAAACAGTAGTGGTCTTGACAAACAGTAGTGTTTCTACGGATGGTACCGCATCGCTGCATCAATAATAAAACCACATACAATTAGAAGTACCGAGGAATACGAGAACACGATGTAGAGATAAAGAAACATGCCTATTTTCTTGCTAAAGCATACATGAAATCAGAGAAATAAATTGCCAGATCGATAGGCATTGATAAGGGTCGTGCAAAATTAAATGGAATCGACTTTATTTGTGGTTTTAATCTGTTTTGTTTTTAGCCAAATTTCTGAAGCGAGCAAATCAGCTCATGTTAATGTTAGGGGCTGTTTACTTAATTGCTATTAGTTTAGTATTTTGTTAGAGTCAGTCGGTATGCATCTTTATAATGAATGAAATAAACGTTGAAGGAGATGCGTACCTTTAAATATTTCATATAAACCTATAAATATTTCCTTCGCTGAACATCTCTTTTTCCCTGTAAGTATGCCAGGCAGTGTGTATCACTTATTTACCGTATGAATACTTCCATCTTTAAATATCTCTTATATGCATAATGTAAATATCTCAGCCAGTAAATATCTTACATACATAATATAAATACAGCAGCCAGTAAATATTATATAATATAAAGCTGAAAATCCATGTGTCTGTCTATCTGGTACAGGGCCACGTCCAAAACAGTGACCAGTAGAGAAGGGAGAGGGGGGGGGGGGGGGCGAGCATTTGCAAAAGTCTTTCTGGCAGCAATGTGTAGGCTTATTGTGCAATTAGCAACAAAGTTTCTACGTATTTCTAATAATAAATGCCATTTTCACTAAAAGTTAACATTAGATACTTGTCAATTAGAATCTACATATTTTTATTTACTTCTGTTAAAAATTAGTTTGAGGGGACAAAAATACACACACATTATATTTCGATGTTCTCTCCATTCAGTCATGAAGCCTGAATTGAAACTGTCGCTTTCTTTAAGCAGTGAGAGATGAGCCACGAAAGCGTAGTAGCTTGACCCAATGTTTAGGGCGATAGCTTCATCGGTCACATTTTTGTGTAAAAGCCTCAGGTGCAGTTAAAAGCAGTTAACTCTAAAATACTCGATACATATATTGCAATCTTTAAATACATCTTAAATACATCTTAAATACATCTTAAATACTCGATAAATACTCCAGTCATTAAATATCTCTTACATCATCATCAATCAGCAAATTCTTTACAGAACGTCGCTCTCGTCATGGCACCCCTGAAAGTATCCCTTTCTTTAGCCAGCTCTCCAGCCCCATGTGCTTTCAGTGCCAATGCATTTTTAATGTCCTATATCCATCTTTGCGAAGGTCGACCCATACCTGGCTGTCCAAAACCTCCCTTTTTAAAACTCCACCCTCCATCGCCGGTTTTTCCAAACCACTCTGACGTTTGATGTGGCCAAAATACTCCAACTTTCGGAGCAGGACGCTGTTTATGAGCCAGTTCTCCTTGATGTTTAACTCGTGTAGAATGTCCATGTTTTTCCTCTTCCTTATCCATGGTATTCTAATAATTTTTCTGTAACATTTTAATTCTAAAGATCTAATCTTTTTCTTCAGTGACTGAGTGAGAACCTACTCAAAATGTGGGCCGCATTAGTGCAGTCGATAAGAGGCTCGCTTTCAAATCCATGCTGCGACTCGCTGCAGCACACGGCCGGTGTTCGAAACCGGGTGGTTCCCGGGGTTTACCCAGCCTCTAGGAAATGGGTACCAGAGTTGACACTCTGGGGTAAATGGAGGAACGTCACTGTAGCTACAGAGTTACGTGCGGACGGCGACACAGGCGGACAATTCTTATCGGCTGTCCGTACTGGTGGCAGAGCACTTATGGTTTATAACCGTGTTCAATGACGCTGGTTCACATCTTCCGACTATACTGTACCTGTACCTGTGCATCTCTTAATTACAGTATAAAATATCCTAGCCTTTGAAATCTTACATACACACTAAATTATCTCAGCATTTTAATGTCTATACACACCGTGTAACACTAAAGTTGCCAAGCTTTTTCCTAAAACACTTTCAACAAGTCTTTACTGCCAGTGGCCTGGTTCTCGAATTACTTGTTCTTTTCTATTTGTTAATTAGTGGTCGGTTTATTTGTTTTCTGTCCATCCACTGTGTTCATTGTGGGAATCGAACAGGCAGAAATATTGGCAAGTTCTGTACTACATTGGCTAACTGATGCATGACATACTAGATGTCGACTCGCTTTGGGAGGAACGGAACATCACAGAAGTACAGATAGATCGACACGGTCTGAAGAGAATGGGGAAGCGAGCAGTGACAGAGTGTTTGGCTAAAATGGCTAAAATATCTTGATCTGAAAACGGGACATCCTATTTATATTACAACTGAAAACGGGACATCTCACTAATATTGTGAGCTGAAAACGGGACATCTCACTAATATTTTGAGCTGAAAGCGATACATCTGACCAATATTTTGAGCTGAAAACGGGACATCTCACCAAAATTGTGAGCTGAAAACGGGACATATCACTATTATTGTGAGCTGAAAACAGGACATCCCACCAATATTTTGAGCTGAAAGCAGGACATCTCACCAATATTGTGAGGTGAAACAGGGACATATCATTAATATTGTGAGCTGAAAACGGGACATTTCACTAATATTTTCACCTGAAAGCGGGTCACCACACTAATATTGTGAGCCGAAAACGGGACATCTCACTAATATTGTGAGCTGAAAACGGGATCCTCACTTATATTGTGTGCTGAAAATGGGACATCTCACTAATATTGTGAGCCGAAAACGGGACATCTCACTAATATTGTGAGCTGAAAACGGGATCCTCACTAATATTGTGAGCTGAAAACGGGACATCTCACCAATATTTTGAGCGGAAAGCGGGACATTCGACCAATATTTTGAGCTGGAAACAGGATATTTCAAGCAAATCAGTTAAACCCACCACTTCCCCGTTTTTTGTTGGCATTAAAGTCCGAACAGTTGTCGCCAAGAAGTGAACGAAACAATGGGCTCTTTAATTGCAACGAAAGAAATGTTGCAATGAAAAACTTCCATCAACATATTTTAATCATTAAAAGTATCTAAAACTATGAAACTATGTAATCTGTTCTTTTGGCGAGTTAATTCCTTAGATTTTCATAAAACTGGACAATAGGCGGTTTTTTGTGAGTACCGACAGGACGGCCGTGACATACCTAAAAAAACCTAGACTGTCTCGATGAATACTGGGAGGTTTGGTCGTCCTAGGTTTGTGCGACACTCGACACTCAGAGGGAGCAGACATGGCATAGACTGCTACTGGCTCCATCTGAGTTGCAACACTTCGCTAGCTGCTATGGTTTGATGTTTTGAACAACGGATCAAAATCATGGCACACAGGGGTAACCCACAAGTGCTATGTTCTTCTTCTAACTCAAGTCTGAGTCAGAAGAAGCTCAGCACAATGTGCAGGCTCTGTAGCACCGGCGAGGATCTTGAAATACTTTGGGTAGATTTTAAACTCCAAATTTTGCCTTGGCAGCGCCTTTGTGCTATTTTTTTTTCTATTTCTAACTGTCAACGGATTTTTTTTTACGTGCGCAACAATGCACACAGGCGTCCGATCTCACTACCCAGAGACCAGGGTGAATTGCTAGAAGTCCAAGTCCACGTGAAAAAAACCCCAGCCCTACCGGGGATTGAACCCGGAATCTCTAGCACTCGAGGCGAACAACATGCCTCGAGATCACGCAGCCTCCTTAGCTGCTATGGATAACAGTGGATTGCTTATGGGAGTGTCCCGTGTGCTTTGATGTGTCAGTTTTTAACTCTGTGTTTCGTCACGCTCAACCAGCTCCTTCCAAAGAAGAATCTTTGGGTTATAATTGTGACTTTATTTCTTTGCGCCATCTGTTGTTGGCTTAAATTAGGTTTGTATCCCTATCAGTTTCTTGTTGTCCTTTCCCGCTCATTCAGGCCTGGGCCTTGGTCCTGTTAAAGGTTTATGATTTCTGAGCCGTTTTTTAAACTCATTTCAAATTAACGCATGTGTATATTCACTCAAAACCATATTCTTACTGACATTAGTTCCTCTCAGCGAGTCTGCTCTTGTTCGTGTTCACATGCTTTCTTTTTTTTTTCAACACAGTACAGACTTGATGGCGGTTTCCGTGGCTAAGGCGTTGCGATTCGGACTCGTTATCCAACGTACCGCGGTCGAAACCCTCTGCCAGTAGCGTGGATTTTTATCATGGTATGGGACGTCGCAGGTCGACCCAGCCTCAAACGGGTACCAGGATGGCTGTCCCGGGGAAGTAAAAACGGCTGGCGTAAAGCTGACCACATTACCCACCGAGTGCCGATTAATCTGTAAAAAATATGGGTGCTCTTTAAAATGCGCCTAAAGGTGTGAAAAGGGATCTTTATTTTACTTACTTACAGACTTGATCGATTAAGACGACAAAGTAAATCGTCGTAATTTGCAGATGTCCCTTACATTAATATTAATTACTCCGCGAGTCACCTATTAATTAATTCATTCATTCATTCAGAAAATCATTCGCGTGTCGTCTCCACAATGAATGTTGGCTGCAACGGTCTGCAACACACTTTATCTCTTGTTTTGGCTGTACACTCTTGCAAAACGCTGTTCGTCTATATCTTGATATTGTCCTCACACTTGTATCGCTGTATACGTCTTACTCTCGTGTTTTCGACTTTTCCCTCCAATATGGTTTTTAAAAAAAATCTTAGGTATTTTGATAGTGCATACATATTTGAACTGACTTTAAAAAGAAAAAAAAGAACACATTTCTTTCAGCTAGACGCTCGCTTGCAGATCCAAGGCTCTTAGGTTCAAATCCGCATGAGCCGGCACGAGCCATGGTTCCCAGGTCGACATGGGCACCAGGTAAAAGTCTTTGGAAGTAAAGGTGACTGGCGTGATATTGACCACACCCAACACCGAGGGCTGATCTATGAAAACATGAGTCTAGCCTGTTGTGCCCTATACGTCACTGGCGTGTATAAGAGACTTTTTAGCATATGCTGGATAGCACAATGGCGTAACAAGCGGCCATTATTTCTAAAAAACTCATTGTTGTCTGTGGCTTGGGCTTTGTGAACGCGCTTCGGAATTCCATGGTGCGGGCTTTGATCCCAGCTGCGTGCGATTTGGCAGCAGACCACCTTGCATTGGTTTCAACAGTGGTATCACAAGCTGATCGTTGAGGAAAAAAAAAAGAATGACAAACTACTGAAGGTAAAATTCCATATTCAAATTACACCACACACTGAAAAAAAATGCCGGCGTTGGTTCTGCAACGTTCTGTAAAGACGCGCAACTAACAGACTCATGGTTTTAACAAACTCTGACAGCACTTTTGAGTTCAGTCAGTGAAGCGTTTCATGTTGGCCAAATGGTCACCTTTGTGACACACCTCGGACTATCGATCTACACACACGCTTGAATGCTCCATTTGCTTAAACGATTTGCTGTCTTTCCACATCTAGGGTGTTACTGAGGGAGGGAACAGAGGTAACACTAACATTTAAATTTCACCCCCCCCCCAAACCCTAATGGGTTCTGGGACCCCATTATTTGGAGAGAAATATAGAGTAGACCCATTGCCTACCCAAAAGGATGTCGTAAAAGTCGAACGATTAGAACAGTGGCTCTCAACCTTTCTAACTCCGCTACCCTTTAATACAGTTCCCTCATGTTGTGGCGACCCCCAAAACAATTTTTTTTTCCTTCATAACTTCCATGAATGTGTGTTTTCCGATGGTCTTAGGCGACCTCTGTGAACGGGTCATTGGACCAAAAAAAGAGGTCACGATCGGCAGATTGAGAACCTTTGGATTAGAAGCTTCCTTCGAACTCGGAGTGCATCTGCCTGAGAGGCAAGGACCCAACAGTCTGCATTCGAACAAAGGCTGTCTTTAAAATAGATGTTCACGCAACACTCATGTTCTAGAACAGCACTAAAGTCCAGAAGTAAATGAATAACTAAAACTTTCCGCCGGATTTCACAGCAGTTGAAAGCGAAGAAGAAGAGGAAGACGAAAATTTACAAGCCCCTAACACCGCTGTAAACACGATAAACACAGGCAATACAGATTTGTTTCCCCACACTGTGGGGTGTTCTTTTCTTTAGATATAATCAGGTAATCAGGTAACTATGAGCCACCTATAGTTGCTCTGTTCCTATACCAACGAAAACCACAAGAATATTCATAAGTGCGTGTTGCGGAAAAAAAAAAACAACAACCTTAACACATACTGAAGTGGTAGCAAAGCCAATAGCATACACACCCATCAAATGCAAAAGGCAGCTGTGAGGGGTACTAACACAAACAGCCCGGCATTAGAAATATAGTTCATCGCCGATGAAAGCAGCAGTTACAACTGATCGGTAGTTGCACACGCAATCAATCATCCCAAACGATACCGGTAAAACTCTGGCAACAGGCCATTCGCCATTCCCCGAATCTGTAGTTCACCACTAAAACTTAAACAAGGAAAAAAACATTCCAAAGGAATCAAATGCTCACAGTGTCGGGCTATGCACTCAAATCAATATTTGGGCAACGGAACTAAATCTTTTCAGTCTACATATGGAGAAAAATGCAACGACTAATTATTGTCAGAAGCAAAAACTTGCTACGACTAAAAACAGTAATCGTGTCTGTGCCCCATATTAACAGGAAGCCTCGGCCGCAGTAGAATAGTGGCTGGAAAGGGGTGGGTGGGGGGAGGGGGGGGGGGGTAAATTAATTAACACTGGCTTCCAGGTCAACCTAGCCTGAAATTGTGGTACCAGCAGGTGTGCTGCTGACCACCTCATCCACGAAGTACCGATTGTTAAAGGTAAAAAATATATAAGCCTCGCATCACACGCCCTCCGTCACACACGAATATGTTATTTTACTTATTACAATAGTATCAAAGAATAAACTTACCTGCATTCTGAACACATCCACAGACGTCACCCATCTGAAAATGGCGCGAACTTTAGCGATACTGTCCCATGTGTCAGGCGCTGTTAAATATTCCACAAGAGCTGCGAATGTTTGGTAGTTCAGACTAGATGGCATCTGAAACAGCATCGAAGACTAGGTGTGATTTCATGAAACATGCCCCTATGACTATAATAAACGTATGTCAGGTATATTGTCAGGTGGGCGTGGCATAATTAATCTAAGCAGCTGTTAGGAAGCAAGGATGGTGGTCGAGTTGTCAAACGTTGTTCTTCCCTAGGGATTCTGACAAGCATCACTCAAAAGTTATAGGAAATGGCACGCAATTGGATTTACTTCATTGTACCGGGTCTCATCACATGTGGCGTTGAAGCTCTCTCTCTCTCTCTCTCTCTCTCTCTCTCTCTCTCTCTCTCTCTCTCTCTATCTCTCTCGCTCTCTCTCTCTCCCCTTCCCGCTTTTTTAAAATCGCGCTTACGAATGAATAGGTGCCTGCCGAGAGCGTCTCATAAAGTACAAAAACCGTAGCTACAGCCATGATATTCCTGGATCCCCATAAAAATTTCACTTGTGAATCTTTTTCTTTTGCGTTCATCCGAAGATGTAATTGCGTTGTGTCCGTTTACAACATGGCTTCGATATTTGCACCTTTCGGTCAACACATCCGGCTTCTGAGGGCATTTGTTGACCGGGTTAGCCTTCCCGGTGACTTCTGAATCTAACAATGCTGTCATTGAAACAAGCCCAAACCTTCAGAGCGGGATGCCAAACGGCTAGTGGAGAGGGTGGATATCCTACACAAAGGACCTTGCTCACTGAGATACTGGATCACAGCTTAGGCAACAGCTGTGTCGATGTAGAATTGTCATCTTCTGGGAAATTTATGTTAAAGATCTAAACAAATGGAGGTCAAGTAGCGACAGTTGGGGACTGTAGGTTGGGCATGTAAGACTTCACACCTTTTCATTTCTAACACAATAGAACCTCGCTTAACGAGCACCTCTCATAACGAGTAATTCGCATAACGAGCAAAACAAAGTGTAAAAAAAAATGAAATGCTTAACGAGCGGTGTTTCGCATAACGAATGGCGAGGAGAAGGGAAGTTCCGAATTGTGCGCATGTTACATCAGTCTGTGTTTAGCACTCGTTCCAGTAGCATCGTAGTGTCGCTTGTGATCACACATTTTCTCAAACTTGTGTAATATTGTGATATGTGTATATGAATCCTCCAGGCCTACAAGATGGCCTCTCTGAAGAATTTAAGTTCATCAAGATCCAGTTTCTGCCTCCCAACACCACTCCGTTACTCCAGCCCATGGACCAGCAAGTTATTTCTAAATTTAAGAAGCTCTACACTAAAGCACTCTTTGAGCATTGTTTTCAGGTGACTGAAGAGACTAATCTCACTATCAAAGAGTTTTGGAAAAATCACTCCCACATCCTTGCCTGCCTCAGGGTGATCGACAAGGCGGGGGAAGGGGTTACCAAGAGAACCCTAACTTCTGCTTGGAAGAAACTTTGGCCTGAGAGCATTGCCGATTTGTGACTTTTAGATGGTGCTCCGTGCGACACTCTCGACAGACATCTAGCGGTTCTGCTGAGAGAGAATGCGCCATATGGGATAAGAACCTGTGCAGTGAAGTCGATTCTTTTACTTTTACATTTACCTTTTTACAAATGATAAATTTACTTTACTGATAAACTGCTTGCAAAACTTACTTTACTGACATACTGATCAACTCTTTTGTAGTCCGCTTCATGGAAGATCATAGACTTCCTAGTTCTTGGAGGGAAGGGTAATGGTGGCTTCTGATCTCGATCATTCTTCTGTAAATATATGCGGAAAAAAATGTTTATGTGCAAATTTACTTTTAAAGAAAAAAAAAATGGGTTAAATACTTTTAATAAGATCGTATCTTTGAGGAGCAGAAGAGGCTGACCAAGAAAGACCTGGTTACAGAACCTGACTGACTGGAAAGTCCTCAGGCATGCAACCATGAAGCTGCTAGCCATTGCGCTACGACGACTCCCACCAACTATTCACCGTCTGTAATCTCCCGGCGGAAATTTGTGGTTGTTCTTCCGCTTCTGGACTTTGTCCAGAACTTGGCTTGTGCATGCATATATTTTTTTACTTTTTCTTTTTCGCGTTCACCGGCTGTAAACTCAGGTGGAAAGTTATGGCAGTTCGTTTACGTCAGGATAGTAGTCCTGCTTCATAACCTAAGTGTTACGTGAGCCTCCATTGTACAGATGTGACTTATTTGCATGCAGACTGTTGCTTTCTTATCTCTCAAGTAGATACACTCAGACCTCGAAGGAAATATCATAATTATTTGTCTTTTACACATTTAACTATTTACCATATACACTTTCTATCCTCCCCAACGAAACCAATCCAAACCCTGGTCTTT
>CAJHNH020002719.1:96924-108354 GCA_905116865.2 Candidula unifasciata
TTTGGAAAAATTTGAAGCCGGATGCCTTGCCCCCAGGTCGACATCGGCACCAGTAAAAGTCCGGGGAAAAAAAGGTACTACGTGACTTGGCCACCCCCCCCCGGGGGCGATCTTGAAAATTTGAGTCTACCTGAGGTCCAGATACGCCCAGCGTCCCAAAGGGGGGGCCATTTTTTTTTAAAACCTTTTGTTGTCTGGTTGGGGCTTTGTAAACGCGCTTCGGAATTCAGGGTGCGGGCTTTTGATCACGCTGCGTCGTTTTGGGTAAGACCACCTTTTTTTGGTTTTCAACAGTGTTATCAAAAACTGATCTTGGGGGAAAAAAGAAGGGCAAACTACTGAGGAAAAATTCCATTTCAAATTACACCACACATTTAAAAAAAATCCGGCGTTGGTTCTGCAATTTTTTGTAAAAACGGAATACGAGTCAGGGTTTTTAACAAACTCTGACAGCCTTTTGAGTTCATCAGTGAAATTTTTTTTTTTCATGGGGGCCCCAAAAGGGTCCCTTTTGTACCACCTGGGACTATCGATCTACCACACGCTTAAAGCCCATTTGTTTAAAAACCGATTGTGTTTTTTCCACATCTGGGGTGTTTTGGGGGGGAAAAAGGGAAACCAAACTCCCGTGAATTTTTAAAAAAGGCATTTTACGTGGGGCTTCAAAAAAACCTTAAAAGTGTTTTAAATTACAAAACCAACCCATAGTTTTTAACCCGGGGCTGTTTTATTGTTGAGATGCAAGGGGGTTAACACTGACTCACGTGCAAAAGAAAGTGTGATTTTTTTAATAAGAATTCAAATATGGCCGCCCCGCCACAAATCAAATTTCGTTTTTTTTTTAATTAGTGAAGGGGTGAGACCTCTAGAAATTAAACACCGAATGAAGGTCGAGTGTAGTAATGCTTGGCTGTCAGTCTATCTGGTGTATGAAAGGAGCAGGAAGTGTCAAAACGCCTGCATGATCTGGGTCTTACTCGGTTTTGATATGTGGATCTGCCCAAAAAAAGTACCGTTTTTAAATTCCCGTCTTGACTCTGTGAAAAGATCTATTCCCTAAAATGATTAATTCAGTGTGAATCTAAAACAGCCCTCCTTGAAACGAGTCCAGACTTTCGTAGCGGGATGCCAAAGGGCTAAGGGGAGAGGATAGATACTGTATACGGAGAAGGACTTCGCTCATTGAGCCACTTGGTCACAGCTTAGTTAACGGCTGTGCCGATGTATCTATTTCCTTAGAGAAAATCCCCCCCCCCCCCACCACACCCTAAAGGATTCTGGGACCCCATTATTTGGGGGGGGGGGGGAAAGGAGTAGACCCATTGCCTACCTGAAAAGGATGTCGTAAGAGTCGAACGATTAGAACAGTGGCTCTCAACTTTTCTAACGCCGCTACCCTTCAATACAGTTCCCTCATGTTGTGGCGACCCCCAAACAATTATTTTCCCTTCATAACTTCCATGAATGTGTGTTTTCCGATGGTCTTAGGCGACCTCTGTGAACGGGTCATTGGACCCAAAGAAAGGTCACGATCGGAATATTGAGAACCGTTGGATTAAAGCTTCCTTCGAAGTCGGAGTGCATCTGCCTGAAAAGCGAGGACCCAACAGTCTGCATTCGAACAAAGGCTGTCTTTAAAATAGATGTTCACGCAGCACTTAGGTTCTAGAACAGCACTAGAGTCCAGAAGTAAACGAATAACTAAAACTTTCGCCGGATTTCACAGCAGTTGAAAGCAAAGAAGAAGAGGAAGACGAAAATTTACAAGCCCCTAACACCGATGTAAACACGATAAACGCAGGCAATACAGATTTGTTTCCCGACACTGTGGGGTGTTCTTTTCTTAAGATATAACCAGGTAATCAGGTAGCTATGAGCTACCTAAAGTTGCTCTGTTCCTATACCAACGAAAACCACAAGAATATTCATAACTGCGTGTTGCGGAGAAAAAAAACCTTAACACATACTGAAGTCGTAGCAAAGCCAATAGCATACACACCCATCAAATGCAAAAGGCAGCTGTGAGAAGTACTAACACAAACAGCCCGGCATTAGAAATGTAGTTCATCGCCGATGAAAGCAGCAGTAACAACAGATCGGTAGTTGCACACGCAATCAATCGCATGCGGTACCGGTAGAACTCTGGCAACAGGCCATTCGCCATTCCCCGAATCTGTAGTTCACCACTAAAACTTAAACAAGGAAAAAAACACTCCAAAGGAATCAAATGCTCACAGTGTCGGGCCATGCACTCAAATCAATATTTGGGCAACGGAACTAAATCTTTTCAGTCTACATATGGAGGAAAACGCAACGACTAATTATTGTCAGAAGCAAAAACTTGCTACGACTAAAAACAGTAATAGTGTCTGTGCCCATATTAACAGGAGCCTCGGGCCGCAGTAGAATAGTTTGGCTGGAAAGGGGTGGGGTGGGGGCGGGGGGGTAAAGGAATTAACACGGCTTCCAGGTCCACCTAGCCTGAAATTGTGGTACCAGGCAGGTGTGCTGCTGACCACCTCAATCCCCGAAGTACCGATTGTTAAAGGTTAAAAAAAATATATTAAGCCTCGCATCACACGGCCCTCCGTCACACACGAATATGTTATTTTACTTATTATAATAGTATCAAAGAATAAACTTACCTGCATTCTGAACACATCCACAGACGTCACCCATCTGAAAATGGCGCGAACTTTAGCGATACTGTCCCATGTGTTAGGCGCTGTTAAATATTCCACAAGAGCTGCGAATGTTTGGTAGTTCAGACTAGATGGCATCTGAAACAGCATCGAAGACTAGGTGTGATTTCATGAAACATGCCCCTATGACTATAATAAACGTATGTCAGGTATTTTGTCAGGTGGGCGTGGCATAATTAATCTAAGCAACTGTTAGGAAGCAAGGATGGTGGTCGAGTTGTCGAACGTTGTTCTTCCCTAGGGATTCTGACAAGCATCACTCAAAAGTTATAGGAAATGGCACGCAATTGGATTTACTTCATTGTACCGGGTCTCATCACATATGGCTTTGAAGCTCTCTCTCTCTCTCTCTCTCTCTCTCTCTCTCTCTCTCTCTCTCTCTCTCTCTCTCTCTCTCTCTCTCTCTCTCTCTCTCTCCCTCTCTCTCTCTTTCTCTCTCTCTCTCTCTCTCGCTCGCTCGCTCTCGCTCTCTCTCCCCTCCCCGCTTTTTTAAAATCGCCCTTACGAATGAATAGGTGCCTGTCGAGAGCGTCTCATAAAGTACAAAAACCGTAGCTACATCGATTATATTCCTCGATCCCCATAAGAATTTCACTTGTGAATCTAACAATGCTGTCATTGAAACAAGCCCAAACCTTCAGAGCGGGATGCCAAACGGCTAGTGGAGAGGGTGGATATCCTACACAGAGGACCTTGCTCACTGAGATACTGGGTCACAGCTTAGGCAACGGCTGTGTCGATGTAGAATTGTCATCTTTTGGAAAATTTATGTTAAAGATCTAAACAAATGGAGGTCAAGTAGCGACAGTTGGGGACTGTAGGTTGTGCATGCAAGACTTCACACCTTGTCATTTCTAACACAGTAAAACCTCGCTTAACGAGCACTCTCATAACGAGTAATTCGCATAACAAGCAAAACAAATTGTTTAAAAAAAATGACTTGCTTAACGAGCGATGTTTCGCATAACGAGTGGCGAGGAGAAGGGAAGTCCCGAATTGTGCGCATGTTACATCAGTCTGTGTTTAGCACTCGTTCCAGTAGCATCGTAGTGTCGCTTGTGATCACACATTTTCTCAAACTTGTGTTATATTGTGATATGTGTATGTGAATCCTCCAGGCCTACGTGATGGCCTCTCTTAAGAATTTAAGTTCTTCAAGATCCAGTTTCTGCCTCCCAACACCACTCTGTTACTCCAGCCCATGGACCAGCAAGTTATTTCTAACTTTAAGAGGCTCTACACTAAAGCACTCTTCGAACATTGTTTTCAGGTGACTGAAGGGCCAACCTCACTCTCAAAGAGTTTTGGAAACATCACTTCCACATCGTTGCCTGCCTCAAGATGATCGACAAGGCGGGGGAAGGGGTTACCAAGAGAACCCTAACTTCTGCTTGTAAGAAACTTTGGCCTGAGAGCATTGCCGATTTGTGACTTTGAGGGGTTCGAGACAGTACCTGTGGAGCCTGTAGTCAACGAGATTGTGTCTTTGGCCACTATCATGGGAATGGAGGTGGATAACAGTGACATCGAAGAACTTGTGGAAGAGCACAGCCAAGAGCTGACCATCGAAGAGCTTATGGAGTTGCATTGTGTTTCACAGCAAGAAGTTTTTGAGGAAAGTTTGTCAGAAGAGGAGGTGGTAACAGAAAAGCGACAATCTTCTTGCGAAAAAAGAGAAATGCTAAAATCATGGAAAAACTGTTGCATCTTACATTGAGAAGCATCAGCCTAGTAAGGAAGTGACTATGCGATTTGCAAATTTATTTAATGATAATTCTGTCGCATTTTCGCCAATTTTTGAAGCGTCGGCAAACACAAATGTCTCTGGACATCTTTCTAATAATAATAAAAAAAAAATAATTAGCTATGTATCAAAATTATTATGACTTTTGTTTTTTTGTAGATCGAATTCCAGGTAGGTTCGTTCCGTGTTTGAAGAAAAGATAAAGGTGATTCACTCTCCTTAACAATATGTAGATAATTTTCTTTGAATAAACGTTATACACAGCATTTTATGAGTATTTTTTTCGACATGGAACGCATTATCGTATTTTTACATTAATTTCTATGAACGAATTTCTGGAACGAATTATGATCGTTAAGCGAGGTTCCACTATACTTCCTGTCCAGTATTCTCTTACTGCCGCCTCATTAAACATTTTAGAGTTTCTTCCCTTGCCGCCTCCTCTGACCCCGACCTTATGGGGTCACTTCCTGTTCAGTATCTTACTAATCTAATAACACGTGAACGCCGAATTCGACTGTTTAAGATAGGTAGGTATTTTGTGACAGGTATTGCCCGAATGCGGAGTTATTTTCTGTATTTTTGTTTTCAATTATATCATTGTCTGATTGTGCCGTAGGCTGATAAAGACTTTCTAGCCGCACTGTTTTTGTTTTGGGAGGGTCATTCTTCATGACCGTGGTATTGTGAAGCTAGATTGCCATTTTCTCACTCAGTAGTAATCGCGTCTGTGAATCTATTTAGTATTCGACACATCCTGCAATACTATGAATCATATCTGACACTGACATGTAATGTATCACTGAGCTAAAATGAGTTGAGTTCTGCAACGACATTACAGCAGTAAAGACATTTTCTTAACTCTTTCAGTACCAGGCAGCTCACTGTGCGTCTTTTGTAGTTTTCTAGCAGGCTATGGTTTCTTCCAATTTTAACTTTAACCTATTTTGTTACAGTTGTTTCTTTATTTACTTTTGCAGCAGAGTATTACTTTTTAGAACCACTTAGACCAAACTCAATATTACTGTGACCGTAATAAAAGAGGAATCAACGAAATACAAGCTTGGGACTGAAATAGTCATATGCCCTGTCCTCATCTTCAGCAGCCAGCACAGAGTTTGATTTCCGATGGAACAGGATAAATCTGATTGTGTGTCCGTCTTGCATGTCCCCCTGAATGCCCTGGTCACTCCTGGCAGACGGAATGTATAGCTGAGACAGAAGAAACACCAGCTGACTGGACCGGGGAAAAGTGGAATGTATAGCTGAGACAGAAGAAACACCAGCAGACTGGACCGGGGGAAAGTGGAATGTATAGCTGAGACAGAAGAAACACCAGCAGACTGGACCGGGGAAAAGTGGAATGTATAGCTGAGACAGAAGAAACACCAGCAGACTGGACCGGGGGAAAGTGGAATGTATAGCTGAGACAGAAGAAACACCAGCAGACAGGACCGGGGGAAAGTGGAATGTATAGCTGAGACAGAAGAAACACCAGCAGACTGGACCGGGGGAAAGTGGTCAAGCTGTTTGCCTTGGGCTCTGAAGGTTGTGGGTTTGTTTCATGGTGGCGCTGTTCAGTTCGCGGGTTCATTTTACATAGATCCCTGGGGGTCGCCGCTGGAGCGACGGAGATGGTGCTCCGTGCGACACTCTCGACAGACATCTAGCGGTTCTGCTGGGAGAGAATGCGCCATATGGGATAAGAACCTGTGCAGTGAAGTCGATTCTTTTACTTTTTACATTTACCTTTTTACAAATGATAAATTTACTTTACTGATAAACTGCTTGCAAAACTTACTTTACTGACATACTGATCAACTCTTTTGTAGTCCACTTCATGGAAGATCATAGACTTCCTAGTTCTTGGAGGGAAGGGTAATGGTGGCTTCTGATCTCGATCCTTCTTCTGCAAATGTATGCGTAAATAAAAATGTTTATGTGCAAATTTACTTTCAAAGAGGAAAAAAAAAATGGGTTAAATACTTTTAAAAAGATCGTATCTTTCAGGAGCAGAAGAGGCTGACCAAGAAAGACCTGGTTACAGAACCTGACTGACTGGAAAGTCCTCAGGCATGCAACCACGAAGCTGCTAGCCATTGCGCTACGACAGCTCTCACTAACTATTCACCGTCTGTAATCTCCCGGCGGAAATTTGTGGTTGTTCTTCCGCTTCTGGACTTTGTCCAGAACTTGGCTTGTGCATGCATCTTTTTTTTTTTTACTTTTTCTTTTTCGCGTTCACCGGCTGTAAACTCAGGTGGAAAGTTATGGCAGTTCGTTTACGTCAGGATAGTAGTCCTGCTTCATAACCTAAGTGTTACGTGCGCCTCCATTTACAGATGTGACTTATTTGCATGCAGACTGTTGCTTTCTTATCTCTCAAGTAGATACACTCAGACCTCGAAGGAAATATCATAATTATTTGTCTTTTACACATTTTACTATTTACCATATACACTTTCTATCTTCCTCAACAAAACCAGTCCAAACCCCGCTCTTTTTCAATTTATACTATATAACTTATATATGTCTAGTTTCCTATCATTCTTTTTTTTAAAATCACTTTTATATATTTGTACTATATAAGATATATACATTGTATCCCCCACCACCAAGCCAATGAATACCGTTGTTTTCTTTATTCTACTATATAACCACTAAACGGCCCCGTGTTGCTCGCTTCCGGTCAGCGGCGCTCCTGAGAATCCTCTGCTCCGTCTGCCCCACACACACGGATACACTCGAGCCCTAGTCCGAACCACTAGGTTACCCATGACCTCGAACCGCGTGACAGAGCGTCGACCGAGCCGCCAGGTGAGCTAGATAAAATCGGAAGTGCTTCATCTTCCGCTCGAAAGGTGGAATAGTTTTTTCCCCATATTTCCTTGGTGTAGGCGTTTTAACAAGGTTATGTAGTGACCACTTTTCTAAAACTGTATGGATTTTAACCCTACCTACTACTTTCCATCCTCCGATGCAGCAGTGTCTCAGTGTCTCACTGCTCAATGTACTCAGTAGAATATTAGTATATCTGTTAGTATATCCAGACTTCTCATCCGAGTCGGGGAGAAATCATTACCCCTTTTGTTTCAGATATTCGGCCCCAAGACATAGACATGCGAG
This sequence comes from Candidula unifasciata, assembly GCA_905116865.2. NCBI lineage: Eukaryota > Metazoa > Mollusca > Gastropoda > Stylommatophora > Geomitridae > Candidula > Candidula unifasciata. The sequence goes on from CAJHNH020002719.1 coordinate 104,497, forward strand.
TACAACAGAAACAGCTGTGGGCCAGTGGCAAGGCCTGATAATTTCGCTTGTGTTAGCTTTACCGGGGTAGCGATTACACCTAAAGAGGATACTACGTGATATTTTCCCCATCGTGGCTTTGTTGTTGTGAATATGTGTATACTCAGCTAGTGCAGTAGTACTAGTAACTGAAATTTCACATGGTTCAGTTGCTTGATGAAAATCGTAAGCATGCGGTGAGCACTGAAGCGATGAAAAAAAAAAAAAAAAGTTTGCAAGTAATAAAACAGGAAGTTCAAATACCTCAAGGTGTTTCTACGAAATGTCGATTATGATAAAGACACCGAACTTAGCATAAACATACGTCAGAAATCGGACCAACGTGTATAGAAAAGCATACAGGTACCAAGGGAATACAAGTTACATTTATTTTCTACAATTACACGGGGTGGGGTTATTCTAGTGTTCAGACACAGCGATGCTGAAACAACGAAAGCATTACCATTTATTTTATTGTTGTAATTACTATTATTATTGGGAGTTGACGTGGCGTAGCGGCTAGACGCTTTACTTTTATCATTATTGTTGTAAAGTGCTGAATGACAGTTAATTTACTAATATAACTAAGATAATATGAAGTACTTGACAGGGAACTTGTCTGTATGGCTTGATAAATGTGGAAGTGACACTTTTTACACATTTTCTAGGAGGTCGGTGGGGGAAGGAGTGGGGGGGGGGGGGTGTTAGTGGCTGAATCCCAGGTTTCGGCACCGTTGTTGTTGTTACATTGAAAAACCCTTTAAGCATGGCTGGCAAATTTAGAAGCTGAGATTGCTTTGTGCTATGTTTTCAATTTCTCTCCAAAGGGCAACCGGCGTAGTTGGTTTTCTGAGATACATGTTCAGTATCGGCTGTCTATGTTCGTGTAAAGTGTGAGTGACATCCTTCGGAAGGATATCCCGCCACACTGCTACCGTCATTAAGTGCAGCTTTGTAAAAAAAAACAAAGTCTATAGATTGATTAATCAGATAAAGAGTGCATTTACTTTCAAGAACGTTGTATACGAGAGAGCAATGATCCCACCTAGCAGTAAACCAAACAATCAACAAGCTAGCCACAGACCACCCAAAAAATCTAACCAACCAACGAGATCAACATACCAGATAATTAAACAGTCAAACACAAAATTACCCGACCAACCAACCAACCAACCAACCAATTAACCCGCCCACCCCACCCCTTCTCTATCCCTAAAATTAAAATAAAATAAAAACTAGCCAATCAGTTCAACAATCAAACAATTAATTACTAACCAAACAACAAACTAACAAACTAACAAATCAACCAACCAATCAACCAGCCAAGCAAATACCAACCACCCAACCAAGCAAACAACCAACCATATTTATGTTTCAGCGTTTTAAAGATTTAACCAAGATTCATTTCTGCAGCTAAAATTCCAGAAATGTACTTTGGTTAAAAAGGCATAATTGAACGGATAATTCATTTAATGCACAGAAAAGAAATAAACGAATATATTCTGACATTTTCAATGAAAATCAAACGCAACAGAGCCAAGACAAGTGATAGTTAACGGTCATGTGGAAATAAGGAAAAGAAACCCCGGAGTCTAATCTTAAGGTTAACTGCGATAAACGTTACTATTGAATGCAAGGATATTTAGCGGTTTGAAATGTAACGGAAAGTGTTGGCTGTCTTTGTTCACCTGATGTTTCATCAAGCGTGAAATAAACGTTTTGTGGAAGTGACGGAAAATTATGGCTTGTGGTATTTTCAAATATTTATCGTCTCATGTCAAATCTATGTTGCTGTATAGATTGAAACAAGAAGGATTAAAAAAAAAAAAAAACTAACTAATAAACGAATAATAATTACTGATTTGTAACTCAATCGGGAATAACCATTAGGGACTTTCTAATTATAACTTGTCTGGGGAAGGTGGTCTCTGGGATTTTCCCATTGGGTTTGCTAAAAAAAAGGACCTTTTTTCACGCCTTCAGGCGTATTAGGCATTCAAGACAAGACCAATATTGTATAGGCCAATTGGGACTTGGCTGGTGATGTGGTCACCATCACGCCGACTGCCTTTACTTCCCAGGACTCCATCTAAACCGATAGTTCTTAAACTGCGGGTCGTGACCCCTTTGGGGGTCAAACGACCCTGACACAAGGGCAGCCTAAGACCATATGAAAACAGATATTCACCGAAGTTATGAAGTGGCAACGAAAATAAAAATTATGTTTGGGTGCCACCACAGCACGAGGAGCTGAATCAAAGGGTCGCGGCATTAGGTAGTTTGAGAGCCACTGACCTAGAATGAGATTGATCAAACGCTTAGGCAGCAGCCGAGAGTGGGCGAAAAACAGCAACAACAACCTTGATAGACAAGGACTTGAGGGAGTCCATGACGATAAGATGGCGCTTAAGCTAGTCATTAGATTGTAATGTTTCTAATTATATACATTTAAAATATGGCTGTGAATCCCTGACAGTAAATATACAATCAAATCAATTTCTCGAGGCTTTAAGATGTGCAGTTTTACAAGAGAATCCTTTTGAATTCCCTGTAAAAAAAAAAAAAAGAGCAGATCATATGTTTCGAAAGGGAGTCGCCGTGGCGTAGCGGCTAGACGCTCGCCTGCAGATCGGAAGGTCCTGGGTTCGCTCCCTGGCGAAGCCGGACTTTTTTCAAAAATAATCTTGGTTGCTAGGTAGACACAGCATTGAGTGGGTATCAGATGCAGTCCCGGGAAGTAAAGGCGGCTGGCGTGATTCTGACTACATCACCCATCTTGTGCCGCTTGGTCTATACAAATATAGGTTTAGCCTTATATGCCCTATATGCCATATACGCCTAAAGGAGTGGAAAAGGGTCCTTTACTTTACTAAATGTTTGGAAAGAGGCAGATAACTTATCAAAAACAGAAAGAGACTATCATTATGGGGGGAGGGGGGGGGGGAAGAATACGGTCATATTGTGAGAAGAAGAAACCTAGAATCATATTGTGACCAAGAAAAGAAATGTGGAAACAAAAGAGACAGAGGAAGGCAACGCGAGAAGATTCTTCACACCCTGATGTTATCGAATGGAGGGGTTGCATCACGAGAAGTAATACATACTGAAGATCGCTGGTTTCGAAGAGGCATGACACCTCACACCAGTCGGCAGACACTTGATGATGACAAAATATATTTAAGAATGTATACAGTTACATTGTTGGAAACACCCCTACAGACACACATACATGCACAAAACACATGACTATATACTCACTTTGTTAGAGGTGTATCCATTGCGGGTGCTGTATGTTGTGCTATCCACAGGTTCTTGTTTTTTAGGTCTTCTGGACGTGGAAGAAGCTGCTGTTCCCATTTGTGCTTCTAGGTCATTTATGCCATCAACTGCAAAAGATGTGGCATGAAATACATTGGTGAAACAGGTCTACGGCTGGCTGACAGGTTCAGACATCTTTTGGACGTGCAAAATGTAAAATGGTGCTCTGAAACCAGTACCGTTGCACTTAGATTCCCAGGATCACCAAGGTGTCCACAACATGGAGGTGACAGCCTGTAAATCTAACCACTCCAGCGACAAGAGTCCACAAGTCTCTTGAGAATCGCTTTATTTATACTCTGGGGACTTTGACGCCCTCTAGAATGAATTGCCAACACAGTTTCATTTAAACTTCCAGGGGATTGAACTGCCCTCACAGTTTCAACCCCTACACCCCAGTTATGGCCCCTGATAAGGAGCGAACCGTTTACATTCGACTACAAACGGCCCACTTACTACGACAGCCCATAAACAAGCCCCCATGACAGCTGAACAAGCCCGCCCACCAGCCCGGAGAAACCT
>CAJHNH020002719.1:116977-149477 GCA_905116865.2 Candidula unifasciata
CAGAGACAAACAAAATTTGCAGGACACCAGGAGCCTCTCTTGGCAGTCATGAAATGTCACATGCTAGCCTTGGTCAGGGTACGTGGTGAGACATGATTCAATTGCAAAGACTGTACTTCAAGGAACATTAGGGTAGTAGAAGAAGAGGAAGGCTAAGAAGAAAATGGAATCATAACATCAAGAAACGAACACGATCAAGTTATCAAACACTTGTTCAACTAGCGGAAGACAGAAAGATGGCAGGTTTTGAGTTTTTTCTCTTTCTTTCGTTTGAATGAAATAAATTATCTATATCTGCAATGCTGTCTCTAGTATGAGCTTCACCGTCTTTTGTAATTCACTAAGCGGCCCGTAAAGTTTGACTTCCACGAGTATCTCTTTTGGCCAGAAGTTTTGCCTGGAAGCTTTAAATCTAGGACAGTCTTGGAGGATGTGATCTGTTGTCTCAGGTACCAGTCCACAGGTGTTAGTGCTTCCATTGATACACCTCCACGACCCTAACGGGTCAAGAGTTATGTTATGTAGTCTTTGCCTAATTGATTTGCCAACATATTTACCTATCTGCCTGTGTTGTTTTTGTTGCTTTGGTGGAGAAAATAAGTGACTCCGTTCAACTCTCCTCGAACAGCTTTGATTATAACTGTGATCTGTTTTTGTTTGTTCCGTGATTAATGACTACAATGTTGTTTTTGTGTGTGTGCCAACAGCAGTGGATTATTGTTGCTAGCTTGCGCGTGACGTCACTCTGAACATGTCTGGGTCCACAATTTTGCTCCTGTGGTCCAACTGGGTCAGGGGGGAAAGGTAGGGTTGGGTGGTCCAATTTTTTTTTTTTGTTCTGTCGTCTCGGTTTGATTGTATTAGGTGTGAGTAATTGTGACTGTACTAATCTTATCCCGTGTGGTGGTTTTCATCCGGAGGTATTGTGGCCTGTCTTCTGTCTTTCAAATCTCGTCCTCAAGTATGTCCTTGAGGGGAGAGAGAGAGAGGGGGGGGGGCGGGGGTGTCCATACTCTTCTGTTGTGGATTCCTGTTAGGCTTCGGCTTGAGTGGATGTCTGCCTCCTTACAGACTGCTTCAATCCCAGTTAAAACGAAAAGTGAAGTAAAGGAACCCCTTTTCCTCCCCTTTAGACGTATTGGGCATATAGGGCTAGTCCCACATTTTATATACCAGCCTAGTTGGCATTAAGTGGTCAGACAAGATCACAAAAAAAAACGGGTACTGAAAATAGCCGGTCTCACAACAGTTTTCTCAGTGCTCAGGCTCCAAAGGATTATATGGCTAGGACACGTATGAGGGGTGGAGGATGACAGGACACTTTTGAGATATGGGGGATGATAGGACACGTTTGAGATATGGGGTGATGATAGGACACGTTTGAGTAATGGAGGATTATAGGACACGTTTGAGTGATGGAAGATGGTTTACAGATGAGTAGTGATGTGTCCTTGTGGCTCTCATCAGCCCGCCCCCAAACGCTTGGGTAAAAAAATGTTATCAAAACTCATTAGGAACATGAGTAGGGTTGACAAACATACAGCTAAAATTTACAACCCATTGGTTAAAAGACCCTGATGAGTAAAAGAGATCATTGCTCACGTGCACATCCTCTGTTAATTCTCAAGTGTCGTCGTCAAAAACCGCGCTGAGGTACAACCACAACAGCAACCATCCATGAAAGGCTGGGCCATCCTTGTACATCCTCAGATTGTGCCCTCAGTGTCGTCCGTCACCGTCCGCGCTGGTGTGCACCACAACAACAACCATCCATAGGCTGGCCATTCACGTACATCCTCGGTTAACCCTCAGTGCCGTCGTCCCGCGCTGGGGATACACCACAACGCACCTTCCCACCATCAAATTCGATGGCTAAGCCTAAATGTCCGACAAAACTAGATCATAGTGGATCATAAATGTGACCATCAAGCTTTTGCACTGAACTGAAAAAGACCGAATATCCACAACCCAAAGACCCCACTCGCCCAATGGTTGGGACAAAACTGATAAAACGATTACGCCCTGATTCAGGATGTGAAACTTCTGTCAGGCTTAATGTACCTATCTGTGTGGTTCCAAAAGTCCAAAACCCACGGGCTGCTCCCCGCTGACTTCCAGAGGGCGCAGCCCCTGTCGAGTGGGAGGCCTTATAACGGTTGTGAGGTTAAGCATGGCTGTGCAGGACGTGACGATTCTTGGGTGAGCCCAGAATCAGAGCAATATGTGCCGGCTCTGCATGTTGTATGGAAGCCTCCTTGGATGGCGGGGAATGCCCATGAGATCTGCCCTGGGCCTTCCCTTGAGGGCCAAGCTGTTCCACAGGGGGCTGCCCCAAAGGGGTACTCCTTGGGGCATACCTGTGCGGCGAAGGAGGACAAAATGGACGCCATACACAAATCAGGCAACGTCTCGACCCACACAAAAACAATGGCCACAGTCACCCTAGAAATAGGCCTGACGTCTTCCTTCGAAGTCGGCGTAACACTGCCCAAGAGGGCAGGGAAAATGAAAAACGGTTGTACACTGCAAAAATCAGGTCCAGGTGAAAGCCAAAAGTCCAAGCGGACGATTAACCCTGACCTTCCACTGGAATTCACAGCCGGTGTTCGATGAGAGATGAGTAGAAGAAGATGTCAAGGTTGGCCTCTGCTACGATTTACAAATATGTGCCAGCAGGGCATGAGTGATACAGGTTTTGAAGTAGATAAGCGGGAACAGAATGCTATGGACTGTGTTGGATTAGGGGGTGTCGGGGAAAGGGGGGGGGGATAGAATAAGGATAAATACATGCGATAACAACAATAGTCCTGTGACCATATGCTCTAACTCTGGAAGATGTTTTTTTTTTTTTTAACTCGAGTGCCCACTTAGAATCACCGTATACTCTGATTTACATAACACCAGATAGCACAGTAATAAGACAAGTGGGAGGACGCAGAGCTGTTAACAACAAGAGGTACTGGAAAACTGAAACATCGTCTTCAAACTTCGCTAGGGAACTTGTATGGCACTAAAGAAATGCATCACAATAACAAGAAATTAAAGAATACTGAAATCTGAGTGTTGAAACAAACGACCAGTTTGAAAACTGCGGTATTGAGGTGATGTGTCATTTCGTGTTAAAGCACCATGAAAATATTTTCGAATTTCACTAGCAGTGTTGTTTATAAGAAAGTCTAAAATTTATACAGGTTGACATAAAAAAATTTTGGCAGGTCTCTAGACACTAGGAGTGTCGGATTTGTAAAAATGCCAGATTTTTTAGTGATTATATCTGCTGTACATATTCAACAGAAAATGATTACTTCTACTGTCAGTTGAAGAAAGACAATTAAACACTAAATCAAGAGGAAATAAAATGTTAATTCTGTCAGTTAGCATGTCATTTACAGAACGACGCTCTCTTTACTGCACGCCTGAAAGTCTTCATTTCCCTAGCCGTTCCCCAGCCCTGTGCGCTTTCACAGTCAATTTATTTTGTAATATTCTATACCCACTTTTGCGGAGGTCGGCCGCTGTCTTGTTTTACGGCAACAGCACCCTCCATCAGCGTTCTCCCCAGACCATAGTGACGCTTGACATATCCACAATATCTCAGGAGAGTGTGACGAAATGACCTCAGTGGTCTCAGAAGTTATATTGTGCTTAATAATTTCTTATGTTCAGAGAGGGACAAAGAATTAAGAGCAATAGACACTGAGCCTAAAATAGTTCTAAAACCACTATAAGGGATTTGAGAATTGTTTAAACTGGGTTTCCCGTCTTAGCCAGACAAAGCAACCTTGCTTTATGTAATATTACGGAATACTACTGTAGCTAGAGTTTCACATGCCCATGTCATATAATTATCTCCGGCCCAGTCTGTAGAGGCAGGTAAATGGGGAGATAACTTCGTATCACACCTTAGATTAGCTCCCCTGAATCCGACCGTAGTGTCATAAAAATTACCTAACACACACTGAGTGGGGCCGGAGTCCAGAGTCTGAAGTTTCACACATGATAGTGAAATTCTCAAGAGAACAGATGTTTGGCAATTAGGAATGTTTGATCTTGGTCAAGTAGGAAACACAATGGCTTCACTGACCGTCTTTTAACATCTGCCAGTTAGATTCGTTGTAAACTAGATTGGGTCACTTAAGAATGTGTGCTCTAGGGATGTCAGTCCAGAATTGAGTGACAGGTTACTTGTTAACTAATTTGATCTGATAGGTACCTTAGAGGCGGGGCTTAGGTCATCTCCTTGAGGGTTGGGTAGAACCTAGTAGAGGGTGGAGTTTAACCTTGCAGACAGATAGGGGTATTAATAAGACTATCCCTGGAATTTCTGTCATAATCGCTGCCACAGGCAACAAACAGGTCGACCTTAGAGGTAATTCTAATGGTTTGATTCTAGTTTGGCGATTGCTGGAAGTTTCCAGGTAAGCATGGACAATTATTTTCAAATCTTGTATACATAGGTTAGGGAGTTAGCTAAAATCTATTCTACCTTTTCCTAATTTGTCTACACATTCTGCTTGAAATAGTTCTTTGTGAGTATTCAGTATCTCAGTTAGGGAACTGCTAAACTATTTCTATTTCTTGTATGTTTGTGGCACATGTTTTTTCAGTGTATGTTTTCATGTTTATAAAATAAGACTTGTATAATGAAATGTAATGAAATTATAATGTTTTCAACCATCAACCAAAACATGAGTTTGGGACTGTGGGGAAATGATTGCCCACATATGCAGCTATGCTGTTACATTTTGTGTGCCCACCATGTGCTACCTAATGTGTTCACCTAAACAGGGGATTTATAACCCCAGGGGAAGAATCATGAGTGTATATTATTCACTGTCACTGAAAGATAATATCAAGACACACGCATGCTCGTATAAAATGTTTGGCGTGTTCAGCACATAACCTGCGCCACATGTTTATGTCAAATCAATGTCAGCAAGTTGGAAGTCTGAGTGATGACGGACAACAGAAAGTCAACTTTCATGACAGAACCTTAGAGGGAAGGCAGGATATGTGAGACGTCGGTGTGAGACACAAAGACCTTCAGAATAGACTGGAGAGAATGTGGAATATGAGGAGGATTGATATGAGATATAATGTATTATTTATAGTGTATAATTGACACATGTATTCTTAGTGTAAGTCAAGATACTACACGTATGTGTTTGTTTCCATTATTACAGCTCCCATGTGGGTGAGGATCAGTCTTTTCTAAGAACAGAAATAGAGGGTCATCACGGTCACGAGACTACATTGTGCTAGAACTCGGCCAGCTGGGAAACAGGTGGGAACCAGGGAACCAGGTGGAAGGACCAGGAGAACTGGGCGGAAAGATTGGAACAGCCAAGAAGGGACTCAACACGAGGACTCTCAGAGGTTCCACTTTCTAAAAAGTTATGTAACATGTATTTATGTAACTAAACACCACCATTATCATTTATTCTTATCTTAGGGGCTCAGTTATCAAGCTGAAGTATCCCATTACCACCATACCATCCCTATTGGCTAAAAATATAAATAATCAAAATGATTGCTAGGTTAATAAATCAAGTATATGGTCTTATCCTGCATCAGTTTTTGTAATTCCAAGTGTGTCTGTTCTTACATGTTTAATTAAACGGTTAAGATAGAATAGCATTTGGTGGGAGCTCATTAAATAATAATAATAATTCTGTACCAAGAGAAGGTCGACGGATTGGGTCAACTGCCCTGTCTAGTAAATAATTTAAGATAATAATATATAGACATCTAAAACCCATTTCCTTCTCTTGGGGGTACCAAGTTCAGCTAAAGTTAAATATAAATAACGAGCCAATATGGCTGTTTTCCTGGATATCCAGGACTTTGTCTGAGAGCAACATAGCCCGGATAATAGTTCAGTTAACCTGGTGGAGGGGATGTGTTGAGAGGAAAATTCCCTACTCAACATATAAAATTCAGTTAAACCCAAATCCAGGGAACCCACGACCCGGGACGTCACACTAAAAGTGTTGTAATTTCCAAGGGAGTGGGACGTAACGTCACAGAGAGGATGTTGTTTACAAGCCAATTCTCCTTCATGTTCAGGTCATGCAGGATGTCAACGTGTTTCTTCTTTACGAAAGAGTTCTACATAATTTTAATTTAATTAAATAAAATAATTGCTCATATTTTTTTTAAAAAGAAACCTCCGAAATTTAATTTGAACATATGATCTGAAATCCATGCCAGAAATGTGAAAAAAAAACTGGATTACCGAATTATCCATAGCTGGATGTTTTTTTGGGTAACCTGTGGCAGGAAAAAGTGGGAGTAATAAAGAGCTAAATCCACGTCGCCAGTGGCCTGCTGAATCCAATCACAGGTTTTCGACTCAAACTCAGATATGAATCCAATCACAGGTTTACCACTCAAACTCAGACATGAATCCAATCACAGGTTTACCACACAAACTCAGACATGATTTTATCCAAGAAAAATATTAAACTACAAATAAACAATACGCTTGAAGATACGTATAGATTTAAAAAAAAAAAAAACCAAAGGATACATTGTGAAAGGCCAGTTAGGAAAAAAAGGAATAGTAACCACCTAATCTATTGCTGTATGTGGTAAGGCGTCTGTGGCCTAGCGTTGCGACTGCGCTTCGTAATACGGGATGCCGGGTTCGATCCCAGCTGAGGGCCTTACGCCTTGCGTTGGTTTCGACGGTGGTATCAAGAAGCCGACCGTATAGAGAGCAATGGCAAACTATTGGACATGAACTTGCCTAAAAAAACCACAACAGCCAAAAATTGCTAAGGTTGGTTTTGCAACATCATTTAAAGGATACGTAACTAACCTTTGTGTGGTAATGCGGAAATCAGACGGGTTAGTGGAAGAGTACCATTGTCATTCCATTAAAAAAAAAAAGAAGACTAGCTGCAAAATACAGCCAAAATGACCGTCTGCTGACGGGGTTAAATGTGGCTTAGGTCAGACGGTGCGTGTGGAGATACACGGTAGCAAAGATGAAGAAACAGAACGTGAAGAGTCAGTCTTCATAGTGGTTTTATTATCACTAAGCACTCAACCAGGCATCGTAGACACTCGTGTCTCTCCACAGATCTTGGTCTTTGGTATTTTGAATCAGTTCCGTCAAAGATATTCCCTATAACAATGATTGAAACGTCACAAATCGTTACTTTTGGTCTGGCTTTGCCTTTTCTACCGTTGATCTTTTCAGTCATCATGGTATTCTCCAATGCCTCTCCTTTCATCACATGACCAGAGAACACTGACCGAAAAGGGAGCCGTCGTGGTATAGCGCCTAGACTCTTGTCTGCGAATCAGAAGGTCGTAGGTTCGGTTTCTTGCCAGGGCCAGTTAAGAAAAGATAAATGACCTTGGCTCCCAGGGTGACTCAATTTGAGTAGGTACCAGGTACAGTCCTAGGAAGTAGAGACGGCCGGCGTGATGCCATCAAGTACCGTAGTTCTATAAAATTTAGGTCTAGCCCTATATGCCCAATACGCCTCAAAGGTGTCGAAAAGAGTCCTTCACTTGTTTACTATTGTCTCGAAGAGAATGCTAATAGAATGTATGATGGAATTAATGATAGAATAGATGATTAAAAATAAAATGTAATGGCATCTGTGAAAAAATAGAATACATGATAAAATAAATATTGGAATGGTTCTTGTAATAAACATTAAAAGAATTATCTTCAAGTTCAAATCCTATTCAAATGTATTGTATTAGTCAAACTAACCACTTTGCAAATTGACACAACTATGAAGACAGATACAAACTGCAGTTTAACAACAGGGGAAAAACGGAAATGTACATTTGTAACATTTCAGTAAAATTCATGAATACCTGACTATTAAACAACTTACCGAAAAGAATAACTTGTAAAAGAACTGTTCTCTTTCCACATAAGCCTTTAGGACAGCAAACACAGGTACTGTAAAAAACAGTCTACCTTGGTGGATCTAAAAAGTTACACGCCAAATGCTTATAATGTACAGGCTAAACCAGGTCAGTGCAGCGAATGAGGTCTGGTACCTGGTGCCAGGTCTCCACCTGCGGAACCTCCCGCTAGAACACAAACAAATACTAGCAAACCAGAAATACCTGTCTTACCTGGCAGCGTGACCACCAGCGGGTTTCGACTGCTGGAAGCAACGGTTCATTTATTTCCCTTGTAGTCTGTTGGCACCTTCGCTTTTCCCCAGACTATAATGTTTTACTGTAGAGGGTGTGGCATTTATCACTGCTCCTTTTAAAAGTAGAATAACACGTTTATTGAACATAGCGCAATAAGTAAAGCAGGACACAGTTGTATAAGTCCACGAGTTAAAAGTTAGTTACGTGTCCTTTAAATCAGCCCATTCGATTCACAAAAACAGGAGTCACGTGTTGAACAGAACATCTGTGAGATGTAAAAAGTAAAAAAGTAAAGTTCCCTTTTCACGCCTTTCGGCGCATCGGGCATATGGGCAGTGCGTCCCATATTTTTACAGACCATCAGCACTCTGTGGGTAATGTGGTCAGCATTACGCCGGCTGTCTTTACTTTCCCAGGACAGCCCATCCTAGTACCCATTTTAGGCTGGGTCGACCTGCGACGTCCCATACCACGACAAAAATCCACGCAGCCTGCAGTGGGAGATACTCCATGAGAATCAAGGCATTCAATCAAGTTTTATTTCTCCAAAGGGTTGATTTATTTCACGGTTCTCGTGGAAACTGGGGAAATTAGCAGTGCCATTAAAACAGGTGCATTATTTTCTATGAGGTTGATGGGGTAGCCCGGGTACCGTAGTGGTTATTCATTCGCCTGCCAACCAGAGAATCTCGGGTTCGAATCCGCAACTAATCGTATTGACCTTGTGCCCCATTTCGACTCAGTCTAAATTGAGTACCAGGTAACGTCATGGGAAGTAAAGGGAACAGTGCGGGATGTTGACGCTATCACCCACAGAGAGTCTAGCAATAGCATCCGCCCGATGCACAACTGGAATAAAGAAACAAGTCCTTTACTTTTTGCGTTTTCTGTTTTAACTCATACATTCTTGTTCCAGCATTTAGTAATCCTCTCAGCGGCCCTAATAATGGGTTTCACGGTACCGAAAGAGTTAAAGTCCTCAGAGTTTGCTCATCGCTCATCTGTGGCTTGAAGACTATAAATATAGGTTAACAGTCCCGACATACCAAGATACTCGAGCTTATGAGATATGGTAGCTGACTACTTTGTGTTGATGTCAGTAATGACAACAGCGAAGTACCTGTCAGATTCAGACTACTTAACGTAAAATTATCAAGTAAAAACACACAGTAGCCAATTCATTCTTAGGGTGGTTAACCCTACCAGACCTGAGGCCCCTAACCTATCTGCCCCCTACTGAGCTCCTGGGCATTAACACTAAAAAACCAATATGATTTACAAAAATATTAGTTATGCAAAGAAATGGTTAGAATAAGATGAAACTTGAGATATTGTACAAAATATGTTTACCTTTCATCTAGCGCCAATATTCCACCTTTGTGTATTTTATAACGCTGTACGCAAAGTACCGAAAATTAGGTACAGGGGTTTAGTGGTACAGCGGTCTAGTAGACTTAATTTGCAGGGCCCTAACAAGGACACAACAGCTGGCACCAGCCTCAAACACACGACTTAATCTATAATTAAATGCGCGTGCTATTCTATTTATAATATTTTAATCGATGAGTGTACAAACTGCTTAAGAAAACAAAAACGCGCTTGGATTTTGGATTCATTAAAAGTTTTCTAAAATATTTGATTTATAATTACACTGAAAACAAAATTTAATGTAACAGAGTATTACAAGATCAAATGCAGGTAATTTTAAAATTGCCTGACGCCGTCTTCAAACGTCCTTGCGCCCCGCCGCCCCTGTAAAAAGGAAACATCGACCTAAAGAGACGCGTTTGATTATAAACGAGCAAAGCCAATGCCAACTTTAATCGTGAAATGACGTTCAGCCGTGCACGAGGAAATAAATGCGGCCCAGGCAATAACATCGGGGCTTTCCACAAGGGACTGTGATAGACATTCTGAGTGTTTTTCGCTGGCACAGGAGCGGAGCAAAGATGGGGCAACCCGTTTGCTATGAAGCTGAAACTAAGACTACCAGACTACCAGACTACCATCGGGGGGTCTAGGCACCCTGGCAACCCTCCCCCCCCCCCTCGCTCGCCAATTTATTAGGAATGCTTACCTCACCCCTTTCTAAATTCATAATCTCCCTTGTCCTTCCCCCTTTCACCTTCATCCCAAACACTACCACTGTATAGAGAACCCCTCTAACTTTTCACTTATACACCACATACGGTGTTTATTATTTCACATCCGCAAAGGTCATCCTAGAGATAGGGTCGACGTCTTTCTTCAAGTCGGAGTACATGTGCACGAGAGGCAAGGAACAACAACTGCCCAAAAATAAGACTGTAAAAACGGATGTACACGCAAAACTCAAGTCCTGGTACATAGCCAAAGCATTAACAGCAGCCTGAGAGTGTTTACTACTAAGATAAGGGACAGCACCCGTTAGAGATCAACGGCAGCTAGCCTTCACTGATGATTGATTGATAACTATGTTCAGTCAGGGCGGTCGATAGGGATATTGCAGATAACCATGGTTCAGTTGTGTTTAAAATCATATGTACACAAATTTTGCAACTGTAACTGACTTACAGAGCATGTTGAGAAAGGCATGCTCCGTGCAGAGTGGCAAGCCTCACTTCAAGGGTCTCGGATAGTTATCGTCATTTGAATTTTTCTCCCCAGATGATGCCGGTGTGTTGGGAAACGAGCAGACAGAGAGACAGGACCGGTTTTGCACCACTTGGTAGTAATGTATGACAAGCTAGATGTGAGGGTCTTTGGGAGCGAGCAATCACAAAAAGATCATTACTGTCTGAGGAAAATGGCGCTGCGAGGAGTTAACAAGGAATCTGGCCGACGCTCAACACTCAATGGAAATACGAGGCAGATACTGGTGCCATCGAAATTGGAACTCTTCGCTTGCTGCTGAAGATGGGGACGGGGCGCTTATCGGGGTGTCCCGAAGGCTGTGATGTCGATTCTTAATTCCACACTCAACATTCAAATGTGTTTGTTATGTCTTTCATTTTTGCTCTAAGCTTAAGTTTTGTGTTTTCTTTTTTATGACACCTTTCTTTCTTTATCAGAAAGCCAACTTAATAACCTCTCTTTAAATACTGCTTCGTTTTGTTTACTATTTTTTTTTTCAAACGTGATGACATGGGTAATGTTTACGAATGAAATCTTTCTGTGAGTTTATGGCCCTATATATGGAAGCCGATAAAATATACCAACTGTCCTTTGACAACCATGTCGTAAAATGAGACTAATTAGGTGTTTGCTGAAATCGGATGGGTTGGGCCGAAAGATGAAAATAAATATGGCTGTAAACCAATGCAGAAGGTTCCAACCACCCTTCAAAGATGATCGCATGAGAAGAAAAAAGCAGGTGCAATGCAGTGCAGTCTACCTCTTCCAGGATTCCCGATGGCAGGATCAAAACCTCAAGGATGATAATCACACATGTACAAATTCCGGTAAAACCTATTCGACGGTAAAGGTATACTGGGATCCCCGAAGGTTACGAAGTAACTGAAGTCCGGACCCGGCAGGGTCATGGATACACAGTAGCTGTAAACCCCAACACACGGAACCAACCACCCTTCAAATGAGAACGTGTAAAAAGAAAAAAGCAGGTGCAGTGCATTGCAGTCGGTTGTCTCAGCGATTGCCACCTGCAGAATTAACACTTTTAGAACGAAAATCATATATATATAAATAGGCAATCCCAGTAAGCCCTGTTCAGTCGTAAACTTATAAGTTGAAACTTTCTATGAAGTGCGGACCAGACAGGATTATGTATGAGAAAGTAGATTAAATATGGATTTTCTTCAACTAACGACGCAAACGAACGAAGAAAAGTGATTATAACGGGAAACAACTGCAAATCTACTTTAAAAAACTAATGCTATGAACTGAATTGTGTCCCTTCTATTTTATATTGTTGATGCTCACCTTGTGCTCTGAAGATGATAGATTAGTTTCGCTGACTGTATCGCATGTTCGTTTGAAATTTTTAACGACATTACTGTAGAATGTAGATCGTCATTGGAGGTATGGATTGACTGCTTTGTGCTACGTTCCTGGCTGGTGGCTAGCAGTTCTGCAGACAGACCGAGCTATATGGGACACAACTGGGTGGGATGAAGTCAATCCCATTTACTCTAAGCCGATAATGTACGTGGAGTAATAAAAACAAGAAGCATTACTCGATGAAAAATGCCTCCCCCCACCTCCCTCTCCTAGCATTCTTACCGGTGTAGGACTGCAACAGTTCAGTGCATTACATTTTCTCAGTGTGATGCAAGTCTTTTAAATGCCGCCCCTAATATCTTCGCGCTTTCAGATCAAAAGTCAAAATGTAGTTTGATTTCATGGCTTATGCTCCCCCCCCCAGCCTCCTTACGGTGCCGCCTGATGCGGCCGAATCTCTGCATCATAGCACGGCACTGTCCCGGACTGCAGGTTACACCAGATTGATGTAGACGTTACAAGTGACCCATAGTAACCTCTATGGAGGTTGAACACGTATACGGGGTTTGTTCTGTTGGCTTGCCATCCAGACTGATATTTTGTAGTCTCAGGGTGTCAAATCTTCATCGCCATCATCATCCCGAAACACAGCGTGTCGCTGGGTCACCAGTTGCTGTAGCTCCCTCCACCTTTGACGGTCAGGTGCAATGAACTTCAAAGCTGCATGCCTAAGGACTGTCCAGACAGTCAAGTTATGTATCCAGGTCTTTCTTGGTCTGTCTTTTCTTCTCTTCCCCTCTAGTGAACAATATAGTATTGTTTTTGAGAGGCTGTTAGATCTTGTTGCATGTGGGTACCACTGTATTTAGGGGGCTGCGTGGTCTCGAGGCATGGTGTCCGCCTAGAGTGCTAGAGGTTCCGAGTTTAATCCCCGGTAAGGGCTAGGATTTTTTCACGTGGATTTGGACTTCTAGCAATTCCCTCTGGTCTCTGAGTAGTGCGATTGTACGCCTGTCCATTGGCAGTTGGATATCGAAAAGAGTAGTCTAATGGCGCTGTCCGGGCAAAAATTTAGAATTAATAATCTACCCAAAGTATTTGAGGATCCTCGCCGGTGCTACAGAGCCTGTGCACTGTGCTCAGCTTCTTCGGACCCAGACTTGAGTTAGTAGAAGAACAGAGAACTCATGGGTTACACCCGTGTGCCATGATGTTGATTCTTTTTTCAAAACCTAAAACCTAAAAAAAAAAATACTATTGCATTTTCAGTATTTTCACTGTGGTGAAAGGAGGTTTATAGTTGTCAACATGCTGGGCAATTGTACGGCGAACCTCGTCGTTTATGATGTATTCTCTGTATGATATGCCAAGAATATCTCTGAAAGATTTATTTTCCAGTGATTGTATATTTTCGAGTTCAGCTGTTGAGGTACACGATTTACAGCGTCATGTAAGTAAAAAAAAAAGTAAAGTTCCCTTCTCACGCCTTTCGGCGCATCGGGCATATGGGCAGAGCGTCCCATATTTTTACAGACCATCAGCACTCTGTGGGTAATGATGTAATGTAAACGTACTAATAACTGCCCTGGGCAGTTGAAGCTTAGTTTTAAATGACATGCCTCTGGATCTCCATAATATTTGCTGATGTCTGGGCAATCTTAGACATAACTTATGGCCAGGGCTCTAGTCACTTAAAATGAATCCTAAATATTTGAAATGACTAACTTCTTCTTCTTCTGCGTTCATCCGAAGATGTAATTGCGTTGTGTCTGTTTACAGCATGGCTTCGATATTTGCACCTTTCGGCCAACACATCCGACTTCTGCTGGCATTTGTTGACCGGGTTGGCCTTCCTGGTTAAATGACTAACTAATTATAACTTGTGACCTTTGACGTACAAATCTTCTTAGTAACATAAAACCTAAACAAACGATCCTTTTTTAACCCCAAAGTGATAAAGATGACGAAGAAATCGTATTACATTTCTTCTGCAGTTATTTAAAAAAAAAATTGTTAAATAACTGATAAAAGCTGATGGAAAAGTTTGCTCGTTATTTGTGTGTTTCTACTTTCTTCAAGCTTCCAATGCATTAGCGGACCAGATATTCCCATCTAGTGAGGATCCCTGGTGGTCTGCGGAGTAAGGGATTCGTGAGATCATTTACTTAAAAAAAGTGCAATCCTTCTTACGATTCTGCCCAAACTGCCAATTACCCCCTTTATTATCCCACTTTTACGGTGTAGGCGGGGGAGGGGGGGGGGGTCTTTAAGCCTGAGGTTTTAAAGCCGCATGGCTAGTGCTATCGCCACGACTGTGCAGGTGAGGTTTTTTTCCCCCTCGGTATAAAAAAAAAAAAACTACCCTGAACGAGGATTTGAACCAGGGTCTCCCGCATATTCTAATATTTATAAATTATAAAGTTTATGTTTTTCTTTCAGAATGACTATTTAAAAGCGTAGGTAACTATGAACCTCTTAAAAAGTTAAAGTAAAGGTACCTCTTCCACGCCTTTAGGCGCATAGAGCATATAGTTCCAGATCTATATTTTTATAGACCAATCGGCACAAGAAGGGTGATGTGGTCAGCATTACGCCGGTCGCCTTTACTTCCCGGGACTGCACCCACTCAAGGCTAGGTCGACCTGGGAGTCAAGGTCATTTTTGAAAAAAGTCAGGCTCCGCCAGGGAGCGAACCCAAAATCTTCTGGATGATGATGATGGTTATGTTGATTATAAAGCGACTGGGGTCCGTGGAGAATCTTCACAAATAGAAGACGTCGGCAGGTTTTAGCGGACTGAGAACCATTGCTGTAGACCAGTGATTCCCAAACTGTGCGACGCGGTGCCCCGGGGTGCCGCGACCTCTTCACATGGTCGCCGTGAAATATTTGAAGATACACGAGTTTTTGTGTGTGTGTGTGGGTATCTCTTACATTTAATAGTCATACTGTTACTTTGGTTAGGGCGCCGTGGAAAAATGTTAAATGAAAAAAGGCGCCGCTACTAAGACAAGTTTGTGAAACACTGTTGTAGACATTATTTTGACTTGATTCTTGTCTGACACTCGGTGTTGAGTTGAGTTAAGTTGAGTCAAGAATTGACATCATAGCACTCAGGGCATTCCCATGAGTGCTCCGTCCTCATCTTCAGCAGCCAAATCAGAGTTCCAATACTGATGTTACAGGTCAAAATCTGGTTATAGGTCCGTCTTGTTTTTGATTCTGAGTGTAGTGAACCGGCCAGACCTTCTGGCTACACAGTAGGGCCTCATTCTCTTTAGGAGATAATAATCTCGTTTTTCTACTGATTAGGTTGCTTGTACCCAAAGGGCCTTGACCACATCTACCACAGTCAGTCCGTGTTTAATTGTTCAGGAATAAAGACAGCATTCACACTACTTCTCGGAAGAATAGAACACTAAAAAACATTGATATTAATATATTCTCTTTAATAAATTTGTATAACAAACGAACATTACACAAAACAATAAGGAAACTGTAATGTTTTCTAAATATCTTTGCAATGCTAATATAATGTGGCTCTAAATAAATATTTTGCTGAGACACCGACAGCTTAGTCATACAAGAATTAAAAATACACATTCAAAACAGTGTTAATCCTACCCCGTGTGGGCTTCGGGGCCCTATTATAGGGAAAACAAGAATAGACCCACTGCCTAGCAGAACTTTCTTCGAAGTCGGAGTGCATCTGCCTGAGAGGCAAGGAACCAACAGTCTGCATACAAATGAGTCAGATCTGTCAAACGGATGCACATGCAAAACTCAGGTTCTGGAACAGGGCTGCCGTCCAGAAGTGGACGAACAACCAGAACTTTCCGACAGAGTTTACAGCTGGTGAACGAGAAGAAGGAGAAGAAGTGTTAATCCTCATCATCATCATCAGGTGCCTTGCCGACTGGCGTGGGCGATCATGCCTCTCCATAATCCACGACCTCCTGTAGCATGTATCAGTTCGTGTGCATACACACCTCCGTGCGTTAATATTATCTGTAAAAGTAGAACGCATGAATGCTTCTGAAATAGGAAAGTAATAGACATAAGAAGTTAAGACAACGAAGCAGTTAAATGTGTAAAACAGCTTAAACAATTAGCCAAAAAAAAAAAAAAAAAAAACTAATATAAGGAACACCAATGGCATCAACATATCAAATGGTTACAGATCTAACTGATTTCTATGCAGACTGTTGGTTCCTTGTCTCCTTGCTAGGGAGCATGTGTCTATTTCCTCCCCCATAAGAAAACCCCCAAACCCACAATAGGGTCCTTGAACTCACGCGGAGATAATGACCAACTACTCGAGTGTCTCATCACCTACAACTTCTTTTATTTTTACCTACACATTCATGATAATTTAACATATGGGTCAAAAAAAAACACATATTATTTCTTTTTTTTTTCATTAGAAACGGACTCTGAAATGAAACAGATGGACTGAGGAAAATACGAGGTGCAAGAGAAGATGTTAAACAATAAAGTCAGGCTTTGTCAGAACCTGAACCTCAACCCTTCGGATTTGTAGCTGAGCATCTATCCACTAGACCACGCTGGTTCTCTGATTATATGTAACTGTACAAACATATAAGACTCACATTAGACTATACACAAAGAAAGAAAAGTAATACAAATTTGTACACTTATATCAGTTGGTATACTTAAAAAAAGTGTGTACCCTTATATAAGTTTGAATACATTTATACGACTATACACTAATATAAACATTATGAATACATTTATACCATTTATACGACTACACACTAATATAAACATTATGTATTTTTTACACGAATGTCTACTTACATATAATCAATCTAATATAACACTGTATACTTGTATAAGATTTGACATAAGACTATATTAACAATAGTTTGTACATATCTGGTATAAATATAAATTACAATTATAAGACTGTAAACTTAAATAAGACACCGTTCTTAAAACAGACTGTCACCAGAGAGAGCAGGTGTCCCCTCCGCTACCAATCGGTGCACGAAGTTCTTGACCGCGGCCAAACAGGAAGTCTTTGAATCCAAACGAGAAATCCCACAAATCAACAAATTCTGCTTCCGGTGTGCCACCAACACATTTCCATCAGCCTGACCAATCAGCGTGTCCTTGTCCACGTGGAAACATCTGAACTTTGACCCCATGAGGAAGAGTCCGTAGATATTGGTGGAAATTGTGCTCAGTGATTTGAGGACGTTGAGGGCTTCCGTTGACGTCATGGTGGTTCCTTCGGTCTCCGCGATTTTTTCACCGGAGGAGTCAAAGATGACAGCCATTTTCAGCTGACCCTCCGTCTTGAAGTTTTCGATAATTTCTCCCCACGTCATCAGTTGCAGCATACTGTGAAAGAGGAAACATGCGTGTTTACAGAATCCGCATTAGAAGATCCTTCTCTGGAAATGTAAATTAAAAAAAAAAAAGATCCTATTTCATGAGTGGGGAAGGGGGGGGGGGGGTGGTGGTGAAGTGTGTCTGTGTCTGTGTGTGTGTGTGTGGGGGGGGGGGGGGGGGAAGACAGTTTTCCCATGTGGCTTCCGGGGCCCTATTGTGGGGAAAACAATTTTTGGCTGTTGCTATTTTTCTTGGTAAATTTTCCTTCTAAAATGGTCGGGGCATATTGAAAGAATGTCAGATGACAGAGAAGTAAAACTGTATACACAAGGAAGATGAATGGTCGTAGACCACGAGGCAGACCAAGAAGACGATGGAGAGATGATGTCCAGACAGACCTGCAAACATTTGGTGTCACCAACTGGAAAAAGAAAGCCCACCAGAGAGATGAATGGAGGCGGGTGATATCTGCAGCAATGAACCTCAAGGGCTCGGAATGCTGAAGAAAAAAATAGAAGAAGAACAAATATACCGTCTGTAGTCTGTCATTGCATCTGAAAGGTCTGTTCTGGATACCACTGTCAAAACCAACGCAAGGCAGTCTGCTGCCAAATCGCCCGCAGTTGAGATCAAACCCAGTACTACGGTATTACGAAGCACGTTCGCAATGCCTAAGCCACAGACGCCGACACAAAGATACAGTCAATATATTGATACAAGTACTATACTGAGTTGTCTATCTCTGTATTCAAGTAATATAACATATAGTTAACGACAACATTTGGGAGCACATTATATAACAAAAACCACATGTACACAAAATTCAAGATGGGTGTATCAGCCATGTGCACCTGTGGAAATGTGCACCAGACAGCAGAGCATGTACTCCAGGACTGCACCGATTTTGACACATTAGGGCAGACTTTTTGGCCAGAAAGAACAACAGTGGAACGTAAACTCTATGGACCACTAAATGAACTAACAACGACAGTGAAATTTATACAAGAGACAAAACTGCTGATATAGACAACTTATTTCAGGCGAACGAAAAAAAAAAAAGAAAAGAAGAAGACATAACAAATTGCTACCGTTATTTGATCTCATCTCTAAACACTTAAACAATATCATAGATGTGTATAAATGTGTGATGCACTTCATGTGTGTGTATGTGTGTGTTTCCCTCGGTGTATGATATAGTAAAAATTAGGCCGACCTACTTTACATCCCAAGACAAAGAATATCATCATCATCATCATCATCATCATCGTCATCATCATCATCAGGTGCCTTGCCGACTGGCGTGGGCGATCATGCCTCTCCACAATCTGCGATCTCCTGCAGCATGAATCAGTTTGTGTACCGACACACCTACATGCCATGCAACAAGACTGTCAAGCATCTTCTCTCATTGTCTTCCTCTATCCTTCCTTCCACAGATCTTTCCAGTGGTCACAACATGTTCTATTTTCCTTCTTCTCATAACATGGCCGAAAAATGATGACTGTCTCCTTCTGATGTTTGTGATAAGTTGTCTTCGGGCTCTCTCCTCTTTCAAAACCTCTTGGTTGCTCTTTTTGGCTGTCCAATGTATTCTAAGCATTCTTCTGTAAAACCACATCTCCGAGGCCTCAAGAAATTGTTTGGCATGCCTACCGATTGTCCAGGATTCACAGCCATATGTTAAAACTGGATGTATGTAGCAAGCAAGAATTCTTTTTCTAACTCTCAAGGACAAGGATATATTGCACAAGATGTTCTTCATTTTATAAAATGCAGTTTTTGCCTGTCCTATTCTGTTTCTTATCTCACTTATGCATCTTCCATCTGTTGTTATCCATGTGCCCAGATAATTAAATTTCTGTACTTGTCCCAAAATAACACCATCGACTTTTATTACACATTTAGGAATAAATCGTTTCTTTGATACACTATTACTTCTGTCTTCCGATTATTCAAACTGCGCCCATTTTTCAACGTTCTAACACCGCAATGTCTATCATTTCCTGTAGTTCTTTCTGACTTGTTGCTATCAAGACTGTGTCATCAGCATAACGTAAATTGTTTATATTGGGGACACCAACCACAATTCCGGGCATATTAATTAAAAATCTCATTATATATTCACTGTATATTGAAAGCAAATCAGGTGACATTACTCATTCTTGTCGTTCGCCCTTCTTGATTCTTTGAAATGTACCTAAACAGTTGTTAACTCTTATAGCTGCTGTTTGCTGCCAATACATATTCTTTTTTATTCTTAGATCTTTTCCATTAATGTTAAATTTTCTAACAGTTTGATTACTTCTTCATGCTTCGCACAGTCAAATACTTTTGTATAGTCTATAAAGCATATGCACAAACCAGTACTCCTTTGCAATCTCCAAGTACCATTGTTACTTTACAATTTTTGCATTGATCAACAGCCATGTCTAACTCATCATAAAATGCGTCAGTATCTTCCTCTGAACTATCTGCTGTTGGGCATAAATCTGTACTAAGTTGATGTCAAACGGTCTGCCGCCAAGTTTTACTAATAGTACTCTATCTGATATTGTCCAAAATCCTTTCAAGTTTTTGAGTTCTTTGGATCCAAAATAGTACTAACTCCCTTATTATATTCCTTTCCACCTAAGTAAATAATTATGTGCTGATCTGAATACTTTTCCCCTGCTCCTGGCCATCGCATTTCACTAATTCCTAATATGTTGATATTCATTCTCTTTATTTCCATCTTGATGTTTTCCAACTTTCCGTTTTGTACGAATGTTCTGAAATTCCATGTACCAATGTTCATGATGTTTCTACCATTTACTTTTTCTATAGTAGATGGGTGAGGATCAGGTATCACCCGTAGAACATGATGCTCCCTACCGGACGAGGTGATTCCACTGGAATACCCATTCACGTCGTTATCTGAATTCGTAATGTTTTGAGGCATGATTGACTAGGGATAATACAGCGGTATTTTCCCATTACCTTCCGCCGGTTTGTAAATAGTTTGACTCCAATAGCCTTTGTCTAAAGAGACTTACACTGCAAGGCAGCAGGATGGAGAGGTTATGGCGCCTCTTACCCGTCGATGGCCATGAGTAGAGTTTTGAGGTATTTTATAGAGTTAGCTGTCCCACCAACTAACTCGCCTCCTCTCAATGACCATCACCTGTTTTGGTCCACGGCCACTTAATCAATATATTCGTGGCCAACCTCTAAATCTAGAGGCCTTTCAACCACATGCCACCTGGTGGACGCGCCTTGTAGTAATACAGGCTCCTACCTCATAGATGTGTATAAATGTGTGATGGACTTAATATGAGTGTGTGTGTGTGTGTGTGTGTGTGTATGTGTGCGTGTATGTCACTGGGTGGATGGTCTAGTAAAAAATAGGCCGACCACCTTTACATCCGAGGGCATTACCTGGTACCGACTGAAGGCTGGGCAGACCTAAAACCTAACATACACTTTGAAGCAAAAACTCCATCTCGATGAGGATTCGAAACCAAGAACTTCGACCTGACACGTGACCTAGTCACTAAACCACCGAATTTCCCAGTTACATCCTTAACGATAGCATAAAGTAAAGCACCCCTTACCCCCGCCTTTAGGCGTATTGGGCACATGGGGCTAGACCTATGTTTTATAAAACAATCGGCTCTCCATGCGTGTTGTGGTGGACCTCAAACCGGCCCTCTTTATTTCCTATGACTTTACCTGGTACCTATTTAAGGCTGGGTGGACCTCAAACCGGCCCCCTTTATTTCCTATGACTTTACCTGGTACCTATTGAAGGCTGGGTGGACCTCAAACCGGCCCCCTTTATTTCCTATGACTTTACCTGGTACCTATTTAAGGCTGGGTGGACCTCAAACCGGCCCCCTTTATTTCCCATGACTTTACCTGGTACCTATTGAAGGCTGGGTGGACCTCAAACCGGCCCCCTTTATTTCCTATGACTTTACCTGGTACCTATTGAAGGCTGGGTGGACCTCAAACCGGTCCCCTTTATTTCCTATGACTTTACCTGGTACCTATTTAAGGCTGGGTGGACCTCAAACCGGCCCCCTTCATTTCCTATGACTTTACCTGGTACCTATTGAAGGCTGGGTGGACCTCAAACCGGCCCCCTTTATTTCCTATGACTTCACCTGGTACCTTTTGAAGGCTGGGTGGACCTCAAACCGGCCCCCTTTATTTCCTATGACTTTACCTGGTACCTATTGAAGGCTGGGTGGACCTCAAACCGGCCCCCTTTATTTCCTATGACTTCACCTGGTACCTATTGAAGGCTGGGTGGACCTCAAACCGGCCCGTTTTATTTCCTATGACTTCACCTGGTTCCTATTGAAGGCTGGGTGGACCTCAAACCGGCCCCCTTTATTTCCTATGACTTTACCTGGTACCTATTGAAGGCTGGGTGGACCTCAAACCGGCCCCCTTTATTTCCTATGACTTTACCTGGTACCTATTGAAGGCTGGGTGGACCTCAAACCGGCCGCCTTTATTTCCTATGACTTTACCTGGTACCTATTGAAGGCTGGGTGGACCTGGGAGCAAGGTCATTACCAATAAATTCCGGCTACGACATGATCTGATCCCACGACTTTCAGATCCAGAGCCGAGCTTCTATCCGCTACACCACAACACATTCTTAACCGCACACCAAAATATCCAGTTCGATTCCAGCTGCAGGTGATTCGGCAGTAGATCACCTTGCGTTGATTTCGACAGGGATGTCGAGAGCCAATCGTGCAGTAGGCAACGGCAAACTACTGAACGTAAAGTTACCTAGTACAACCAAAACAGCCAGCAAATGCTGGGGCTGGTTTTGTGACGAATTGTAGAGGATACACAACTAATTTACAATTCTAGCATAATTCATACATGCGTGCCCGCACGCACACATACCTGGACAAGGAACGTGCTGTTAAGTCAATTTGTCTGGCAACTGTCGATGATGTTTACATTAGATACATGTCTTTAATCTTTTTTACTGATTTTAATTACCTGCCAACTCACCAATATACCTTCTCTCCTTATGTAATCACCTACCCACATGCCAACCTACCTATATATTCTATAACCTTCCCATATATCGTTTAGCAAGGTCATGTGGTACCCGGTATGGAAAATTTTATGTAAACCACTATACACATACAAACTCACACACATTATGTATGCTAACAACACTCATTTTTGCAATTTTACCCCCCTTCCCCAGGAATGACACCCTGTGCGGTTCGCCCCCTCCACCCATGCCTCTGGCTACGCCTCTGCCCATATACCTACAAATCTATTTTGTAGCCTTGGATTCCAAAGGCCTCCGCACCTTGGTGTACTATAAGCCTACTGATTCCTATGCTTTTCTTCTCTACAGGTTCTCTGATCCCTCTTGCTACAAGGACTCCATTAATTTATCCCAGCTTCTACGCCTCTGTGGACTGTGCTAGGAGAACGACGACTTTCACCACCCACAAAGCCCTGGACTTCTTTCGGCTTCGAGGGTATCATGAACACCTCTTATCTGCTGCCTTTCACCAAGCATGGTCCACCCATCGTACTGAAGCCCTCGTTTCTAAGCCTAAACGTTACCAAAACAGACCTATCCTCACAATTACCTATCACCCTCACAACAGAAATGTGAAAAATATTTTTTCCACTTTGGCACGATCTCATGCCACAAACCTATATGCAGGACTTGCCCATGTGTGCTTCAGGGGACAAGTCTGGAATTCCCGAGTGCCACCACCCATAGATGCGAAGCATTCTATTGCACGAGCCGCAATCTCATTTACGTCATCAACTGTAAGAGATGTGGTACGAGATGCATCAGTGAAACGGGTCTACGACTGGCTGACATATTCTGACATCTTTTGGATGTGCAGAAAGGTGCCCTGAAACCAGTACCGATACACTTCAGTTCTCAGGATCACCAAGGTGTCAACAATATATAGGTGTTAGCCCTTAAATCTAGCCATTCCAGCGAAAGGGGTCGCAAGAATAGCTTTATTTTCACATTTGGGGCCCTTGTACACAGGGGACTTAACTGTCAACAGTTTCATCTAATATTCTCGAGCTACGGCCCCTGGCTATTTATTTCTTGGGTCCAGCGTGTCTCTTTATTCCACTGGCAAGACATCAACGTGGCTTTTCCGGGGTCTGTCAGTTGAGTGATTTGTGTGTATTCGTTTGGATTTGTTTGATTATGAATGCGCTGATGAAGGCTCTGTAGCCGCAAAGTTCATTTTTCGTTTGTGTTGGTTATATTGTGAAGCTCGCTGATCCACTTTAAGTTCGGTTTTATATCTTAACTGGTCCTGGATCATGGAAAGAAACAAGAAAGCTTTGCAGTACAGTCCTCGTTGTGATCATTTTGTAGTTTCATGGCAAGAGAAACGTCTTTACGCTAATCTCTTTCTAGTAGAACTACGGTTGTGAAGAGTCATGTAGTACTTTGTGTCTGGATCGCCCCGACCCCCTCGTTTTTTCCCCCCCCACTCCAGTATTTGCAAGTCGCTGGCAGCGCTCAGAAAACCTGAACGTCGGTGAATCGTAGCTAGAATTTAAGGCTCACAGAAAGAGTTGAGTCAGCTCACAGCCAACCATATCTCAGATTCAACTCACATCTAATGTGCCTAGTCACATATGGCACAACTACTCCCTAAAGAAAAACCTGCAAGAAAACACATGACCAGAGGGAAGAGGATCCAAGACAACCTTTGGGAAACCCTTGGAGACTTGATGCTGACGTGCCAGCTCATGGAGGCAACACAAGTGATACTCTGGGCAAATGAAACCAATCGCAAAGCAGAAGAAGAAATCACATCTACTTCCTGTGTGAGTTCTGAAGCTCCATTTTTGTGTGGGTGGAAAAAAAAAATGAAATGGAGGAGGGGGAAGGAGAAGGAGAAACAGATCCGCGGTTCCGTAACAAGCATACAATAAAAGGCGACTAAATATGGGTATAGTGAAACCAAATGTGTTGGATCTTGAAGCCCTCATATCGCAGTCTTATTTCAACCATATCACATCATACCGACCGCCCTTCTAAAACAAACTAAGGACAAGAGAACAATGAAGAATAAGAAAAAAAAGAAGAAAAGGGAAGGGTGAATGGTTATGTGGAGGGAAAGAGGAAGAGGAGAAAGAAGAAGACGAGGAAGTAGAAGAAAAAAGAAGAAGAAGAAGAAAAAGAAGAAGAAGAAGAAAAAGAAGAAGAAGAAGAAGAAGAAGAAGAAGAAGAAGAAGAAGAAGAAGAAGAAGAAGAAGAAGAAGAAGAAGAAGAAGAAGAAGAAGAAGAAGAAGAACATTCTCTCTACCTATCATCAATAAATAATTGCATGAGATTATGTTTGTAAACATTAGGCCATTCGTTGAAACAGGAAGTGGAAATAAACCCTATACTGTTATTTGGCAGGATAGCACAAATCTGTTTGCTGTCTTTCTGATTGTCTATTTGTCTGTCCGTCCGTCTGTATGTTTAAAAGACTATCTGTTAACATACATACCCACCCACCTGCGTACCTACACATCTACATCACCACCACCAACTTAACAATAAATCCAACCATCTACAAGTCTAGCACCTAACAATCTTCCTGCCCAATAATCATTCTACTCACCTGCTTACACACACGCCACCCTACCTACCTAACAAACTACTTACCTATCTGTCATACCTGCCAACCTACCTACCTTACTACCTACCTTACTACTTACCTATTTGTCTAAACACATACAAAACACACTCATTGCAACAATACCCGATTGCCAAGAATAGTCAAAGGTCCAGAGTGACAACTTCTTGTCTTTCGACGTTGAATAACTGTTTCTTTTGTAATAATCAGTGTTACCTACGGCTAGATTCGAATGTCCGGTACTCTCAGCTTAGTGAAGGCGTTGTTGATTAACTAGGCAAGTCGGTGTACTTGCTACACATCTCTGGCCTGAATAAACAAGGGCACACGGCACACTGGTTCGTTTAACTACAAGAGAGAAAACACAACGGCGCAAGATTTACCTGGACGGTGTAAAGCTACAGGTGAAAGAATGAGTGAGGAGTAAGGTTGGCATGTGGGTGTAGTTTCATGAAAGTGTGGGTGTCATTTAATGGAGGTGTGGGTGTGTGGTCACGAGCATGGAGGTAACAGGTAATAGGCATTGACATTTGGGATGAAAAGATAAATATATGTGTTTCATATACAATGGTTTTCGCAGTGGAGACAGCTCAAAACAAGTCATGGGAAGACTTGCATTAGCAATGCAGAGATTAAATAGAACGAAGAACCTATGGCAAAGCACTAGTAAATTAGTTAAAGTAAAAATCTTGAGATCGGTTGTGAGTCCTGGACTCCGAAGAAAAAAATATTGGAGATTTTGAATTAAAATGCTAAAGAATTTTTTTTTCAGAATACCATGGATAAAGAGGAGGAAAAACATCGACAATCTACACGAGTTAAACATCAAGGAGAACTGGCTCATAAACAGCATCCGGTCCCAAAAGTTGAAGTATTTTGGCCTCATCAAACGACATTATGACCTGGAAAAGACGGTGATGGAAGGGTGTAGTTTGTGGAAAGCGAGGCAGGGGTCGACCTCCGAGAAGATACAGGTTACTGAAGATGCATTGGCATTGAATGCACATGTGGCTGGAGAGCTGGCCAGGGAAAGGGATACTTTCAGGGGTGTCGTGACGAGAGCGACCTTCTGTAAATGATTTGATGACTGGTGATGGTATTCCCCGTGTAGTTTCCGGGACTGCATTTTGAAGAACAAAGAGTTGATCTACGGCATTCTAACAAGCATGTCGTAGGAGGTAACTAATTATTGGTGTTTCCTTCAAAGTCAGAGTGCATCTGTCTGAGAGGTAAGGAGACAACAATATGCATACAAATAAGAATAAGCCAGATCTATAAAACGAATGTGCACCCAAAACTCCAGTTCTGGAAAAAGACGAGAGTCCAGAAGTGAACAAACAACCAGAACTATTCGCCAGTGGACACACAACTGTCCCCCCCCCCCCTCCGTGTTCCATGGCTCTATTGTGGGTGAGAGGGGAAAGGAGGGGGGAGGGGTGAGAATAAGCGCACTGCTCCTCTAACAAGCATGCCGTAACAGTCGACTGATTAGAGATGTTTCAGTCTGCTTATAAATCAGCCAGATCTATAAAGCCCATGTGCAAACAAAACTCAAGTTCTGGAGCAAGACTAAAGATTTGTGGACTGGGAGAAGTGGACGAACAACCAGAATGTTCCGCCGGAGTTTTTAGCTGGTGAACGAAAAGAAGAAGGACGAACAACCATAATTTTCCGTTAGAGTTTATTTCTGGTGAACGCTAAGAAAAAGACTAAGAGACATACAATGGTGTGAATTAGATCATCGCCGGATCTACGGAGTTCGTGCGTCAGTGTTGATATTCGACGCAGCAGCATCTACAAGGCACAGCATGAGGAGAGGGCAGCATGGTAGAGGGAGACGCAATAGACGTGAGCCCCTTGAGCACTCCCCCTCCTCATCCCCTCAACAGCAACTAGGAGGACTAACACTCCCGCAACTAGGAGGACTAACACTCCCGCAACTAGGAGGACTAACACTCCCGCAACTAGGAGGACTAACACTCCCGCAACTAGGAGGACTAACACTCCCGCAACTAGGAGGACTAACACTCCCACAACTAGGAGGACTAACACTCCCGCACCGAGCCGCTCCCCAACCCACCACCAACCATGCATTTATGACAGTTTTCTTTGAAAGTATTCGTTTTTAAAACATTTTGTTGCAAAATAAAATAGTATTAGAATTGTTTTTTACTTACAATTCAACTCATTATATACAAGTAGTGGTAAAGTTCCCCTTTTAGGCTTATTCCATTTCATTTTAGAAAAAAAAAAAAAATACTGATTACTGATTTAAGGATCGACATTATAGCACACCGGGCATACCCATAGATGGTCCGTCTCCCGCATCAAATGACGTAATGTGTAGATGCTAACTCTTCCCATAGTACACTGATTTTCGTTGTCGTTTGCCACTTGCATAGTGTTTGGGAGTCACTTGTTTTTTGGATAGTTAGGGTTCCAAAGTACTATGATGCTATTTATTTTTCTATAGTTTCAATAATGTTCTCACTGACTAGGTCAACACACCTTTTAACTAGGGTTCTATCAGGGTGCCACCTGTGAATATCTTACGAAAACTGGGGTGTAGACGAAAGTGTGTGGTATCGGGTGGTTGGCGCGTACCAGGCGTTCGGTTTTCAAGGCGGCGTTAAAGTTCCAAGGCAAAAATGTACTTGAAAATTTCGTTTCGGATTCCAAATTGTTTGAATTTTGAAGTCTTTGATTTCAGAGGTACCGCTTATTAGTCAAACTATTTCTACCTCATAGTGCCCCTGTGGAACTCATGTAGACCCCAGTATTTATTGATTTTAAGATCAACTCCCTGGGGTATAACCAGTTAAAAGTAACAACAGATTCAGAAGTGCCAACACACAGAAAATCTGGGCGAGGGGAGGTGGAGAACTCATTCCCTCTAAAAATTATCTAGAAGAAAGGGAATGGTTTGTGGGGTCTAAGCCTTCTATAAGTGCATGATGATGATGATGATGATGATGATGACGAAGACAACATCAATACATGGGAGCCACTGTGGTGTAGCTGGTAGATGCTCACCTGCAGATCCGAAGGTCATGGGTTCAAATCTGCATGGAGCTGGAATTTCTGGTTCAAGCATGACCTATGCTCCCATATCGACCCACCTTAAATGGTTACCAGGTGAAGTCATGGGAAGTGAAGGCGACCGGCGTGATGTTGGCCTTATCACCATCAAGGGGCTTGTGGTCTTAAAAAAATATAAATATAACCTCAAATGCCCCGCTTGTAAAAAAGGACCTTTACTGGAACTTCCTTCTATGTGTAGCTGGGTAAAGGATGTATATTACCCCCCACCCCCCCCCCACCCCCGTCTTGTAAATTTAGGCCCTGGTGTGGAAGTAGTGGGGGGGGGGGGGGGCACCTCAGGCCTATTTCCCTATTTTTTTTGAAGAGAAGTGATTCAAGGTACTTGACACTGACAGGGTTACAACAATGCCCCTAGTTTCTAGTTTAGAAAACACTGACAAAAACAGTGTCCCGGCAATCGTCTGATGCACACTTTCCCGGGAGCTTACAGGTAATTCTCTAGGCACTGTGGAAATGTTCTGCATTCACAAGTTAGTCTGTCATGTCTGTGATGAAACCAGGGCACGGCCCTAAGGTCTTGTTCAAACACTCTCGCAATCACACGACATTGTCAGTGAATATTAGCATAGGACAGGGTAAGATCTGATGTTTGTCTGGATTAGCCAGGCAATTGTTTGCGAATACTTGCACAGTAGAGGCGTCTGTGTGTTGCTGGGTCCGTTAAGGAATCATTGAAGGGCAGTACTGTAATGCATCATGCGTGTCGTAAGAGGTGACTATGGAGGGTTGGTGTGCGGGAGGTGCACCGACACAACGAATACATTGGAAGGGGGTGGAACCTCTGCCCACTTCTCAGCCTCCCCCCCCCCCCCAACCCATTTACAAATTTGCTATGGGTCTCAGTAGGAGCTGAGCCTTGTTTAATAGCATCATAATAATAACAATAACCACGATTGTAGTAATGATAATAATTTCAGCTAGAGCTGCTTTTGGAAGGATGAGGCAAATCTGGAAATCCAACAATTACTGCAGAGGAACGAAACTCGGACTCTACAAACAAAGAAACTTTAGACAGTATGATTACCAAGAGAAGATTGAAATAGCTTGACCAAGTTATGAAAATGAATTCTGATATACCTGCCAAAACAGGTAAGCATGTGTGACAATAGATGTGTAGGCATGTGTGACAATAGATGTGTATGCATGTGTGACAATAGATGTGTATGCATGTGTGACAATAGATGTGTAGGCATGTGTGACAATATATGTGTAGGCATTTGTGATAACATGATGTGTAGGCATGTGTGACAACAGATGTGTAGGCAGGTGTGGTAATAAATGTGTAAGCATGTGTGACCATAGATGTGTAGACATGTGTGACAATAGATGTGTAAGCACGTGTGACAATAGATGTGTAGGCATGTGTGACAATAGATGTGTAGTCATTTGTGACAAAAGATGTGTAGGCATGTGTGACAATAGATGTGTATGCACGTGTGACAATAGATGTGTAGGCATGTGTGACAATAGATGTGTAGGCATGTGTGACAATAGATGTGTAGTCATGTGTGACAACAGATGTGTAGTCATGTGTGACAACAGATGTGTAGGCATGTGTGACAACAGATGTGTATGCACGTGTGACAATAGATGTGTAGGCATGTGTGACAATAGATGTGTAGGCATGTGTGACAATAGATGTGTAGGCATGTGTGACAATAGATGTGTAGGCATGTGTGACAATAGATGTGTAGTCATGTGTGACAACAGATGTGTAGGCATGTGTGACAACAGATGTGTATGCATGTGTGACAACAGATGTGTATGTACGTGTGACAATAGATGTGTAGGCATGTGTAACAATAGATGTGTAGGCATGTGTGACAATAGATGTGTATGCACGTGTGACAATAGATGTGTAGGCATGTGTGACAATATATGTGTAGGCATGTGTGACAATAGATGTGTAGTCATGTGTGACAACAGATGTGTAGTCATGTGTGACAACAGATGTGTAGGCATGTGTGACAACAGATGTGTATGCACGCGTGACAATAGATGTGTAGGCATGTGTGACAATAGATGTGTAGGCATGTGTGACAATAGATGTGTAGGCATGTGTGACAATAGATGTGTAGGCATGTGTGACAATAGATGTGTAGTCATGTGTGACAACAGATGTGTAGGCATGTGTGACAACAGATGTGTATGCACGTGTGACAATAGATGTGTAGGCATGTGTAACAATAGATGTGTAGGCATGTGTGACAGTAGATGTGTATGCACGTGTGACAATAGATGTGTAGGCATGTGTGTGCAACAGATTTTGCTGCCAATAGATGTGTAGGCATGTGTGACAATAGATGTGTAGTCATTTGTGTGACAAGATGTGTGTTGGAACAGATGTGTAGTCATTGTGTGACAATAGATGTGTAGGCATGTGTGACAATAGATGTGTATGCATGTGTGACAATAGATGTGTAGGCATGTGTGACAATAGATGTGTAGGCATGTGTGACAATAGATGTGTAGGCATGTGTGACAATAGATGTGTAGTCATGTGTGACAACAGATGTGTATGCATGTGTGACAATAGATGTGTATGCACGTGTGACAATAGATGTGTAGGCATGTGTGACAATAGATGTGTAGGCATGTGTGACAATAAACAGATGTTTAGGTATGAGAGCACTAATCTAGGTAAGTATGTGGGTACAGTGTATGCGTGTGTGAACGAAAGATGTTCAGGCATGAAAGCTCTAATCTAGGTAAGTATGTGGGTACAGTGTATGCATGTGTGAACGAAAGATGTGCAGGCAAGTGGGTAGATATGTTGGCTGGTAAGTAGGTACGTATAGTGTAGGCCAAGCGGCCCCTGGCCATCCAGACAACGTCTGAGAGCCTAAGCGGCCCCGTAACTATGACATAACATCTCTGTAGAAAACATTTCTTTGTACATTTCGTACTATTTAAAATGCATCAAATCTTCTTGCTGAAATTATTATCATCATCATCATCAGTTCTCGTTATGCCTAGTGGCACATTAGGCTTCAGAGAGGACTTTCTATGCTTTCCTGTCCTGTGCAATCTTCAGTGCAGTTTTCCATGTCAAAGATGCCACACTCAGGTCACTTTCCATCGTTCGCCTCCATATTGTTTTTGGGCGCCCCTTTTTTCTCTTTCCCTCAGGTATCCATATGAGAGCTCTTTTGACAGGTATATCATGATTCATTCTCATAACGTGGCCAAGCCATTTCTATCTTCTCTTGGTTATCATACTGTCTAAAGTTTCTTGTTTTGTGACTTGAAGTAGTTTAGTGTTTGAGATTGTATCTGGCAAGAACATTTTGATAATTATTCGTAGACATGTGTGGTGGAAGTTGGACAGCTTGTGTGCATCCTTTTTGGTCATTCTCCAGCATTCTGCTTCATAAAGAAGAACTGGCAAAATGATGCTCTTGTAGAGTTGGAGTTTTGTTCCTCTGCAGTAGCTGTCTGATTTCCAGATTTGCCTCATCCTTCCAAAATCAGCTCTAGTTTTGCTCAGATGGGACTGTATGTGTCTCTCTGTTTTACATCAACTAATCTCATGTTAGTTACAAGTCAATATTTCACCACGTTTTGTGTGTGTGTGTGACGAAACCTTTGTCAAAACGTTCGCTTGTTATGTGTGCGTCATTCTTTCATCAAGGTTTCTAAAAGTATTTTTATTCATTCATTCATTCATTCATTCATTCATTCATTCATTCATTCATTCCTTCCTTCATTTATTCATTCATTCATTCATTTCTTCATTCATTCGCTCTTGAATTTGTTAATTCGTTCTTTTGTTTATTCATTCATTCATGCAGTCATTCATTCATAGATTACTAGTTAACATGTGTGATTGTTAGAATATTAGCACGATACGCACAGATGTAATAGCCATACATATTCGCGAGTTTTGGGTAATGAGCAGACTGATATATGTCGCTCCTCTTGGAGGTAATCTACTTCACGACAAAGCATGCCTGGTGAAGGCTCTCTGGGTTCGAGTGGGCAGTGCAATGATTTGTGCTGTTCTAACACCTGCCCATACGGTGTAAGGAGAATGGCTCTGCAAGGAGTTACCAGGGCATCCGGTCTGCGCGCAACACTCAAGGCAAAGGCGAGACGGATATACAATCAGACACTTACTGGCACCATCGGAACTGGAACTCTTAGCTTGCAGCTGAAGATGGGGACGGAGCGCTTATGGGAGGGTCCCAAGTGCGATGATGTCGATTCTTAATTTACCATTCAACATTCAGACGCTAGTGTTATACTGTGCTATGAGGAGCTAAGGGACACAGCCCATGGCGATCCAATTAAGGCCAGGGATGAAAATCCCCCTCCGCCCCTCTTGGTCAGTATTGTAGAGACCATATTTTG
>CAJHNH020002719.1:154477-169119 GCA_905116865.2 Candidula unifasciata
CAACAACTGTCTGTGCGCTACTCTCAAGATACGTCAACTCTATGCTCACATTATTTCACGTTATACTGACTAACAGCAAATAAAAATGTACAATGCACGGCCTGAAGACGTCAGGTTGGCGCGAATATTAGGAGGTACTCGGGTATAACGTCACCATATCCAGTATGAGAATGGAGGTGGAGGCTGTGACGCTAGCTTTTCGACGGCTGGAGAACAGAACAGCAAATCTTGTGGTCATTGTAACGGACTCAGAGAGAATGCCCTCCCCCCCCCCAGTCACCCTCCCCCCAATTTTTTTTTTGGAAAGTGGCTTTCTATGCATAGTGTGGCTTGTCTCGCTTAATAAGACTAAGATTAGGAACACATGGATTTTTTTCTCTCTAGGTTATTTCGGTGTGCGGGGTAATAAACGAGCTGATAGAGTGACCGCTGCCACTCCCCTGGGTGGTAAGCGACTTAATGATAAAGTAGACACGGGTAAGGCTGTGTATTAGATCAAGTGGACAGGGCAACAAATAGAGTATCTATATCTAGGTTCTGTGCAGGTCTTGAACAGTCTGTCACAGAAGTCACGCCCTTTTGAAGCATCCTACTTCATTCATACAGTTACTGGACTGGCTGGTATCCATCACTATTCTGGACTTTCATTCGCTAATGAATTTCCATAGGCCTCACCCCTTCTCTGATCAAACCAACGGATAACAAAACGCTGCACCTGTTTGGTGCAAGTCAAAATATGGGCGGGCCATCGTTAAACTCTCACGATGACATCATCGTATTTGTGTGCGTGTGATGTCACGTGCTTAAACTCTTGACTTCCTTAACAACAATATTGGGTTCTTTCGTAATATCCTACCCCTGATGACGTCACAATGACAGTCTCAACATTTTAGAGGGTGGTAAGACTGGGTTTCCTGGCTTTCTGATGCTTCTAACCCCAAAATATCTACAATTGGCCCTAACGAAAACCCACCTACGTCCGACGAGAGAGTGCAGCCTAGGTCCCACGACTGCATGCAACCTACGTCCCACCACTGCTTGCAGCCTAGGCCCCACGACTGCATGCCGCCTATCTAGCTCCCCCTGAAATATTAGACTGCCCCGTGACCTGTGGATTTCCCCTGTTTGGAGTAGGATGTTACGAAAGCCCCCAATATTGACAGCACATACAAAAGTAGCATGGTTGTTGTAATCTCTGTCACACTAATAAGGTTTTCTTTTCAAGCCCTCTTGTTGTTTTAGAATACATTTTCTGAGCACCACAGTTCTTCTCCCTCTTCTCCTGTGTTTACCATTAAAAGGGCGGTTAACAAAACACGTTGTGGTTTACAGCTAGGCTTTTATAGCATGCATTTTTGGAGCAGCCATGTCACACCTCTCCACACCCCCCCCCCGCAAAAAAACCCCCCCACCCCACCCTAATAGGGCCCAGAATGGGAGAACACGGAAAGTGTATTTAATACATTATCAGGCAAATAATTAAATATACTTAACAGTGTTTCATTAGTAAGGCATCGAAGTAATTTTACAGTTACACACCAGCGTTTGTCTGGCTAGCTCCTTTTGTTTACACAGCAAATTATTCCTGGTGGTTAAAGTAACCCGACACCTGTCCACATTAGCGGTCACGAGTTTGCGTGTGGCTGGGTGCATGTCGAAGTTATCTGTCCAATATTTGTTAACATTTCAACTTTATAGCTTTGTGGGATATCACATTATGTTTACGTACAACATTTCTGTTAGTGTTGTTTGTAACAATTAGCCTTGAGTATTAACAGAAACTGTTTATTCTTCTTTGCTAAATTTTCATGGCAAATGATGCACATAAGATCGTATGCGATCGTGCGCTGTGATTTTGTTCGAATATCTTCGAATAGATAGACTTTTATAATCATCATCATTCTCATCCTCATCATCATTAATCCTCATCATCATAATCATCACCATTCAACATCATTAGCGACAGAAGCTAGGCTAATACCCGTATTAGCGTTATCACCTGTACCCTCAATATATAAAGTTATTCTGAGTCGCTGGTAAATCACATAACTGTCAACGTCTAGTTCATTATCTTCTTCTGCCTCTCTATCCCCCAATGGAGCATAGGCCCTCAACCAAGTCACGCCAAGTCGTTCTATCCTTCGCCATTGCATGGAGCTCTCCCCATGTCCTCCCCATCTTTCTGACTTCATTCTCCAGCTCTCTTCTCCATGTGTTTTTTGGCCTTCCTTTATTCCTATGAGTTCATTATCACCATTTGCTAATTCATTAAAGCATAACAATTTTACAAGTAATTACTCTTCCCCAAGAAATTAACTCATCATGAACCCCCTCCCACTTCACATTTAAAAAATCCTAACCTTTCAACCATCAATTGAAACTATTTCCCTATTCAAGTGTTTTCCAAACCTGTGTTATTCGCGGCGCCTTTTTGTTTTCAATTACAATTTTCCACGGCGCCCTAACCTAAGTAAAAGTATGACTTTTCGTATGTAAGAGATGTAAAAAAAAAAAAAAAACTCGTCTATCTTCGAATATCACTCAGCACCGCTGTGAAGAGGTCGCGACTTCCCTGGCCATCGCTGCTCACAGTTTGGGAATCACTAACCTATTTATTAAGATCATTCCCATTTTTGCATTCCTTAAATTCTCATCCTTTGCTCATCATTATATCATTACCTTTCCGCCATTTATTAAATCATCTCTATTCCCCCAAAGAATTCAGTCATCATCACACCCCTCCCCCCCTCCCCCCCCCCCCCTGGTCAATTCGTTTGAAAATCTCCATTCCTCTATTAAATAAATCGGCACCACTCTTCAATTTATTAAATCATTATTGTTTCGCCCTATTAAATCACCACTATTGCTACATTCATTTAATCATTACTTTCCCCCTATTTATTAGATCGTCATTATCTTCCCAGTTCATTATTATAGTCATTCCCTGTCTTCATTAATCGTCGATTTCGAAATCTTGTTTGTTTTTCCTTACAAGAAATGAACGACTAGATTCGCAGGGTTAATAATCATCATCATCACCATCACCATCATCATTATCATCATCTTCATCATCATCATCATCAACATCATCAACATAATCATTATCGTCATCATTATCATCATCATTATCATCGTGTGTCTTTTCAACTAGATTTCATGTCTTTGCACAAAGCTTTACACATATTGTCCCTAATATTTGGATCAACCACATTGATCCTGTTCCTCCACTACACGGTATTTGTCCAGAGGCAAAATTTCTCTCACCCAGTCTGTCTCTGCCTCTTCTACAGCTGGTCTTTGCAGTATTCGCGTGTTTCCATAACTTCTTTCTCACTGCACTATTTCATATTAACCTGCAGTAGGCAGCCGATGCTTTGCGCTTAAGAGTTATGAACACAGTTTCATAATCCAACCATAAGAGGATTTGAAGTCAGTTGGGGGAGATTTGGTAGCAGATTCTTGTGAGCCTAATTCAACAATGATTTTAGTGTCGTAAGGTTCTAAAAAAAATGACAAAAAAAAAAAAAAAAAGGTTGTTGTGTATCCTTCACAGGACGTTGCAGAACCAACCCCAGCATTTTTGGCTGTTGTGGTTTTTCTAGGCAAATTTAAGTCCAGCAGTTTGTCATTCCTTTCTGGACGGTTGAGTTCTCGATCCCATTGTCCGCAGCTGGGATCGAACCCGGTAACCTGGCATTACGAAGCGCGTTCGCAACACATAAAGCACAGGCGTTGGCAATGACAAATTATTGTATGTAAAACTACCTAATGACAAAATGCAGCGCAACTCTGTGACTTAGAGGTAAGTGAACGTTTTTCACAATCCAATTTCTAATTCCAATTGGTTTTAGAAAAAAGAAAAAAAAAAAAAAAAGCTCACCCACGGTTAACCTGCTGCTAGCTAGTCGAAGCTGCCAACATTCTCCGGTTATATTTGTGGTCTTGTTTATTTGCACCACTTTTGTGGCTAAAGTTCAGGTATTTGCACTGTTTCTGGGTTCATTGCTTCTTTCCTCCATGTCAGACTGCTCATTCCCTATCCTGTTGTCATCTGTGTTTTTCTTGCACTTTCATTTCTGATGCTTCCTCATTGATTTCAGCTCCTTCTGATTTGGCCAGGCGTAATTCGTAGGACAGCGAGCTTATCAACATAACCTCCTT
Source organism: Candidula unifasciata (assembly GCA_905116865.2). Lineage (NCBI taxonomy): Eukaryota > Metazoa > Mollusca > Gastropoda > Stylommatophora > Geomitridae > Candidula > Candidula unifasciata. The sequence continues at coordinate 158,639 of CAJHNH020002719.1, forward strand.
TGGACCACCAGTTATAGTTTTAAAATTTCGAGTGTTTTACTCTGCTGAAAACATTTCTTTGGGTTTGGATAGATTCCAAATGTGAAAATATTAGGCGTTTGACCATAGTTGTCTTCCTGCAATATATTTTCACAATCTTCAACGTACCAAAGTTGACCATTCGTAGCGAAAGTGTTTAGAAAGGAAGAAAAAAATATCTAATATTTTTTGCTTTATGACCTTTCCTTCCTATTTGTCTGGCTGATATTTACTTCCGGTGTTCACGTACATTAAAGAGCTTTAGATGACCAGACATGTGGATTTCTCGCAGAGATACTTAATTTATGTGATTTTTGTGTATTTTGCTTCGGAATTGCGACATCGTCTATTGACATAATGTGCTGATGAAGGATTTATATCCGCAGCGTTTATTTGTTGAAAGTGATTGTGAAAAAGTGAAGCTAACTAGTTCTAATTTTCTTTCCTTTTGATATCTTTCCCTGGTATAGTTTAGAAAATGATTGTTCTAAAGGTTTTCGCAGTTGTGCCAGAATAGCGCTGTAGAAAAAAGTAGGGCCCCACCATGTATGATTCACAGAGTTAGCCGTTGATTGGAGGATCCGCTGGAAACATCCGCAGTTGTGGAGACGGAACCTAAAACAAAACAAAAAGAACAACAACACGTCAGGAAATAATTGCCGAGCTCGGCTTGCGTCATTCTGAATTAACATAATTTCCTTTCCAAATATCTGAGCAGTGCAGGTATTGCATACTCTCTCTCTCCCTCTCTCTCTTTCGCTTCTCTCTCTCTCTCTCTCTCTCTCTCTCTCTCTCTCTATATATATATATATATATATATATATATATATATATATATATATATGTGTGTGTGTGTGTGTGTGTGTGTGTGTAAGGATTTTCACGCCTTAGGCACATCGGGCATATGAAAAGAGCACCAATATTTATACAGACCAATCGGCACTAGGTGCATAATGTGGTCAGCATAACGCCGGCCGTCTTTACTTCCCCAGGACATACATCATGCTACCCATTTTTGGCTGGGTCGTCCTGGAACGCCCAATACCACGATAAAAATCCACGCAGCCAGCAGTGGGCTTCAATCGCGGTATGTTGGAATTACGAGTCAGACTCATAAATGTTGTTTGTTATTACTTTGTGTCAGTGGTGCAAATAATATTATAATGTAGTCAATTTAAAGTCTGTATACTGGTGCGTATAATACCTTTTGTTTCCTGTCGGTGTTTTGCGGATGAAGGCTAGTCGCCGTAACGTCATCTGTTCGCTCATTGCAAGTGGTTTTGTAAAGCTCACATTTACTTTATCTTATTCTTACCCTTTTTCTATCTCTTCTCTTTCTTACATCTTTCTATTTTTTTTTTTTGTGTGTGTGTGTGTCAAAGACTTCTGCTGGACAGGAAATTTAACTAGCCTTTCAACACAATCGAATGACTTAGCCGCCACCAATAGATAGACCGATCGTTGTTTTCCTTATACCGCAAAATAATAAAAATTTTGGCAGATGTGGAGGGAGACTGACAGTAATTAAAATGGCGGATCAATAGTTGAAATACCCGTGCGAAAATTCTCGCAAACACCGGAAAGGCCAGATATCTCAACCTATGAGACGCTGCGCGTGAGTATGACTTCCTGATGGCGTCTTCCGGCGACCGCTGACCGACTGTGAGGACGCAAAGCAAAACAGTGGGGTATATTTGCTTACCTAAGTGCCTGGATAATGAGATCACTTCCTTGACCATGTTCGCGAATATTAAGACAAACATTTTATTAACCAGCCTACGAAAACTGAACTCATTCAGAAGAAACGGCGGAGAGCAGATACGTCTGTCAGTGTATGGAAATATTAAATCAAATATTTTATTAACCAACCTGCGAAAACAGAAGTCAACGAACAGAAAAGACAGATAGCAGATACGTTTGTCCTTGCATGATAATTTTAAGTTTAACATTGTTTTTTAACGAGTTTGCCAAAATTGAAGTAAACCTTAAGACATGGTGGCTATGAGATATGTCTAGTAATACAAGTCAAAATAAAGAAGTTCAATTCAATCACAAGTAAATGAAAGCTTGGGTGTTGTAATGAACCTGTGACAATTTTAGCACATTTATATAATTACAACGCCAGTGGTTAGACCTGCTAGAACAAATTTGCTCTCCTAATCATGAATTGAACTAGAACTGTTTGTCCTTTGTGTGGTGGTAACTTAGAACGTGGTGTATTGGCAGGATTCTGTTGGTTGGTGAAACTTTTGTTGTGCGTGGCTGGTTGTGGATATTTCAATGACAAAGCTGAAGCTGTGACTTGACTTCATTGTCTGACTACAGTGTGTTGACTTAGGGTCCTTAATAGCAGGGGTAGTCCAGGGGCTAGACGCTCGCCAGCCGGTCCAAACGTCTTGGTTTCGAATCCGTATTTAGTTAGGATTTTTTCTTCTTCAGAAATTGGCCTAGGCCCATAGGTGGAACCAGCACAAAATGGGTACCAGGTAATGCAACCTGGCTTGATTTTAATACGCTTCGTCTTCATCACTATCATACTGGTGTACCATCATTTTTATATATATACAGAAATCGATTTTATAAAAAGCAGAACGATAGAAGGACACACTAGACATAAATATTGAAAGCTATAGTTACCGTGCCGGGAATCGAACATGTCGCCTCCAAATGGCGTGTGCGCATCGATATGGAAACAAGTGTACTAAGAATGTGACCAACTAGGCACCCCTAAAACGACGTGTCTTCATTGGCCATGTCTATCGTACAGCCTGAAACCCACAACTATGGGATACGGACAGAGTTCATCCAAACTATTACAATGGCACTATAGGTTACACACACACACACACACCCACACACACACACACACACACATATATATATATGTGCAATGCCCCCCCCCCTTTCCATTCTGTTTGACATATAATGGCATACCAGTATCATTGTGCAATGCCCCCCCCCCCCCGCCCAGTTCTGTTTGACAAATAATGGCATACCAGTATCATAGTGCAAGGTTCCCCCTTCCCTATATTCTGTTTATTTATGTGGATTACCAGTCACACAAGAGAACCGCCCAATCAAATATCTTTCTTTTATGTTTGTTGTATTCTAGACACATCGTTACAGTCCGTTATGTTTTCAATTGTTGTTGTGTTTATTTTTTGTGCTTGGTTTATATATATATATATATATATATATATATATATATATATATATATATATATATATATATATATATATATATATATATATATATATGTGCTTGGTTTATTATATATATATATATATATAATATATATATATATATATATATATATATATATAATATATAAACCAAGCAAAAAAATAAACACAACAACAATTGAAAACATAACGGACTGTAACGATGTGTCTAGAATACAACAAACATAAAAGAAAGATATTTAATTGGGCGGTTCTCTTGTGTGACTGGTAATCCACATAAATAAACAGAATATAGGGAAGGGGGAACCTTGCACTATGATACTGGTATGCCATTATTTGTCAAACAGAACTGGGCGCGGGGGGGGGGGGCATTGCACCATGATACTGGTATGCCATTATATGTCAAACAGAATGGAAAGGGGGGGGGGGGTGGGGCATTGCACAATGATACTGGTGTGCCATTATATGTCAAACAGAATGGAAAGGGGGTGGGGGTGGGGCATTGCACCATGATACTGGTGTGCCATTATATGTCAAACAGAATGGAAAGGGGGGGGGGGGGTGGGGCATTGCACAATGATACTGGTGTGCCATTATATGTCAAACAGAATGGAAAGGGGGGTGGGGGTGGGGCATTGCACCATGATACTGGTGTGCCATTATATGTCAAACAGAATGGAAAGGGGGGGGGGGGGGGTGGGCATTGCACAATGATACTGGTGTGCCATTATATGTCAAAACAGAATGGAAAGGGGGTGGGGGTGGGGCATTGCACAATGATACTGGTGTGCCATTATATGTCAAACAGAATGGAAAATGGGGGGGGGGGGGTGGGGCATTGCACAATGATACTGGTGAGCCATTGTATGTCAAACAAAATGGAAAGGGGGAGGGGCATTGCACCATGATACTGGTGTGCCATTATGTGTCAAACAAAATGGAAAGGGGGAGGGGCATTGCACCATGATACTGGTGTGCCATTGTATGTCAAACAGAATGGAAAGGGGGCGGGGGCATTGCACCATGATACTGGTGTGCCATTATATGTCAAACAGAATGGAAAAGGGGGGGGGGGGGTGGGGCATTGCACAATGATACTGGTGTGCCATTATATGTCAAACAGAATGGAAAGTGGGGGGGGCATTGCACAATGATACTGGTGTGCCATCATATGTCAAACAGAATGGAAAGGAGGGGGGGGGGGAGACCTTACACCATGATACTGGTGACAGAACTTGCAGTCTATTCCTCTATTTGGTTCTGTCACGTGCAATCCACCCCATATCATGAATGAAATACAGTCTACCACATCTGGCCTTTCTTATCGTGGTTCTTTTCAGATTTTTTTTCTTTTTGATATTCTCGCTTCCTTTATTTCTTATTTTAGTGCCTGTCTAGTGATTCTCTGCTGGTTTCTCCTCATGATGTGTGTAATACAGTTGTATCTTCTTTGTCTTATAACTGTTGCTACCTATAGTTGTCCCGACATTTCTCGTATTCCTTCACCCATCTGGAATTCTTCCAATTTTCGTCAGCCAAGTCTTCCACCCCCCCCCCCACCCCCTTTTCCACCTCAAATGCATTTAAATTTTGTTTCATGTCTATAGTGGTTCGCCAACTGTCACTCATATGTTGAAATTGAAATAACTTTAGAATTGAAAATGCGTAACATGAAAGTGTTGATTCTATAAAAGACGAGTCTAAGGTTACTGACGTTAAAAAGTCGAGAGTATCGACTTCATTGCACCGGGCTTTACCCCATATGGCTCAGGCTCTCTCCGCAGAACGGCTCGCTACCTACTGTGAGCGTCGCACAAAACACTAACTCAGTACCTCCGGCGACGATCCCCAGGGATCTCCGTATAGATTCAACTCGTGAACTGAACAACACAGCCGTGATACGAACCCATTAACTCCATAGTGCGAGGCAAATAGCTTTACCACTTTGCCACGGTCAAAGTGGGATTAAATCTACATGAGATTCAAAGAACCAGTAGCCTGAAAAGAAATAGCCTGACCTGTAAAACTGATGTGCACACAACACGTACCTCCTTTATCAAGAACACAATCCAGAATTGGTCGAACAACATGACTTTAAATCGGAGTTTACAGCCTATGAACGCGAGAAGAAGAAAAAGAATCTGCAGATGCATCTAAATCTGTATTCTAATCGGGAAAGCAAATACCCTGAAAATAAACTGAATGAGCGACAAATTTGAACCCATGTGGAAACAGAAGGCACCGACTCTTGTACTTCATGAGGGATCTATAGCTCAACCAGATTAACTCCGCCGATGTTTAACGAAAGGGGGGAAGTCATATGGGCGGAAACCAATGGAAAACAATGGTACAATGAATTAAGAGATTGCCAGTTGTGGCTCTTGACAGGAAGTCAGCTAAAGTTTGGCCTGGAGTCAAAGCTAAAGTTTCCACAACATCGTGATGGCAACAATGGCCAGTTTAGAGTCCCGGGGACGGGAGAGCTCTCTGATGAGACGACTGGCTCAGTTTACAAGACGCAGAAGTCACTTTTTGCGCCGGGGTAAATCTGTCCTGTTCTTGTTAATGCACACAAGGCCGGGCGCGGGCTATCTTTCCAGACATGTAAAGTACACAACACAATATGGCGTTTTTCTAAGCGGTCAATGGCAACTTAGTCAGCCAACCGATTGATAAATTCACGATGATGCAGGCTATCTTTGTTATGCACCTCATACCCTTACCCGCACAGGTCTCCAGGGTTGCACCCAAATATGGGTATGCCATGTTAGTCTTCCATCAGCCTGAGACTTCTTTTAACAAAATTTAGTCTCAGTGTCCAGCTTTCAGATCGTGCTAGTTGAGCGATTCTCACCCTGTGGGTAGCGACCCCTTTGGGGATGAACGACCCTTTCACTGAGGTAGCCTAAAAGCATCGGAAAACACACATTCACTGAAGTTATGAAGTACAACAAACATTGTTTGATGGTTGAGGGTCACCACAACATGAAGAACTGCATTAAAGGGTCGTGGCATTGAGAAGGTTGAGAACCACTGGTCTAGTTGGTACACACTGAGATCTTCTGATCTTCAGGGTGTCAAGCATTCCAAGTATCAGCCTGGAGGGGATAAGCGGCACGCGCTCACCGCTACATTTATCTTAGAGTGTTAAATGCCTGGATGCAAATTATTTTAATAATATACGTATGTGGATTAAAAAAAAAAAACAACGATACGGTAGACGGGTTAAATTATATTGCCATGGGAGACGACTAACGATGGGATTTAGCTTTGGCTGACTACCCCATGATGTCAGAAAACTTTAGAATTAAAGCATTTGAAGAAGTCTAAAAATGGCACGAGTTGGTTGAGGGTCTTAATTCCCTTGCTGTGCCGTACGTAGAGCACTGCAGGTAGGGCAAATGCGCTGGACACCCCCCAAAGAGAGACCCCCCGCCCCCCCCCAAAAAAAAACTCTCTTTCAGTAGCAAATCTCATCTGTATAGACCAAAATGTGTGTCATTTTGTTAAAGAAGGTTCGAAGAGCTCCACCCTACAAAAATAGAAACATTCACCTTTGATGAGCACCGCTTGCATTTATTAAAGGGGAAACAGACTTTGAGCTCCGTTGTCTGCCCAGACAAGGCAAAAAAATTATAAGACAGTACCTAATACATGTTTCTTAATGCGACAACAATTCCTATTTTTTTTTAAATTTATATAAAACTGTCAAAGGTGTTTTTGTTCGAAACATAGTTTCAGCTTATATTCGGTTTATTTATTTATTCATTCATTATTATTATAAGAAAGACAATTTTGAAAGGATTTTTTTTTGGAGCTGAAGGGCGAAAGAAACGTAACATGGAAGCATAGGATGCCACACACACACACACACACACACACACACACACACACACACACACACACACACACACACACACACACACACACCCACACACACCCACACACACACATACACGCACGCGCACACACACACACAAATCAGCCACGTTATTTGTGTCCTTCTTTGCAATGCCTGGATCAAGTATTTTGACATAGGTTCCACGGAGATTCCTACACCTGCTACAGATCTATTACACTTTAACGTTGTATCAATTACATATGTGTCGCACGATTGAGAGGAGGCAAATTGAGACAAACAGCAAGCGAGACAAACAGCAAGTGAGACAAACCGCAAGCGAGACAAACAGCAAGCGAGACAAACAGCAAGCGAGACAAACAGCAAGCGAGACAAACAGCAAGTTTAGACAAACAGCAAGTTTAGACAAACAGCAAGCGAGACAAACAGCAAGCGAGACAAACAGCAAGCGAGACAAACAGCAAGCGAGACAAACAGCAAGTTTAGACAAACAGCAAGTTTAGACAAACAGCAAGCTGAAGGTAGCACCAGACAAAACTGAAAGCTAGGCTAGTGTTGAGGGTGCTAGTGAAAATATTGAGATTCCAATAAGAAGAAGGAAAGACAACGAAATTAGTACAACTGTTGAGTGTATTTACCAATATATGTATGATAACAAGAGCAAGAGGACGGCGCTGAAAAGCTGGATCAACAACATAACAAAGAGACACTCTTATGCCTTCACGCAATGACAATAGCCATGGGTCAGTACAGAGCTGCCACTGGATCACAAATTATTTACTCCCAACGGCGCCCTAACAGCAAAAGTGGTTTATGATGATGAAACACTGAACCAGAACCTAGTGAAACATAGTTTGGTGTTTTTCTGACCCCCTCCCATTTTTCCCTACCCCGACAACATTGTGCGCCAAATTCCCAGGTACGTTCCAGTAATTCGCAAAAGTAGAATCTAAAAGTAATGTATCCTGAAAAGTTCTCTAAAGAACGAACAGAACAACGAACTAACTTTTTTTTCAAAGGGTAACCAAATGGGCATGCAGGAATGTCGTAAATTTGGCCCTTCCAAAAAACCCGTCCTTTCACATTAGACCTGCCTTTATCTTGTAAACACTAGTTTCACGGCCGGGAAAAGCCAACCACCCCCAGACAGTAAATACAGAAGAAACGGCCTCAAAGTGAGTTTGCCATTACGTTTCTTGTGTTCTCTTCTTAAACAATTGGTTGACGACGCTGTGGTTGTAAGTGTTGACACAGCTACACTGCTGGCATTTACAAATGCTCGGTCCTATTTTCAGCAAAACAGTTACCGTTTAGGGCTTTAGTTTCTTAGTAGGGGAAAAAGTCTAGTAATCTGTACCCCCCCCACCCACCGACCATCTCAAAAGGCAGATCCGGATCGCACACGCGGGAAAAATTAGAGTGTGTCCGAGTGCCTATATTCCCTTTGGGAGACAAAGGGGCAGAAGACGAAGAATCAATAATAGTAGCAAAAATTTCTGCACACAATAATAGACACCTTTCGCAAGAATGCGTATAACCCTTTTTGATGGGAGGCCTACCACCCAGAAGACACAGGCACTCGAAACAGGATACCATTTTGGTTTCCAATTTACAGGACAATATTTACAGCCACCCAGAGATAAATACGGAGTTTTTTCCGAAAAAGGACCACTAAGTGCTTGAGGAGAACATATTCACATTGAAAACATAAGCACTGTTGTCTGCCATATGTGTGTATGTAATGTCTCAAACAATCCATTGCTTTCTCTTACTGTTTGGTTCAACAGGCCTGCGTAGAGAGAAGAAAGACGACGGAGCAGGAATCTGCAGCACATGTTGGGTTGAGATACTTTGGAGTCCGGTTGTCAGTGTTTCGGCGGTTTACGCCGTTTCCATGGTAAGACAGAGTGAGCACAGAAAGTTATTGTTAAGGGTTTGTAGGGCCACTTTTAGTGGATACTAACGGACCCATTTGACCCCTGAAATGCACGCCGTGGAGGTGACGATTAAGACTGACTGAAACTCGGTGAGTTGAAACCGAAGCGCAGATATCGCAGCCGAACTGTAGACTGCAACATAATATGCGACAACGGAAAATTTTAATTGAACACCGAAGAAATTGATAATGAGATATAACAAATTCTATTCACAGTTCTTGTCCAATGGGAGGTGGGGGAGGGTAAAACCACTGGCCTCCTAAAATCATTTTGTTAAAAACTACTTTTTTAGAGGGGTCTTTTTCTTCTTCGATTTCCCTTGCCCTTTAGAAGTGTGGAACCAACATTTTGCGTTTCACTAAGTTTGGGTCGGGGAAAATTTTGGCAACAAAATCAAGTCCTGAAACAAAACAAAAGGGCTTGAAAATGACGAAAACCTTTAAACTGAGTTTAAGCCCGGGAAAAAACGAAAAACTCCTGGTACTATTACAAAAAACCGCCTTGGGGTTACAGCCGGGAACGGGGACTTCGGCTACTATTTCACTTCCGCTTGAGTTTAAAAAGCCCCCTGAAAAGCAGGACTCCCCTACTTTTTACTACTTCCCCTTGGTTTTTAGCTGTGAAAGCGAGAACGAAGAAGAAGAATGCCCAAAAAAGAAACTTTCTTTTGCGGCTATGAGCCCACTTTCACCCGTTCCCCCCAAAATTTCCCGGGGGAAATCAGCGGCAGCTTTTTTTCAAAATACAGCGTTTAGGGATTTCGACAATGGGGTGAGAAAGCAATGGCAAATTTTTTGCCCGTTTTCTTTGGGAAAACCGTGTAAGGATATTTGGGGGCGCGGGGGGGGAGGGGGGGAGGGCGCGCGTGTGTTTTTTGTAGTTGTGTGTGTTGTTGGGTGTGGGGCGCGCAAAATCTGCAATGAAGGTTTTATGAGGGGCGCCCCCTTTCTTGTTTATGAAGAAATAAGGGGTGTTATCGAAACTCTTCACGTCGGGTTTCCCCACAAGCCACCTTTTGTAGACAGGGAAGGGCCCCTTTAAGGGCGTCAGTAGGTGGACTAAAAGCAAAATGGGGAGGTTTGAGGTTTTGAAAAAAACGGATTTAACATCAGGCACCGGTAGTAACCCCTAAGTGCTCCGTTCTTCTTCTAAAATCAGCCCCGTGCACAGGCTCTGTTTGCACCCGGCGAGGATCATGAAAAATTTTTTCGTAGATTTTCAACCAAAATTTCGCCCCCCGGCAGCGCCGTTAGGCTGCTTTTTTTTCGTTTCCCCCAAATGTCAAGGGATTATTTTTTTCGTGGCAACCAATGAACACGGGTTCTCACACCCCGAGGGCCATTTGATTGCTAGAAAATTTTCCAAAGGGCCACGTGAAAAAATCACAGGCCTTTCTGGGATTGAACCCCGGAAAACCCCTATTACCCAGGCGGGCAAACCCTTTCCCCCGGGGCTATGAGCCCCCCTCAGTCTGAGAGAATTGC
>CAJHNH020002720.1:0-95000 GCA_905116865.2 Candidula unifasciata
TACCTATTCAGGTTTCTTTAGCATGCTTAAACCAAATTAAACGAATAATTACACACCGGTCGTTGATTGATACACGCTGATCATAGCTGATCACACAATGTACGTTGGTAGGGACAGAAAGAATTAATAGCCAAGGTTCAAAGTTCGAGTCAACCGAAACTTGATACAAGAAGATGTCACAGGAAATTAAGGCGGCTGGTGTCTATGTCTGTGTATTGTTGTTGGTGTGTAGTGTCTGTAAGTCTATGTTTAACTGCTAGTGTGCCGTGTGTCTGTGAGTCTATGTTTTCCTGCGAGTATGCCGTGTGTCTGTGAGTCTATGTTTACCTGTGAGTCTATGTTTACCTGTGAGTCTGTTTACCTGTGAATATGCCGTGTGTCTGTGAGTTTATGTTTACCTGTAAGTCTATGTTTACCTGTGAGTATGCCGTGTGTCTGTGAGTCTATGTTTACCTGTGAGTCTATGTTTACCTGTGAGTATGCCGTGTGTCTGTGAGTCTATGTTTACCTGTGAGTCTATGTTTACCTGTGAGTCTATGTTTACCTGTGAGTCTATGTTTACCTGTGAGTCTATGTTTACCTGTGAGTCTATGTTTACCTGGGAGTCTATGTTTACCTGTGAGTCTATGTTTACCTGTGAGTCTATGTTTACCTGTGAGTCTATGTTTTCCTGTGAGTCTATGTTTACCTGAGAGTCTATGTTTACCTGTGAGTCTATGTTTACCTATGAGTCGATGTTTACCTTGAGTCTCTGTCTACCTGTGAGTATGCCGTGTGTCTGTGAGTGTTGTGCCAGTCAGTGTGTGTGTGCGTGTGTGTGTCTGTATGTGTTTGTAAGTCTTGTGTTGTGTGTCTGAGTATTGTTTCCATGTTTACGTGTTGTATCTATTCGGGATGTGTTTGTGGACGATGTGCTTGTGTGTTGGTGTCTATCGGTTTTGTCTATGTGCTGTGTCTGAGAGAGTACGTATGCTGTATCGGTGTGTGTTGTCTGTGTGTAGTCGTGTTTGTGTGTACATTCTGTGACTGTTTTTTTCTTCAGTGTATGTCTGTTGATTTTAAGTGTGTGTGTGTGCATGCGTGTACTGTGTCTGTGTGAATGTGTTCTGTCTATGACTGTGCATGCCTGTTTATGTGTGTATCATCAATGTGTGCGAATCTGTGTGTTGAAGGGAATTGTGTATATGTGTGTGCTTGTGTGTGTGTGTGTATGTGTGTGTGTGTGTATGTGTGTGTGCGCGTATGTGCGTGCTTTTGAGTGTATGCAATGAGCGAGTATTTGTGCACGTATATTTGAAGGTAGGAATTTGTCCTCCATGCCTTTGTGTAAATATTGCACATTTATACAATGAATTCTCATATATGAACATAATATGCTTGATATATATAATTAAACTGACGTATGAAAGATAAAAGCTTGGAAGGGTCGAATGTAAAATGGGCTTGCGTACCTAATTTGCAACCCTATGGAAATGAAGTTCGTTCGTTCGTTCGTTCGTTCGTTCGTTCTTTCTTTCTTTCTTTCTTTCTTTCTTTCTTTCTTTCTTTCTTTCTTTCTTTCTTTCTTTCTTTCTTTCTTTCTTTCTTTCTTTCTTTCTTTCTTTCTTTCTTTCTTTCTTTCTTTCTTTCTTTCTTTCTTTCTTTCTTTCTTTCTTTCTATCATAACTTGTCTTTCTGTCTCTTTTTTTTCGAAATCGTTCCGTTTATCCTATCTGTCTCTGTTAAGCGTCATTCTAACAACGCCTTTGATTGTGTCATTTGAAGTTTCCGTACACATGGTCTATTCCCCCACACCACCCTCTCTGCATGCCTGCCCTTTCTCTGTTCTCACAGTCTGTCTGTCTCTCCCCCCTCTCTCTATGTCACACCCACCCCCCCCCCCCCAAACCCTGTCTCTCCGCCCCGGCCGTCACCATTTAACATTATTTTCCCGTATCTCATTCTCATTAGGTCATTCTCTTTTAAGAACTTTCTGCATTCATCTGAATCTCGCGTAATTGCCAATTATCCACATAACTGTATTTGTTTCCTGACAAAGCCATGCCCACATAATTGGCGGCCCCAGCAACTACTGTCGAACATTTACAGCCAACATACAACTACAGAACTGAATGGGAAAACCCGCAGTTACACCTATCGTGAACTAGAATGCCATTGGCAGAGACATGTAAACAAAATGAACCGGTGGCGAAATCTTGAAGCCGTAGGAACTTCAGTTTAATAAAACAAATTGGCGTGTTATTATTAGGACTCACAGAAACAGGTCAGGAGACGAAAGTTAAATGCATTGGAAAATAAATGCTTTGAGGAAAATGATAAATACACGATAGATAATATTACTTTTAGAGGGATGAAGAAATAAGAGAAATGTCTGGACAAACACTAGTGTCAACAGTTATAGGACAGATGGTGACGCTATATTGACAGCTTTTGAGAAAAGACGAACAAAGAATCGCCAAATAGGCACTGAAACAGGAAAATGAGCGAATGACGAAACGAGGCGGCCCAAGAGAAACCCAATAGCGAACGTTAATGAGAGAAGCCAAAGGTTCTGGAAGATTTCACCCATGATATCGATTGGATTGTACAGGATAGAAAGACATTCTCTTCAGAAGATAGAAGAACATTACTCACGAGAGAAATGACACGTTTACGTATAATACTAAAGGTAACAATCAAGATCGACTTAGGACCGATGATATCAGCAGGAGAATCAGCACAGATCATGTACTGGGCGTTGTTGGTAGACAACTGATTAAATGGTTTGGCCATGTAACAAGATTGACATCAGACAGGGCACCACCGAGAGCGATGTTATGCATATACAGCGGTAACAGAACCAGAGGTCGACCACGCAGAAGATTTATAGCAGAAATGTAATCTCTTCCTGCCCTGATGCCGTTAAGCATTCTAGGAGTAGAGAAAAGAAGAGGAAGAAAAAAAAAAAGAATATAGAAATAGACTGTGAGCCACACGTGACAAATAATGGCACCACAGGACAATGGTTGAATAAATGAATGAATGTAGAACAGAAAGAGGTAAAGATGTAGAAGGACACACAAGACATAATTTTTTTTTTAAAATCGGAAATCATATTTATAAAGAATTGAACCCATCACCTCCAAATGATAACAGCGCCTGGCTACAGGGCCAAGTGTACCACATCGCATGACCAATTCGACTCCCCATGAAAGTGTCTTCATTAGCCATGTCTATCACACAGAAGTAAACAGATGGGGTACCTTGAGACCGTTTCAACGGTATTGAAAATAAACAGCTAGACAGGTTTTGATTGGCTTTCCTATATCTCTACTTCTGCTAATGAAACATGTCTATACAAATAAGTAAAAGACCTTTTCCACTCCTTGGGGCGTGTTGTGTATATAGGACCAGACCTATATTTTATAGACCAAACGGCACTTAGTGGGTGATGCGGTCAGCGTCACGGCGACCGCCTTCACTTCCCAGGAATGTACCTGGTACCCATTTAAGGAGTGGGAGTCAAGGTCATTTTGGACAAAAGACCCGTTTCCGTGAGGACACGAACCCACGACCTTCCGATCGGCGGGGCGAGCATCTAACCACTACACCATGGCGGCTCCCTACATGTCTATACACAGGGATTAATACAGCCATTTGGATAGTCGTAATAAACAATATCGGCGCGCATCACCAAAAAAAAAAAAAAAAAACTTGCAATAAATAGTTAAGTTACCAATAAATAGTTAAGTTACTTACTATTGTGTAACTATTGTGTGTGTATGTGGGTGTGTGTGTTCGCGCGTGAGCGTGCGTACATATTTTACCAGCCATGCTTTTGTTTTTGACTTTATATATATAATATGCATATTATTACATGAATATAACATGCTTCATTGATGAAATACAACTGCTGTGTGAAAGATGGAAGTTTGGAAGGGCCGAATCTAAGACAGGCCTGCGTGCCTAATTTGTAACCCTTTGAAAATAAAGTTCGTTCGTTCGTTCGTTCGTTCGTTCGTAATTGTTAAAATGACGTTTGTTACTGTTAACATCATTACTATTTGCTGCTGCTCATACACAGGGAAATTAAAAATTGATGGGGGGGGGGGAGGGGGTTGTTACGTCGTGGCGAAGTGGTCAAGCCGTTTGCCTCGCCCTCTGAAGCTCCTGGGTTCGTTTCACGGCGGTGTCACCCAGTTCAGAAATGCACTGGGGTTGTCGCTGGAGCTACGGAGTTAATACTTCGTGTGACGCTCTCGCTAGGCGACTAGTAGTTTGCCAGAGACTGACAGACCCATATGGGATAAATCTCTTTAACTTCGACGAAGGCATATAAGCGCTCGTGTGTTATCAGAGCCCTAATTGGAAGCAGAGAACACTGCATCCTACCAGCCGTGTCGTAAGAGGCTACTAAGGGTAGGGTTCGGTTTGATTTTAACTAGCCTATTCTATAAAAACAGTAGCCACAAAAACCAACCAGCCACAGAATAGAAGGACTTGGCCTGAGTTGGTTGAGGGCCTATGCTCCACTGGGAGCTAAAAGGCAGAGGAAAATATATAACAGGAGAGCGTGTGGCCGCAACGCCCCTCCGCTCCCTTTTCCAGTCAATCAAATTCTGAAATACGCATTTCCCAATGGTATTCCCTTTAACAAACGTTTTCTTCAAAGTTACTTTTAATTTTAACTCATTACCCTTACCAATTATTACTTCCTAACTTCCTAACAAGGCCACTGGTATTTACAAGTACCATGTGTCTTACATAAAACTAACTATAAATAAAGTTTTCTAGCAACTTATCTCCTCACGCAGGATCGCTCGACCGTTTTTTAAAACCGCGCCAAAATTGCATAAATGTGAACGTACAATAAAATTCAACTCACTTACCAAGTGGCTTGTAGCACTCGACAGTCCTCGCCCAGAACTAAACGGCTGGCTGCCAATGGTTGGTGGTTCTCGTCAAACAGCACTCCTTCGCTGGAAACGATCAGTCACAGCACGTTAACCCTCGTCCAGAACTCTAAGGCACACACACTTGTACACAAGGCGGTCACAGCCGAGCCTCTCCACCGGTAGCTTAGTGCAGGCGAAAGTGAGAGCAGGATTTGTCACGATTGTGTCCCTTACAGAAGGAAACTTGAAAATTTGAAGAGGATTTAGTTTTTGTAGTGGCTTGTGTTTGGACCTATCTGGTCAGCCCCATTATAAAGGCAGACAGAGGGCCTCAAAATGCATGCCAGGTCCCTATTTGGGACGAAGTTTTCGTTATTTTGAAGCCCCACCCTGATTGTTGCCAGGGCCCTAAAATAAGCTAACGGTTGACCGGGGTTTCTGGGACCTCTCCTCGGGTGATCCTCATCCGAATGGTGGCCCGTTGTGTCACCGGATGTTTATCGCTCTGTGTTATGTCATAGTGGGGTAAAAAGTTTGTTAGTTAAAGGGCATAGCCTTGTTTCAATGCCTAATAGTAATTATTATAATCATGCGTTTAGAGTGTGTGTGTGTGTGGGGGGGGGAGGGTAGGTACAATCATATATTTGGAGGGTGCTATACATGAAATTAAAAACCTTTTTATAAAGCTTCTAATTTGTTCTATTCATGGTTATCTGAAGGAGCTTACCCTCTCAACAAACTATGTACAGGGCTTAATTACCTTTAATTTCAGCGCACCTGATGATGCTGCCTATGTGGCCACGTAGTTCTAAATCTGCCATCTATCTAGTAGCTTGATTTGAATCCTTTAAAGGCACGTCTATGGTAGACCTACCTCAGTAATTAATATAAACAAACAGAGGGAGAACCCATGGGCCGTAGATACATTATATATATACATATATTCAGACTATGCATTAATCAGCATAAAAAAAGAGGACACATACAAATGGAAAGCTAGTTACTGTGCCGGGAATTGAATTTGTCACCACTAAATGGCGTTTGCGCCTCGCTATAGAAACAAGTGTACAAAGAACATTGTCAAATAGGCACCACCCAAAAACAAAAATGGTCTGCATTGGCCATGTCTGTCGTAAAGTTTTAAAATCCACAACTATAGAATACGGACATAATTCATCTCAAACCATTGGAATAACACCACAGGTTACAGAAAATTATATTTACCAGGTATCGATCAAATAACAAACAGAGCAACAATTTACAAATACAGCAGACAGTCATGCTCTGTCTAGGATACACTTGTAACACAGAGCCTACCAGTCCAATCTCTCTTAAATTTTCTTCTTCTTCTTCTTTTTCTTCTTCTTCTTCTTCTTCTTCTTCTTCTTCTTCTTCTTCTTCTTCTTCTTCTTCTTCTTCTTCTTCTTCTTCTTCTTCTTCTTCTTCTTCTTCTTCTTCTTCTTCTTCTTCTTCTTCTTCTTCTTCTTCTTCCTCTTCGTCTTCTTCTTCTTTTTCTTTTCCTTTTTTTCTTTTTCTTCTTTTTTTTTCCTCCTTCTCTTTCTTCTTCTCCCCTCTTCCTTCTTCTTGTTCTTCTTCTCCTTCTTCTTCTTCTTCTTCTTCTCCTCCTTCTCTGCCCTAGGCTCCTCCTTCTTTACAGTGTCTTTCTCTTCCTCACACGTAACCCCCGTTTAAAAAAATTAGTTTAACATTAAAAAATGTCTTCATTCTTTCCCTAAAATGAGCAACGTCAGTCGCCAGTATAGTTTTTACATTTCCAAAAGTGCACGAACCCTACAGCACGAAGTCCCGCATCAGCATAAATCTGTCAATAGCATGGCAGGCCTTAGTGAAACAAGAATGAAGTTGGCGCACACGCTGGACACACAGAAAGACAGAATCTTTAAATAAACGTCTCTCAAAGCCGGCATATTACTAATTAACGACGTGAATAAACTGGACATTCCTTTGATTCGTGTCAGTTTTTGCTATTTCTATTAAAACATATGTTCTACGTTCATTATTGTCTATACATACTGGCGTCTCGTTATTTAAGCGTTTGATTTTTTTCAGAATTTTAAAAATGTGTATCTTTCTACTTTGCCCTCCCATTGAAAGTATTTAGAGTTTCTGCGACTTTTTCTCCCAAAGTCGGCACACAAGATAAAGACAGCGGGTGAACAGAGTAAACACCCGGTGATATCTCGCGGAGTTTACAGGAATTAACCAACTTCCCTAATGAGGCGGGTATTTGATGGTCAATGTTGACAGACTGCCAACTGGCAGACGTGCCAGAAAAGGTAAGAAGAAGAGCATATATCGTTAACGACAGCGACAGAGTTTGAACAAATTCTTAAACTGCGAGCTGATATCTTCTTATTAATCCTGGGGTTTTTGTCGAATCATTTACAATTCTGGTATTTGGTCAGACGTCGGCAGTGCTGGGGTGGCGTAGTGGTTAGCATTCCTGCTCATAATTACGATAGTCCTGTGTTCCAACTTTCTTACGGAGGTTAACCACCATCTACCTTTGGGAGCGAACAATGCTAGATTGAGTTATAAGCTAAAACACGCTACAATTTAGGGCTTCATAATCTACAGGGGTGTAACAACTTTCCTGAATTTATTCACAAATGCAATTTTTTTAAAACATTTTTTAAACTTTGAGGACGCAAATGTTTTTAGCTGTAACTCTTCACATAACTTCGATTGTACAAGAAGACGTAAAAAATTATCTATACTTTTGAAATAAATCTTCTTACATTATAGACACAGACTTTTGTCTTCACTTATGTTAATGTTTGTGGTAATGCTATGAAAGTTTGATCTAAAATCCGCCATTTGTCTTCCTTTTGTTGCAGATAGATCCTGACCGCTCCACGAGAAGTTTGCACTAAAGAAGAACAACGAGCAGTGATATGATTCCTCTGATTGCGTCTATTGACTACACATCAACGTGGCTGCTACGAGATACAAAGATAAGTGATGTTGTGTATTTGTGTAGTACTGTCTAATTTATGTATGTGCTGATGAAGGTTCTTTAGCCACAACGTTCAGGTTTTGTTTGTGTCTGTTATATTGTAAAGCTTGCTGATATACTTTTCGTTCGGTTATTTATCTTTCTCTGATACGAGGACGTCACATGTTGAGAAATTCGTGGTAGACTAACATCGGAATCTGGGGGAAGTGCACTGGTATGTAAATCTGTTTTTGTAGAAAGAAAAAACATCCATTTTTAGACTTCAGACTGGACACTGTGGTCTTCGAGCACACTTGTACAGGATAGCCATAAAAGAATCTGCTGCCTGTGATTGCGGAGCAGAAAGACAGACCCTGGGCACATACTACAGTACTGCCCTAACCTCTCCCAGCAAAGACTGTGGATCTGGTCCAGGGGATCCACATTGCGAGAGAAGCTATGGAGAACCGGTGGCGACCTTAAACGCACAATCCTATTTGTTACCCAGACGGGACTTTTCTGTTCTTCTTTTGCGTTCGACATCAGTCATGCTAAACATTGAGTCCCGTCTTGGTCACAAATAGGATTGTGCGTTTAAGGTCGCCACCGGTTCCCCCCCCCCCCCCCCATAGTATGTGCCCAGGGGTCTGTCTTTCTGCTCCACAATCACAGGCAGCAGATTCTTTTATGCCTATCCTGTACAGGTGTGCTCGAAGACCACAGTGTCCAGTCCGAAGTCTAAAAAGGGATGATTGTTCTTTCCTGTTGAGTTTGTTTATGCTGTCACTCTCTGGTCTGTAATCTCCATTCTGCCTTCTCCACTCCCGCTTAAAAGACTGCTTTAGCGCTGTTTTGGTTTCCTTGTAACTGTGTGGTGGATGAGGTTGTGGAAGATTACTCCCAGCTTTTGCCAACTCATCTGCTCTCTCATTTCCTTGAATACCACAGTGGGCTGGTATCCACCAGACTGGACTCAATGTTTAGAAGAAGTAGGCAAAGAGGACATAAAGAAGTCGCCGATTTGCCCCAGACATAATGCAAAATGCCGTGCACAAGTGGCTTTACAACCATTCGAAAACCTTTTATTTGGAAGGAAAACTCAAGCTTGTTGGCCGCTGAGCAAAGCTGCATTATAACTAGAGAGATTATGTAGAGACATGATGTGTATGATGAAACCCCAGCTGCATGTAAATAAATTGTAGAATAAAAAGTGTAGATAATCGTTTACTCTCCCTCGCACTTTATAATGTCTGTAATTTTGCAAACACATCCAGTATTATATCTTTTAATACAAATTAAACAACATTATGTTGCCATTATCCATCATTCTAAAAAGCGTATCTGTTTTACAGTTTTTCAAGATTAGCTGGTGCATCTTAAAATGGTGAGGCCTCAGGGATTTATACAGCATAGAGCCTCACCAAGTCTGAGTCTGGCCCTGCAAGTGATTCGCGGAGGCATAGTATAATCATCTATACACAAACTATACATTTAGCGTGGAGTATAATTATTTATAAATTTGACAATATTTGCGTAAATTATACATTTTGCGATAAGTGTAAACATTTGTACAGAAACAATACATATGGATCATCTATACATAAACTATACATTTTAAAAATAAGTAAAATTATCTTTACGGAAACTACACATTTAGCAATAGGTAAAAATATTTATACAGATTCAACACAGAAAAGAAAGATAAAGATAGTGCCATTTAAAATAGAAAAAAAAAAGAAAAAAAAAAACAAGTCCGAATAGAATCTAAACAAGGATAGGGATTTAAAGAAATATAAAAGCCTAAAAAAAAAAAAAAAAAAAGCATGAAAGTGTCTTTAAACGGATCAAAGATATGCTTGTACACGCGCCGTCTATCGGGGATGCCAGCTAATTTTGACACTTATAGATCAGAGGATACAAATCTGGTTGGGAAACCAACAGGATCTGAAGGTTTGACACCGTGAGACTGAATATCTCAGTGCTGATGGCAGAGCAACAGGATCAGAAGGTTTGACACCGTGAGACTGAGTATCTCAGTGATGATGGCAGACCAACAGGATGTGAAGGTTTGACACCGTGAGACTAAGTATCTCAGTGATGATGGCAGAGCAACAGGATCTGAAGGTTTGACACCGTGAGACTAAGTATCTCAGTGATGATGGCAGAGCAACAGTATCTGAAGGTTTGACACCGTGAGACTGAGTATCTCAGTGCTGATGGCAGAGCAACAGGATCTGAAGGTTTGACGCCGTGAGACTAAGTATCTCAGTGATGATGGCAGAGCAACTGGACACGAAGGTTTGACACCGTGAGACTAAGTATCTCAGTGATGATGGCAGAGCAACTGGACACGAAGGTTTGACACCGTGAGACTAAGTATCTCAGTGATGATGGCAGACCAACAGGATCTGAAGGTTTGACACCGTAAGACTAAGTATCTCAGTGCTGATGGCAGAGCAACAGGATCTGAAGGTTTGACGCCGTAAGACTAAGTATCTCAGTGCTGATGGCAGATCAACAGGACCAGTCTGGATACCTGATTCAGCCTTCAAGACAGTCATAACAAGGTCACTAGTAACGACCACATCAACCCGGTGTGACCCGTAGTGCCGTGCTGGTAAATATGGATCAAAGACAGGTAAAAAGATAGGTTTAGTATGAGACACGGTGGATCGGTCAGGGAGAGGGGAAGACATCGGGAGGAAGAAAAGACAACTTGAAAGAAGAAAAAATAAGTAGTGAAGAATGAATGAGAGATGTACACGCTGAAAGATGAAGAATGAATGAGAGATGTACACGCTGAAAGATGAAGAATGAATGAGAGATGTACACGCTGAAAGATGAAGAATGAATGAGAGATGTACACGCTGAAAGATGAAGCATGAATGAGAGATGTACACTCTGAAAGATGAAGAATGAATGAGAGATGTACACGCTGAAAGATGAAGAATGAATGAGAGATGTACACGCTGAAAGATAAAGAATGAATGAGAGATGTACACGCTAAAAGATGAAGAATGAATGAGAGATGTACACACTATCAAACAAAATTTAACTTTTTTTTTTTAAGTAGGAAAAAAGTTTTGAAA
Source organism: Candidula unifasciata (assembly GCA_905116865.2). Lineage (NCBI taxonomy): Eukaryota > Metazoa > Mollusca > Gastropoda > Stylommatophora > Geomitridae > Candidula > Candidula unifasciata. The sequence continues at coordinate 10,920 of CAJHNH020002720.1, forward strand.
AATGTGGTAATCAGAAAATGAATTACTTACCCCTCCCTCCACCCCCACCCACCCCTTTCTCGCTTTATTTCCCCCCTCGCCTCCCCTCCCGCCTTAACCCATTTTTAATCTTGTCACAGTAACGCCACTTACTGTCAAACGCAGTGTTATTGACATCTGGAACTGTCCGCTGTCACTGACATCTGCCATCTTTCAGGCCATCCTCTCATCCCTTGTTGATGGCTGGTGAAACGACTGGGTTTCCTACTGTGGTCAACGTTAGAGAAGAAGCCTATCGTGGCTTTCTGCGTCTGTTTAAGACAGCCTAGTCCCAGCGTGTCGAAGCCCTTGTCTTTTTCCTGTTGACCGATTAAGGCTTTAAACTGACCTTTTCACAAGCGATAATCAGGCCTGTGTTCCCAGAGATGCAATCTGCGGTAGACACACACGCACGCACGCACGCGCACACACACACACATACACACACACACGCACAAAATGTTCACAGCATTTTAGTCTTAATTACAAACGCTAGAATGAGCGTACATTACTGAAAGTTTCATAAAGTATAGTAACAAACCTAATACAAAAATATTATTGTAAGTCTAATAGGTTGCTTTATAGTCAGCACTTGATGGATGATGAGTAATGGCATCGATAGCATACCGACCGCTTTTACTTCTGCAAACTTTTCCTTATGCAAAAATGTAACAGACTTGTTAAAGCCATCAAGAAAAGATATAAAACGAAAAGTATATTAGCAAGCTTCACAATATAACAAATACAAACAAGACGTGAACGTTGCGGCTATGGAGCCTTCATCAGCACATACAAATCAAACAATACCACACAAATACACAAAATCACTTAGCTGGTATCTCGAAGCAGCTGAGTGGATGGTTTCTGAGCAGACTGCATACACGTGTCGGTTGGGGGGAATAAATACCCCATGAGGAGTACCAAAAAGCCAGAAGTGCATCTGGCACATGATGTTAACCTGATATTTATAGAACAATCGGTACTAGGTTAGTACGTGGTCAACGTTATACCGCCTGCCTTCACTTGCGGTGACCATTCATGTCTCACATTTGACCAATCAGACCATTTACCAGTCAGTCCATAGGACAATCAGCACATTTGACCAATCAGACCATTTACCATTCAGTCCATGTGACAATAAGCACATTTGACCAATCAGACCATTTACCAGTCAGTCCATGTGACAATCAGCACATTTGACCAATCGGTACACTGAACACATCGGCACACTGGACTAATTGGGACATTTGACCAATCGGCACACTGGACTAATTGGGACATTTGACCAATCGGTACACTGAACACATCGGCACACTGGACTAATTGGGACATTTGACCAATCGGCACACTGGACTAATTGGGACATTTGACCAATCGGCACACTGGACCAATTGGGACACTGGACTAATTGGTGCATTTGACGAAACGTCCAATTTACCACTCAGCCTATGTCGCCTATCGGCACATTTGACAAATCGGCACCTTTGAGTAAACGTTAATTTAAAAAAAAAAAAAAAACTTAAATGCAAATTCATACTCACAGGGAGACCTGATGGCGTAGCGACCAGACGCCCCACTAACACTTCGAAGATCTTGGGTTCAAACGCTCACTAAATCGAATTTTTTTTAATGATCCTGGCTTCGTGGTGGGCCCAACCTCGACAGTGGCCAGGTTAAGTCCTGGGAATTAAAGTGTGAGATACTGAGCACATAACCTATTGAGTAAGTAAAGTAAAGTAAAGATCCCTTTTCACGCCTTTAGGCGCATCGGGCATATAAGAAGAGCACCCATATTTATATAGACCAATCGGCACTGGGTGTGTAATGTGGTCATCATTACGTCGGCCGTCTTTACTTCCACAGGACACCTATTGAGCAACACCTGTGAAATAAGATGCTAGAGAAAAGCCGACAACTTAACCATCCGAGACAAAGTTAGAAATGGTATTATCAGACAGACTGTAGGAGCAACGCCATACACTGACTTCATTGAAAAACTGAAGATCAAATGGTTTGGTCATATAGTAAGAATACAACCCAAACAACTACCAACGTAGGCCGCTACACATGAAACTAACTAAAGTGAAAGCTAGAGACCGCCCTAGGAAAAGATGGATTGATGGTATTAAAGAGCTTCTACATCGACACGGAATGTCAATAGCCATTGCTGTTCATCAAGAAATAGATCGCAAACTGTTCCTCCCCACAACGCTTAACGACAGAAGTGGACATTTATGATGATGATGACGATGACCTATTGAGTAACTATGATCAATATAAACATATACCCTATACACCACTAGCGTAAAAACGATTTTTCACTTTTACACGAAAACATATCAAGCCAAAAAAAAAGTAAACCTGGTGAGCTTTGCATAAACGCAATCCCAAACGACTAGTAAACGTTGCGGCTAAAAAGCCTTCATCAACATATCACATGAATAAAGTGTATAATAAATAACAATCTACTTTACTAAACACAGGGCAAACAATCATGGATGCCACTGCAGCGTCCACATTATCCAGTATTTTCGAGTAAAAGTGACCCACTGCAGGCCAGCCGAAACTAGCTAGAAACCTTGCTGGGTTGTTTAACGTGTTGTCTCCTTGAGGGTTGCAGTGTGCAGGATTAACACCCCAAGGATGAGAATCAAACTGGTACACATCCTGAAAACCCCGTTCAAGCCTATAGACATATAAACATTAAAAAGTAATGTACCCTTTGCCGTGCCTTCAAGCATATTGGGTATATAGGGCTAGACCTATATTTTAGAAATTAAACGGTACTTGCTGAATGATTTAGTCAGCATCACGCTGGCCACCTTTACTTTCCAGGACTGTATCTGGTACCCACTCAAGGCTGGGTTAACCTGGGAGCCAAGGTCATTTTTGAAAAAGGTCGGGCCCTCGTTAGGACCCGAACCCACGACCTTCCGATCCGCAGGCAAGCGTCTAGCCGCTATACCACATCGTCTCCCATATAGACATATAACCCGGGTATACTAGGGCACAACCCAAATGTTACAAAGTTACGTGTAGTCCAGTGCTGGTGCGTTTGATGCCTGGTAGGGTTACAGGAAAGGAGGGCGTTCCAAAGACAGCCTAACACTGACATTGATGAGACAACCAACGAATAAACTTTATTTCTAAAGGCTCACGAATTGGGCACGCAGGCCTGTCTTACATTCAACTCTTTCAAACATTAATCTTTTACACGGCAATGGTATTTCATATGTCAAACAAATTTTTTAATATGTTAAAATATCCACAGTATGAAATGTAAATGAAATATACACAAGCGTGAATGACGATTTCATACATCTACAACATATACAACAACACATACAGCGCAGTCACAAACAACTTGTAAAAACAAAAACAAGACAGATGGTAGTATAAACTCACATATACACACAAACACTTTTACTTAACTGACTGACTGACTTTCTACCCCACTAGGACATCACACAAGCGATAAACACCCGATGACACAAAGTGCCACCATGTGGATGAGGATCACTGTGGAGAGGTCCCAGAAACCGCGTTCAGACAATTGGCCATATTGATGGCCTGCCTATATTGCGGCCCTTGGCAAAAGCCAGAGTTGGGCTTTAAATAACAAAAAATTACGTCCTAAAAAGGACGTAAGGAATCTTACACTTACTTACACTCAAGGAGGCGCACACACTGCCAACACACACCGACAACACATACTCACAAATACAGAACACACAGAGATGCAACACATTTATAAACAAAACACATATTCACACACAAGCACAAAAAAGATCAAGACTGCTGGACTAGATTCCATCCATATAACTGAAAATACTGCAATGAAAACAAAGAAATAAAAGAATAAAGTGTGATGTCTGCTAGTGACACGTAACAGCACAACAAAATGGCAAGTGACTTTTGAGGACATAACTCTACTGACTCCTTTTGCGTTAGCAATGTCTTTGTTATGTCCCCTGGACTGTGTTATAAATGACTGAAATTGCCCCAATAGTATGGAATAATTATCTCATAAACAAACAGGTGTAGTGATGAGCACCTATAGAAGAAATAGAAAGACAGTGAGGCAGACAGAAAGATATATATAATATATATATAAAGAGACAGAGAGAGAAGAGATAATGGTGCGTGTCTTCTTTGACCTCATCTTCTTAGGTAGGCCGTTGGTCTTTTCTTGTCCGCCCCCACCACCACGTCCCCAAATGGGTCCCTGAAACCCACTTAGCAATGGTAGGGGTCAAATTCTCGTTTTAATGCAGGATTAGTTTTCTGCTCTGGGGTCGACACATTTTCCTCGGGGAGAAAAGGGAAGGGGGGAAGAGGGGATTGTGGAGGAGGTGGGGTGACTTTATTGGACCCAAGCCTTGTTTAAGTGCATATAAATATATATAAGATGGGTGGCGAGGCGGGGGGGGGGAAGGGGCGGCTGTGTGTGTGTGTGTGTGTGTAAACACTATGAATTATAAGAAACAGTTACGTTTCGCTTTGGATACAATAAATGTTTATTAACTAATAAAGGAATGAATGAATGATGAATGTATGAATGAAAGAAAAGGTGAATGAAGTGATGTATAAATAGATGAGATATTTAGAGCCAAGCGGAGGAAGGGGTCAAGTGAAAACATCCTCCGGTTATACCTGGCTGGTAATAAAGTACGCAGAAATACCTGCCAATAACCGGGTCTGAAATCTTACCTGTGCCAGGTAGGCTATCGCAGGCAGAAGCAGAGAGACCAGGTGAGAGTGGGTGTAAGGCTTGCGAGCGGGAGAGGGAAGACTTTTTGGCTCTGATCACAACAATCCCGGGAACAAGTGGGAGATTAACCTGAAGATACAAGATGGGGTGGGTGGGTGGATATGTGGGTGGGGTCGCCAGGATGCACGCAGGTCTGGCAAATGTTCAACGTGAGTCATCGAAAGTGCACGAGAGACGCGGCTTAGTGCGAGACATAGACACACATATACAGAGAGAGAGAGAGAGAGAGAGAGAGAGAGAGAGAGAGAGGATGAGTGAATGAGAGTGAAACATAATGAATAAGAGAGAGAATAAGATCGAGAGAGGCCGAGAGAGAGAGAATAAGATCGAGAGAGAGAGAGAGAGAGAGAGAGAGAGAGAGAGAGAGAGAGAGAGAGAGAGAGAGAGAAAGCGGTAGAGGTAGAGCGAGAAAGAAGTAGTTTGAGGGACGGCTAAAGAATGACTGAGAGAGATAGTGAGAGTGTGAGAGTCAATGAGAGAGACAAAAAGAGGGTGACAGAGTGAATGACTGAGACAGAATGAGTGAGAGTTAGTGAGTAAGATAGAATGAGGATAGAATGAGTGAGAGAGTATGAAAGTCAGTGAGATAGACCAAGACCGGCTTCAGCTGGTTTTGGACAGACTGAGAGAGTCAGTTCTGGGAAGTAAAGACAGCTGGCGTGTTTCCGACCACAGTACCCACTAAGTGCAGAACTGTTCTATAACATACAGGTCTAGCCCTATATGCCCCTACGCCTAAAAGCGTGGAAAAGGGTCCTTTACTTATTTGTCTTAAAAATAAATACAGCTCAAAATGGGTTCCAGGAAATAAAATGGACAGTAAAGGCTGACGGCGTTATATTAACGACATTACCCATCGAATTAGAATTGCTCTAAACAAACTATGGGTACAGTATATTTGTGTAGAGCAGATGTTTTCCGTTATTTTTTTTTTTTTTTTAATTTCTTTGTCTTTGCTTCTATCGGCTGTAACTTCTAGTGAAAAGTTCTAGTTTTCAGTCCACTTTAAGATCCCCGTGTGGGTTCTGGGGCCCCATTGTGGGGAAAACAAGAATAGACTCACTGCCTCCCCAAATGCATGTCGTAAAAGTCGACTAATTGGGGAGCTTCCTTTGAAGTCTGAGTGCATCTGCCGGAGAGGCAAGGAACCGACAGTCTGTATTCAAGAGAATGAGATCTGTAAAACTGATGCACACGCAACACTCAGGTTCTGGAGCAGGACTGCAGTTCAGTAGTGGACGAGCAACCAGAACCTTCCGCCAGAGTGTACAGCTGGTGAACGCGAAGAAGAAGAAGAAGTACACTTCAAGACTTTACTTGTGTTCCCGAAAGTGACTTTTGCGTTCACATCTGTTTTACACATCTGTCCTATTTGTATGCAGACTGTTGGTTCATAGCCTCTCAGAAAGATGCACTTTAACTTCGGAAGAAAACACGTCTGTTAAGTCGACTTTTACGTCCTGTTTGTTATGGGGCAGTAAGCCTATTCTGTCCCCCCCCCTTTTTTTTTACAACCTCCCCCCCTCTCCCTTTTTTTTTACAACCCCCCCCCCCCCCCCGCTCCCGAACCTCCCCCCCCCCCCCCCCTGTCAAAGGGGCTCTTAGACCGCCAATGATAAATGTGTTCAAGTCTGAAAACAGAAAATACACGCGAATGTTCGTTTCATAATACAGATATACTTCATCTCCGTGTCGGTTCCGGGAACCCATTTTGAGGGGAAAGCACACACCCACTTCCCGCCTAACCAGCGTGTCGTAGAAGGCGACTAGCTGAGGATTTGCTGACATCAGACTAGTTTATTGGGTCCAGCGGTGAAGATATACCAAAATAGGTCGTGTGAGAAGAAGATGATGATTTTAAAAAAAAAAAGAAGAAAAAGAACGACAGAAAGAATGAAACAACGAAAAAAGTGAGAAAGACGGAAGAAGAAGAAGAAGAAGAAGAAGAAGAAGAAGAAGAAGAAGAAGAAGAAGAAGAAGAAGAAGAAGAAGAAGAAGAAGGAGAAGAAGAAGAAGAAGAAAAAGATGATAAAGAAGACGGAGAAGAAGAAAAAAAAAACAACAAGAAAAAAAAGTGAAAGGAAGAAAAAAATAATAAAGAAAAAACAGACAGAAACAAGAGGAAGAAGAAGAAGATGATGATAATGATGATGATGGTGATTAAGAAGAAGAAGAAGAAGAAGAAGAAGAAGAAGAAGAAGAAGAAGAAGAAGAAGAAGAAGAAGAGAAATAAATAAAAAGAAAAAAAGAAAAAAAGTGGGAATGGGGAAAAAAAGGAGAACAAGAACAAGAAGACAGAAAGAAAGAAAGAAAGAAAGAAAGAAAGACAGAAAGAAAGAAAGAAAGAAGAAAGAAAGAAAGAAAGAAAGAAAGAAAGAAAGAAAGAAAGAAAGAAAGAAAGAAAGAAAGAAAGAAAAAAAGAAAAAAGAAAGAAAGAAAGAAAGAAAGAAAGAAAGTTTAATTAATAATTGACATCACAGCACTCTGGACACTCTCATAAGCGCTCCAACCCCATATTAAGCCGCAAGCGAAGAGTTCAAATTAGGATGGCACCAGTTACGTCTCGCCTTTCCCTCGAGTGTTGACCGCCGGCCAGATCCACATTGTAACTCCTTGCAACAAACTTCTTCCTAGACCCTAACGATCCATCTGTGCCTCAGCACTGTTTACTCGCTCCCCAAAGGGCCCTCACAACATCCAGCTTGTCATACATCAGTTCACCACCAAACGGTGCAGAACCGGCCAGTCTATCTACCTGCTCATTTCTCAACATACCGGCATAACATGCAGAGAATATCTAAAGGATGCTAACTATCCGGGACCTCTGAAGTGATGCTTGCCACCTTCCACAGTCCAAGCCCGTCTCCACTTTTCTCAACATGAACTGCGAGTCGGTTACAATCACAACATGTGTGGACAGCTGATTCTTAAGCCAGCGGAAGGGACAGAGAAAAGAAAGAAAGAAAGAATCAAGAAGAAGAAGAATATTGACCTGCCTACTTATCCTTTCATTCCCCTAACCAAATCATCATCATCGTCTAATCACACTTTTAATTAGTGCAGAATCTACTGTAATTACCAAGAATCTACTGTAATTACCAAGAATCTACTGTAACCACAATGTATTATTCAAACATATCTACTTTCTAAAACTAGAAACTGGAATTTTTTCCCCGTAGAGATTATAGTCCCCATATTAAAATTAAAATATATTAGTTTAGTTTAGTCTTTCCTCTTGTGTCGAGTGCGGCACATAGGGCAGAGGTCATGACTCTCCATGCATGGCGGTTCGTTGCAATCTGTTGTAGGTATTTGATGTTTGAGTGGCCCATGAGCGAGCCTTCCCTGATGATAGTTCTACGTAGGGTTTCCCTTGGTCTTCCACGAGATCTTTTCCCCTGTGGTGTCCAAATGAGGGCTTGGTAAGGAAGTCTTGATTTATCCATTCTAAGGGCGTGGCCGACATAGTTCCAGCGGCGTTTTCGTATAAAATTAGACACATACTCTTGCCTGGATTCTTGCCTTATTTGTGTATTTGTTCGGAAATCTGACCATTTGAAATTTAGTATTCTTCTAAGGCATTTATTTTCAAAACTGTCTAATTTTAAAATTAAAATTAAATTTTTAATTTAAAATATATACATGCACCAAATTTTAGCAAATACGCGAATGTAGATAGGTGTCTTTCATGAGGTGCCTGAATCTTTAGATAGATCCTAGCTGTTTGGCTGTATCGGTCGGGACTTGACTTTAGAGTGAGCTAAAGTTAAAAACTATAATTGGATAAGGCAGATTTTCGTTATGAAGATGAACACCCCGGGTATAGACTCGGAAATGGAACGAGAGAGAGAGAGAGAGAGAGAGAGAGAGAGAGAGAGAGAGAGAGAGAGAGAGAGAGAGAGAGAGAGAGAGAGATGGCGCGGGTAGGGAGAGAGAAACAGAAAAAAAAAGAAGGGAGAAAAAAAATGTAATCTGCATTTCCTTCAACAAATTGATTTCCTGCTCAGAAGCAGAGATTATAAGCGGAAATGACGTTATCGTTTAACTTCCGGTGTAGCCAAGTTGATAAGAATGGCGAGTTGAGACAGCGGTTCACTCACTGCTAGTCGCAAGACACTGACGTCGAGAAGAGGAGGGCGTGAGAGAGAGAGAGAGAGAGAGAGAGAGAGAGAGAGAGAGAGAGACAGAGAGACAGAGAGACAGACAGACAGAGAGAGATAAGAGATTGGGAAGGAGGCAGTGTGAGTGCAAAGACGGCGAAACTGATGTATATATTGAAATACGAATACAAATGGCAACATGTTTTCTATAGCGGAAGGAGGTTTGTGGAAGTCAAGGATACTAAAGTAAAATGTTCAACTATAATGCCTGATTAGCACTGCTGTGTGGAGTGGAAACATGAAGAACAACTAAATACTCCTAGTTACTGACGAACAAGAAGCCATTACCTAGTGACTGTGTACAATAGAGGCAGTCAAAGGGTATATACAATATAGTCAATAATTCTGAACTCTTGGAAAAAAAAACTAAACACAATTTAGCGAATCAAGAGTTGGAGAAAAGACGCTGGCGTTGGATAGGACACACGTTAAGAAAACGTTAGAACAAAATAGCTAGGAGAGTTTTTACACTCGGACCCATAGGGGCATAAAAATATAGGCATACCAAAAAAAAAAAAAAAAAACACACACACACACAGGAAAATGGAACTAGAGAAAGTTGAAACAATACGGGGAAGACTTGGAGTTAGTAACATGTCAAAGACGTGGTAGATATTAGAACTTGGCGTAAGTTGGTTGAGAGCCTATGTAAGCAGGGGGCCGGGCCGGGGGAGGGGGAATTAAGGGTTGAATAAGAATAACAATAACTGAGTATCTGTTGACTAATAATCTTTTACAACGCATAATAAAATACAGCGTCAAAAAACGTCTGTTCGGAAAGTACGACAAAAGACACACCAGTTTGGGAAGCCCTGAAGCCAAGCCACCAGCTATATCCGTGTTGATGCCGCGTGGTGTTTAACTCTCGTGTCATCCTACCCATCATACCTTCTGGTTATGTTTCCAGTGAAGAACTGATATTTTAACTGCCTCCACTTTTAGTTAGCTGTACAATGCGAAATAAAAACTGACAGGTTCTGGTAGCCACTCCAAGAATTAAAGAGAACTTACTATCTACGGGCTACTCAACCATTGGCCTGCGGGTCAAGCCTGGCCCACAGAGGCCAAACATTTGGCCCACGGATAATTTCCTGTTGTAGAGCATTCATTATGTTTACTTTTATGGTGGGGCTTGGGTCTCTGGTCCATGACGATCCATCCCCATTTTGAAAATGTTGGCCTCCTCGCTGAGTTCCAGGGTCCCATGAGGAAAGAGGGAGGGGGTGGGGGAATAGATCCATTAATTCATCAGCAAGCCCGTCGTGCAAAGCGACCAATTAGGGGAGATTTTCTCGAAGTTAGAATACATGTGCCTGAGAGACGAGCCACCAATAGTCTGCATACATATGTACCAGATCTGTTGAACAGACGTGGACGCAAACATTTAAGTTCTCTAACAAGACTTGAGTCCGGAAATGGATGAACAACCAGAACTTTCCACCGGAATATACAGCTGGTAAACACTATGAATTATAGGAAACACATTCTGGCCCCTGATGAAACTAAATATTGTGGCCCCTGATGAAACTAAATATTGTGGCCCCTGATGAAACTAAAGATTGTGGCCTCTGATGAAACTAAAGATTGTGGCCCCTGAGGAAACTAAAGATTGTGGTCCCTGATGAAACTAAAGATTGTGGCCCCTCCGGAAACTAAAGATTGTGGCCCCTTGGGGAAACTTTAAATTGTCGCCCCTGGAGAAACTTGGTTGAACAACCGTGCACTAAATACCAAAAACATTGGCAGCTCTAGTGATCACATGTGGATTCGAACATGGGTACACCAGATGCATGCTACTGCTGATGGGTGAACTAAATGTACGGCCAACTAGACATTGTTGGGGAGTGGGGTGGGGGGGGGGGGGAGTAGGGGATGGGGAGTAGGGGAGAGGGGGGGGGGACATAGACTGGGAAATTTTTAATTGGGAAAAAAGGCAAAATAACTCAAACTAGGGCTGTACCGAAAGGGATTTTCACTATTCGGCCAAATTCGAATAGCGGGACCAACTATTCGGCCGGCTACGAATACGAATAGTGTATCATCATCATCAGGTGCCTTGCCGACTGGCGTGGGCCTTGCCACAATCTGCGATTTCCTGCAGCAAGTATTAGTTCGTGTGCTGACACCTCCACGCCACGCAACAAGACTGTCAAGAATCTTCTCTCGTTGTCTTTTTCTATCCTTCCTTCCATGGATCTTTCCAGTGGTCACCACATGTTCCATTTTCCCTCTTCTCATAACATGACCGAAAAATAATGACTGTCTCCCTCTGATGTCTGTGATAAGTTGTCTTTAGGCTCCCGCCTCTTTCAAACCCTCTTGGTTGCTCGCCCAAGGCATTTTAAGAATTTTTTTATTTTTTTTTGGCAAAACCACATATCTAAGGCCTCAAGAAATTGTTTGGGCTGCCTACCGATTGTCCAGGACTCAAGCCATATGTTAAAACTGGAGGCTGTACCACGCAACCGGGTCGCAGTTGCCCCCGCTACGACAGTCTTGGGCAACAACAACTATTGTGTAAATGAGAGAGTTATTTCAGTCTATCACAGTGTATGCAGAAACGGGTGTAAGGTAACCACTATGAGTATTCGACCCGACCGCAAGTATTCTGCCAAACACCGAATAGTTATTAGGTCCACTATTCGGCCGCGAAAAGAATACGAAGCGAATATTCGGTACAGCCCTGTCTCAAACGATTTGCAAATCGAGCATCGTCTCAGAACTGATTAAGTTCCAGTTCCCAGACAATAATTTTTTGGGGTAATAATGTGACTTTTATACGCAAAATCCTAAACAAAAAACTTCAATTTAGGGACCATGGGGGTGGGGAAGAGAGGTGGGGGGGGGGGTGGTTCTTAATATTTTTTGGTTCACCCAATCTCGGGGAACCCGAGGGTTTCAGGAAAAAGTCCAATAGAATAGGGGGATTGGGGTTAGAGTTAGTCTGTGCTCATGTCACACTGTAACACCCCTTTAATGTGGGACTTTCCACTTGCAATTCTCGGATTCCCCGAGATGGGATAAAGCAATAATAAAGAACTGTGGGCAGTTTCGCCTTCCTACAAATTTAGAGGAGGGGCCTCAACTTAAAATATTGGTTCTTTTATGTTACGTCACCACATCACGCGAGGTTTAAGGAAGTCTCACAGTATGGCGGGATTAGAGTTAGGAGTAGTGTTAGATGAATAGACACTACTACTAACCTTTACCCCCCTATACTGTGAGATGCTCCATAATCTCACGTGATGTGGTGATTTAACAGAAAAGAGCCTAAATGTTTGAGAGTCGGGTGCTCATGGTGCCCCAATTCCCAGTTTTCGGCGCGCTGACAACAAACGACTGGCGTGCGAGCTGGTTCAGTACTGGGTGAATTCTTGCACTTAGCTGCCTGACGTCGGTCTGCGGGTCACCTGGTGCCCGCGACACTCCCTACAGTACTAGGCCGCTCCCACGGAGCACCCAATGACACGGTTTATCTGCTGATGTGTCAGATGTCCAGTGATGACTTTTTTCTTGGCTTCTTTAGCAAGGGTGATTTGACGTTACTTTCTAGCAAGACAACCTTCTTATCCTTAGCCTTCACCGGCTGTAAAGTTCTGGTTGTTTGTCCACTTTTGGATTTTAGTATTGTTCTAATGTTGCGTGCCTGTCCGTTTCACAGACCTGGTTTATCTGTATGCAGACTGTAGATTTCTACACTTCAGGCAGATGCGCTCAGACATGAAAGAAAACATTTCTAATTGGTCGCCTTTTATGACTTTTTTTGCTAGGAAAAGCAGTGGGTCTACCCCATTCCCCGCCCCACCCCAAATGAGGCCCTGGAAAATTCACGAAGAATGTTTTAACATGACCCTGGTATAAAGGACTGAACAGGTTCTTCGCCTTGTCAAGAGCTGTTCCTTGAGTCATCATTGAGAACCTGGTGTCACGAACCGCAATCTGGGTCATTGGAGGAAACCTGCTGTCTAACGTAACCTTTCATAAGTCTAGCGCAGTCGATAGGAGACTCGCTTTCAAACCCAGCTGCGACTCGCTGCAGCCTATAGCGGGTGTTTAAAACCGGGCTGTTTTCAGACTAGGAAATGGGTACCAGAGTTAACACTCAGGTATAAATGGAGGAAGGTCGCTGTAGCTATGGAGTTACGTGCGAACGGCGACACAGGCGGGCAATTTCTTATCAGCTGTCCTTACTGGTGGCAGAGCACTTATGGTTTATAACCGTGCGCAATGACGCTGGTTCACATCTCCGGACTTTACCTTTACATACTTTGCTAAACCAGTAAAGACTAGAAAATAAGTCATGCAGTAGAAGTTCAGTTTCTAAGAAAATTACAATTAATTTTGAGGTTATCGATCTGCAACTTGAAGTGAGAAGGGATGCAGGAGTGATACATAAAATTAAAAAAATGAGATCATTAGAAAAAACGTCGACACATAACTCATTCTTAATCCCGTAAAAAGATAACAAATCAAATGGTTTGTCCACTTAGGTAGAAGGCTTTGGGAGGGCATGCCATACAAGATATTCATCAAACTTTGGAAGGTCTCAGAGCACGAGGTAGACCAAGTACATATGGAAAGATAACATCATAAAAACTTTACAACAGCACCAGATGTCCATGGTCAAGGTGGCCAGAGGAGAGAAACAAAGCAGAACATTCGATCTCACTCAACACCTGAACTTTTAAAACAGGAAGGGAAGAAGAAAGGGTAGCAACATACGGATGTGAGTCACGGAATATCTGGCTGTCAATAAGGAAGAAAGTAGGGGCTGTTGAGCTGAAATGATTTAGAAAGAATATTAGAATACCATGAGGGGAAACAAACTGACATCCCATCACGGAAGACTAGCTAGCATACAGCATCTTGTTTCGGAAATAACTGAAATATTTCGGCAGCACCAAGCGACACTGGGAACTGCAAAGAATAGTTACAGATGACATGGTACCAGGAGAAAGGGCAGGGACCGTCTAGCATGATGGTGGGCACAGGAGATAAAAGATACATTAAGTAGAAAATTAAACGATCCCGTAGAGCTGACGAGAGGCCCATTGTCGTTCAGTCGTTCTGTTATGACAAGCGATGTCTTCTAAAGGACCTAGTGCAGGATAATGACGATGTTGATGATGATGATGATGATGATGATGATGAAGATGACTGCGGTGCGGCACAAAACAAACGGTGCGGTTAGACAAGAAACAGAAGAACTTTGAAGTTTTGAACAACGAATCAACATCATGGCACACTGTTTTACCCATAAGTGCTTCGTTCTTCTTATACCTCAAGTCTGAGTCCGAAAAAGCTAAGCACAGTGCACAGGCTCTGTAGCACCGGCAAGGATCCTGAAATACTTTGGGTAGATTTTAAACTCAAAATGTGTGTCCGGGCAACGCCGTTAGGATTTGCAACTGCCAAGGGATATTTTACGTGCAATACATACGGGCGTCCGATCTCACTACACAGACTAGGCGAAATTAATAGAAGTCCAAGTCCACGTGAAAAAAATCATAGTCCTCACTGGAGATTTAAACCAGACCCTCTTGTACTCGAGGCGGACACGATACCTCGAAACCACGCAGTCCCCTATGAAATAGACAAAACCAGTGAACAGAATAGAGAAGTTAGACGGTGATGTTTAAGATTTGTAGGTATCTAGTTAGAAGTACCGGTTCATTGTGAGGGGTGTATCTAATTAGAAGTACCGGTTTTTTGGGAGGGGTGTATCTAGTTAGAAGTACCCGTTCATTGGCCTGAAGATTTGTGAATCCGTTGAATACTGTTACGACCCTCCACTTTTAGAGTTCAATTTCTAACTTGGACTTCTTTGAAAAAAAACAAAAATACCTTTTAGTGGTTTTGTCGGTTTCTGTGAATTAAGGCTTGTGAACGAGCTTCATAGTTCCGGTGTACCCAGCTCTATTCCAACTGCAGGCGATGTGACAGCAGACCCTATTACCTTGGTTTGGACAGTTGTATCGGGAGCAGACCGTGCAGTTTTAAAATTGCCTTGTGATATTACACACATGCTGGGGTTGGTCCCATATAAAACATGCAAACGTTTAGTGGGTTTTGTAGAGTAGTGCGAGAGGCGCACCGTGAAAAAGATTGGCCTCACCACCACATAAAACATGAATATTTCGTTAACGTGAATCTAAGAGACAATACAAATTATTTAAAAAAAAATCAAGAATTCCTATTAAAATGTTAACTGAGAACTGAGAAATAATGATATTACATCCGTCCTGAGACCAAACTTTTTTTCATGTTAACCTACATTCTTGTTAAGGTAGCTAGTTTTAATGAGGTTTTCCTGGGTTCCCAGTCAGCAGAGGCTTCGTTATAGCCAACCTACGTCGCGGAGACGACACAGGTTATATTAAACCAGAAGTACACATGAGAAACTGGTGACAACTGGCGACTTATAAAAAAAGGACAAAAGAAAGACAAAGACTAGGGTACTTGAAAGGTTTGGCTAATTCCCAAAGCCGGGCCAAGAGCACATACCTGATCCAATGTTCTGGTGATCGTCTGAGATAACCAGGTATGTCTGCCAGCCATTTTCAGCAAGGCATTTTGACGACGTGACTCTTCTCTGCCTTCTCTTCTTGGCATTCCCCAGTTGTTGTTAGCTACTTCTGAGAGTTTTGGTTGTTCGTCCACTTCTGGACTTTGGTATTGTTCTGTAGCTTGAGGGTTGCATGCACATTTGTTTTAGAGATAACTGTTGATTTCTCGTCTCCTGGGTAGCTGACCTGGAAGGAAACTCTTCATTCGGCGTCTTTTACGACATGTTTGTCAGGTGGGCAGTTGGTATAAACCCCTCCCGCCTCCACCTGCCCCCCCCCCCCCCCCATGGAGTACCAGAACACACAGGGAGAGATGAAGACAACAACGATGAAGACAACAACGATGAAGACAACAACGATGAAGACAACAACGATGAAGACAACAACGATGAAGACAACAACGATGAAGACAACAACGACGATGACAAAGTCATAACACCCTTGCACATCTTGTGGTGGTGCGGTTGTTAGCATCGGTGCCCTCCGATCTGTTAGTTATGGGTTCGAGTGCCCGTGCATGCCGATTATTATGCTTTACCTGGCCAATTCAAAAAAATACACATGGAAGGGATTCGAACACAAACTGCTGTGTCGCCAGGTGAGTCTGTCAGCCTACGTGTCACCACCGTTATCACGTGTCATCACTGTCATCACGTTTCATCACGTGTCATTACTGTCATCACGTATCATCACTGTCATCACGTATCATCACTGTCATCACGCATCATCACGTATCATCACTGTCATCACGTATCGTCAATGTCATCAGGCATCATCACTGTCATCAGGCATCATCACTGTCATCACGTATCGTCAATGTCATCATGCTTGTTATTACTTGTCACTCTAACTACTCTGCTCTCTGCTCTTCTGGGCTCTTATATACCCTACCTGTCAGTCTACTCTGTAGTTCTCTGATCTTCTCTACTCTACTTTACTCCACTAGTATGCTGCACTCGACTCCACTCTAATCTACTCTGCTCTACTCTACTCTACTCTACTCTACTCTACTCTACTCTACTCTACTCTACTCTACTCTACTCTACTCTACTCTACTCTACTCTACTCTACTCTACTCTACTCTACTCTACTTTGCTGCACTCTACTCTACTCTACTCCACTCCACTCTACTCTACTCTACTCTACTCTACTCTACTCTACTCTACTCTACTCTACTCTACTCTACTCTACTCTACTCTACTCTACTCTACTCTACTCTACTTTGCTGCACTCTACTCTACTCTACTCTACTCTACTCTACTCTACTCTACTCTACTCTACTCTACTCTACTCTACTCTACTCCTCTACTCTACTCTGATCTACTCTACTCCACTTTATTCTATTTTGCATCACGTTAGTCTACTCTTTTCTACTCCATACTCTTCCCTACTCTACTCCATTCTACTCTACTCTACTCTACTCTACTCTACTCTACTCTACTCTACTCTACTCTACTCTACTCTACTCTACTCTACTCTACTCTACTCTACTCTACTCTACTCTACTCTACTCCACTCTACTCCCCTCCACTCTACTCTTCTCTATTCTACTCTACTCCACTCCACTCTACTCTACTCTGCTCGACTCTACTCCACTATACTCTAACTCACTCTACTCTACTCCACTTCACTCTTACTCTACTCTACTCTACTTTGCTGCACTCTACTCTACTCTGCTCTACTCGACTCTACTCTACTTCCTCTACTCTACTCTAACTTACTCTACTCTACTCTACTCTACTCTACTCAACTCTGCTCTACTCTACTCTACTCCACTCTACTCTTCTCAACTCAACTCTACTCTACTCCATATTCTACTTCCTTCTGATCTACTCTACTCTAATCTATTTTCTAACCTACCCTACCCTTCTTTAATCTATATTCTACCCAGCCCTACTCTACTCTATATATTCTACTTTACCCTATTCTACTCTACTCAACCTACAAAAGCACACAACAGGAAATGATTATTTTGCTCTCACAACAACAAACAAGCACTTCGCTTCCAGATCGGGGGGCAGAAGCGTTATTTCCGCTTCCGCAGCCTTGTTTGTTGTGGTTTTTCAGTCTCCGATAGATCACAGGGGAAGAATCCCAGCTCAGCCTGCCGCATGTGTTTCCTGGCCTTCCAGCTGCAGTGTGCGCCTACTCACTGACCCCGAGGGATGGACCCAAGTTTGCCACCAAGGTCAACAAAACCCACTGAATGTTGTTGTTGTTGTTGTTGTTGCCTTGAGCAAGCACCTGTTATTAATTATTTGTTAATTATGCTTTCGAGGAAATGCTGTTTTCTTTGGCTGCAGGAGTATAGATGTAAGAGGGCAGAGTTCAGAGATGAAGGCATTGCAGAGATCAAAGGTCATGCATGTGAAGGCCAGCGCTGTTGTCAACAAAACGGCGGCGGAAGGAAGTCATCTGGGATATTGCCATAGTTCAAACGGGTCAAGGTTCAATGAATTGCGAGGGCGGGAAAAGAGAATGAAAGGCGAAGGGGAAACGGTGAATGACTACTACCACTATCATCACCACCATCACCACCATGATCACTACCAACACCCCTACCACCACCACTACTACTACCACTACTACTACTTCTTCTACTAATACTACTACTACTACTACTACTACTACTACTACTACTACTACTACTACTACTACTACTACTACTACTACTACTACTACTACTACTACTACTACTACTACTACTACTACTACTACTACTACTACTACTACTACTACTACTACTACTACTACTACTACTAATACTACTACTACTACTACTACTACTACTACTACTACTACTACTACTACTACTACTACTACTACTACTACTAATGCTACTATTACTCCTGCCACAACTATCTTTATTATTTGAATAATAAGGCGATAAGAAACCAAGTCAAAGAAACACATCAAATACTCGAGCTATACAAAATAACTTCAGCAGACTAGTGGTAACAACAGACACACAGCAACGTGGGAGAAGAACACGAAACATGAATTAAGAGGAAGTACAGGACAAGCAGTGGGACAAGCAGTGGGACAAGCAGTGGGACAAGAAGGGTTAGAAGACAATTTTAGTTTAAATCGGAGGAAATGAAAAAAAAAGTGAAAGATTAGGAGCAGTAGAAGATGAACGAGAAAAAGCAGCAGAAGAAGGGGACGAAGACAAAGAAGAAGAAGAAGAAGAAGAAGAAGAAGAAGAAGAAGAAGAAGAAGAAGAAGAAGAAGAAGAAGAAGAAGAAGAAGAAGAAGAAGAAGAAAAAGAAGAACAAAAAGGAGAAGAAGAAGAAGAAAAAGAAGAAGAAGAAGAAGAAGAAGAAGAAGAAGAAGAAGAAGAAGAAGAAGAAGATGATGATGATGAAGAAGAAGAAGAGAAGAAGAAGAAAAACAAGAAAAAGAAGAACAAGAAAGAAGAAGAAGAAGAAGAAGAAGAAGAAGAAGAAGAAGAAGAAGAAGAAGAAGAAAGAAGAAAAATTACAACATTAGAGATAACAAACCAGACGAATGTGACAAGGAAGTTAAACACAAGCTGTTCACTGCTTGTCCGAGTACCATAACCTGCCATCCTTTCATATTTCCCTCGAGTACACCTGATGTCCAGCCCACTGCCTCACTTGTATTGTCTCATTTGTTAGAACAGATCCGAGCTGGATCATTCACCTGGGCCGACAGGTTCATTCAACACAGCCCCGTGAGTGGTGAGTTCACAGACTTGTAGACCCAGCAGGTCTCGACAGATGGTGGCTAGTGGCCGACTGCTTCCGTGGGAAGAGCTTCTTGATGAATTGCCATTTCCTTCCTTGTTGCATTCATCTTTCCTTCCTGTTTTCCTTGCATTGTGGTCATTTAGTTGTCATCTCAGCCTTTTCTAGCCCCAACAAAAGCTAAATTAACCCGCTTAATCCCAGTTAGTGTGTTAAATCTTTCAGTCCTAACTAACGGGTCATGTGTGATCTATTCTAACTGATGAATCGCCGTGTGTTCTCTTTGTTTTTACATTTAGCTTGAATTTACTAAAAATCTAGCTTCTTTAGTCGCTACTTCCGCTGCGTAATTAGCTTATTGCCTTTTCATGGTTGTTCTTTCCTTTATTGTTCCTCAAAGGGTGGGATTTTAAGGAAGGGGTGGAGGCGAAGAGGTCAAGCCCTTCGTTTCACCATCAAAGGGTCATGGGCTCGCTGGACGTACTGCGTCCCTGGATTAGCAATGCAATTTTTACGGAGATCACTGGGCATCGTCGCATGAGCTGCTGAGTTCGTGCCTTCTGAGACGCTCCAAGGTTGGGGTTAGCTGTTCTATACAGAGACCTAGCTGTATAAGATAAAACCCAGTGTAATAGAGTCAATCCTCTGGACTTCAGCCAACAACCCGTAATGCATTGTCAATTTTTAAATAGATAATAAATCTGTGATTTGTATTTATGTGTGGTATTTGTTTGCTATGTATACATAAACGTGTGTGCGCGCGCGCGCGCGCGTGTGTGTGTGTGTGTGTGTAGAGACCTGTTTGCGTATGTAAAATTTCGGGTATGTATTAGTGTGTGTATGAGTGTTTGTGTTTGTAAGTGTGTTTGTGCATGAGTGGATACTGTGAGTATGTGTATGCATGGAAAAACATGTATGTTTATTTATTTACAGGAGTCTGTGTATGTGTTTATGTTTGTATATATATGTGGGTATATTAGAGACTGTATGTATGAGTGTTTATGTGGGTGTCTGTTTGCGTCCGTGTGTGTATGTATGTATGTATGTATGTATGTATGTATGTATGTATGTATGTATGTATGTATGTATGTATGTATGTATGTATGTATGTATGTATGTATGTATGTATGTATGTATGTATGTATGTATGTATGTATGTATGTATGTATGTATGTATGTATGTATGTATGTATGTATGTATGTATGTATGTATGTATGTATGTATGTATGTATGTATGTATGTATGTATGTATGTATGTATGTATGTATGTATGTATGTATGTATGTATGTATGTATGTATGTATGTATGTATGTATGTATGTATGTATGTATGTATGTATGTATGTATGTATGTATGTATGTATGTATGTATGTATGTATGTATGTATGTATGTATGTATGTATGTATGTATGTATGTATGTATGTAGTATGTATGTATGTATGTATGTATGTATGTATGTATGTATGTATGTATGTATGTATGTATGTATGTATGTATGTATGTATGTATGTATGTATGTATGTATGTATGTATGTATGTATGTATGTATGTATGTATGTAGGTATGTATGTATGTATGTATGTATGTATGTATGTATGTATGTATGTATGTATGTATGTATGTATGTATGTATGTATGTATGTATGTATGTATGTATGTATGTATGTATGTATGTATGTCTGTATGTATGTATGTATGTATGTATGTATGTATGTATGTATGTATGTATGTATGTATGTATGTATGTATGTATGTATGTATGTATGTATGTATGTATGTATGTATGTATGTATGTATGTATGTATGTATGTATGTATGTATGTATGTATGTATACCTATCCAGCTATATATGCCTGCACACTGATGTGTCTACCTGTGTATTTTTCCCCAGAGTGCAAGTTACGAACCGATACCGAACCACCCTTTCCCCTGCCTGTCCATACACCTATACACTTTCCCAAGTATAAACAAAGTGAGCAGTACAACGTACACGACTGGATTAAGACCAGCAATAAAACTTGTCTAACGCGTTTAAAAAAGGTAAAAAAAAAAAAAAAGGCGGTTGAAAACAACAGTAGCAGCAGCAACAGCAGCAAAAACCAAATTCGACACGTTATAACAAGTGCAGGGTAAATAAGAGACTAAAAGAAGAAAAAAATGCCTAGTATTCTAAGATAGCCTGACTAATTACCAGAATTAGAGACAGCAGGTACCGAAGATACATGATCGCCCACGCAAATCAACACAGCATCTGAAGAAGATGCATCTTCCTGGTCAGTCGTTTTCCCGGTTTTAGAAAGTGTAATAAACGCGGGGGCGGACGCGACCAGACGTCAGTGAAGCATCGCATTGAACTCCTTAAGATGTGCCCCCCCTCCCCCCCCCCCCCCACCCCTAACTCTGTATTTCAATAAACAAGCCGGTCTGTTAATTCCGGCGTCTCCATGGAAATGGCTTCCGCTGGCAATTTCTTTTAAGAACCAGCTGCTGATTTCATTTCCAATTTCTGAGGCGGCCTGCATGCAGTGCGGGACGATATGGAATATGAAGACTACAGCGTTAATTAAAAAAGTGTTATGTTAATGCAATCGACGTCACTTTTACAATGAGAAGTTGGTTATAATACCTCTATATGTCAACTTCTGAGACGTACCATTAACCTGACGAGACAAAGACTTCTTTAGTGACCCCGCTTGCTGTCTCAGCGACTCCGCTTGCTGTCTTGTCGACTCCGCTTGCTGTCTCGGCGACTCCGCTTGCTGTCTCAATGACTCCACTTGCTGTCTCAGTGACTCTGCTTGCTGTCTCGGCGACTTTGCTTGGTATCTCAGTGACTCCGCTTGCTGTCTCGGTGACTCCGCTTGCTGTCTTAGTGACTTTACTTGCTGTCTCAGTGACTCTACTTGCTTTCTCAGTGACTCTGCTTGTTGTCTCAGTGACTTCGCTTGTTGTTTAAGTGACTCCACTTGCTGTCTCAGTGACTCTGCCTGCTGCCTCAGTGACTTCGCTTGCTGTTTTAGTGACTCCAATTGCTGTCTTAGTGACTCCACTTGCTGTATCAATAACTCCGCTTTCTGTCTCACTGACTCCGCTTGCTGTCTCACTGACTCCGCTTGCTGTCTCACTGACTCCGCTTGCTGTCTCATTGACTCCACTTGCTGTCTCACTGACTCCGTATGATGAGGAAAACAAACTCGAACTGGGCTCAAAGACAATTACTGGTGTTTCCGAGGGTAGCCAAACCTCACAAAAAAACCATTTCACTTCCGTGCCAACTGTGGAAAGAAGCTGAATGAGTAAACAAACAACTTACAGTTAAGGCAACTGTAGAGGGCACATGGACAAAGGGCCAGTAAAGGTAAAGGACCCTTTTAAAAGCCATTAGGCCTACTGGTCATATAAGGCTAAACCTATATTTTGTAGATCAATCGGTACTCGGTAGGTGATGCGATCAGCACCACACAAGCCGCCTTACTTCCCCAGGACTTTCCCTAGTACCCATTTATGGCTGGGTCGACTTGACCAGCTTTCGTCTGGACTTGAATCCATGTCCTTCCGATCCACAAGAGAGCATCTAGACCCCACACCAGGGTGGCTCCCAAAAGGAGTGAAGCCAGACAAAAGTGTATAGGTACATGAGAACATGCATACACAGACACTGTGAGGTGGAGGCAAGTGAAAAGAGTATTCTGTTATGAGAAAAGTTTTTATCTACTTAGTCGTTCATTGTCATCTCCGTTCTTTATATTTTTATGGCGATCTAAAGACAACAAACAGAAGGTAACGAAAGTGATGATCACAAAACATTAACAGACAATTGATTATGTGTTATCGTTTGTGTGTGTGTGTGTGTGTGTGTTCTTTTTTATTTTGCATTTGTTTAAAACGAAAGCCTACAGAACTGTTGTACTCCTTTTTTAAAGGGTTTGCGGCTGATAGTTTTATAGCGTGCTTTATGGAACCACCGCTACTTCTGTAATGTTGATACCTAGTATATTGTTTGTATTTGTGGCTCACATGTACATTAATATTTCTATTATTAATATTTCATTTCTATGACATAGTTAGAGATGTATGTTTGCCCAATAAAAAGAAAATTCAGAGAGGAGAGAAGTGGGTCAAGGTATCAGGACATTAAATGTAAGGTTCCAATCATACTTGGCCAGCAGGCACTGCAAAATTAGAAATTCAAGAATTGATTCATAACCATTCCTGTCCAGATGATGTGATTGTGTATACAGATGGCTCTGTGTTAAGGGGCAGAATAAGTGTGAGCGTAGAAAAAGGGGGGGGGGGAAAGGGGTTAACTAGACGACACCTAGTGCAACAAAGATCCTACAACATCTAGTTTAAGAATAGAGGCGGAGGTAGTCACAGTTGCTTTCCACTGGCATGAGGACCAGCTTCACACATATGTCGTGATTATAACCGACTTACGAAGCATGTTGTGAAATATTGAGACAGGCATTCTCCACGCAGAGTGGCAAACATCGCTTTAGAGGTCCGAGTAGTTTAATGTTTTTTTTTAAAATATTTTCTCCCAATCTGTGTTAGGAAACGAACAGGCAGACAGACTGGCTGGTTCTGCACCAATGGGTGGTTGATTCATGCAAGACACGCTAGATGTGGTCAAGACCTTTGGGATAAGTGGACAATGAGGAATCACCAATATATTATTATGTTCTGGAGAGAATAGTATAGGTAGAGGTTTTACCAAGCAATCTGGTCGACACTATACAGTCAGAGGAAAGACAAGACGGACACATAATCTAACTGTTACAAACACCACCAGAACTGGAACTCTTTGTTGGCTGATGGAGATAAGGACGGATCTTATGGATATGTCCCTAATGTAAAGCATTTGTTAAATATCATCTGCACAGAAATAAATATTGACAACCATACGCTTAGAAAGCTACCTAAATATGCCAGGTTCCTGGCAAAAGAGCAGCGCTAGAAACCACCAGATACTGGCCGCAACTGCGAGCCAAAAATAGCCGTGACTGCTGGCAACGAAGGACACATCAATGATAGTCAAGCCAGAGACCATTTTCCAAGTGTTGGAGGGGGGCATTGAGTATAGATGGTGCTATTCCGCATTTATTTAAGCCGATTTAGATCAATATTACGCCGACCGTCTTCACTTCCCCGAGCATTACCTATTTAGATTTTCATTTTGCAACCTTAATTCATGCTTTATTGTGATTGCTCATGGTTTCATTATGTAACAGTGACTTAAAAATCAGAGTGTGTTTTCCTTATTCATCTGGCGACCCGCAGGCGAAATCGGGCCTGCCGGGGAATCGCAAATGGCCCGCGAATCATTCCCAGAAGTAATGTGTTAGTGATCATTCTATGTTTAGGCTCTAGCATCTAGCCAGTGACTATCACCATTTTCAAAATGTTGGCCCCTGAGTACATTTAGTTAAACAGCCATGTCTTAGAGGCAAGGAACCAGCAGGCTACGTAACAAAACAAAAAACAAAAAAAAAAAAAAAAAAAAATTACCAGATCTGGAAAACGAATATGCACACACAAATCCGCACTTAAACAAGACTAGAGTCAGGAAGTGGACGAACAACCAGAAATTTCTGACAGACTTTACAGACAGCGAATGCGATGAAGGAAAAACAGATGGATTCGATTAAAAACTAAATGTCAGTCTTATCGTTGTTGAAACAGTCATTGGCACGTTGTGTTGTCGTGAACACATTGGCTGTGGTATGTGCGCCAGGTTCAACACATCATATTTCAATAAATCTGTAATTAGCTGCATTTTACGACATGCTTACTAATGCGAAGCGTATCTACCCCTACCCCCCTACCCCCCCCCCCCCACCCATCCCCACCCTTTCCACCAAAAGTAGTTCTCCTAAACCCAAACAAGAAACTTAGCCTGAATTCCCCAGGAGAGTGCTAGATCGCCCCCCCCCCCCCCACCCCCAAGTCTAATGAGAATGTAACATTAGCACGCCCTTTAACATGAACTCTAGTTCAATCATTAAAGAAGTACTTCATAGTTCTCAATTTAGCTTGTGTCGACCGACATGTGAGCTGATCATTATTTATTCATTTAAATATTTATTACGCTTATCTGTAAAAATGCGCCAAGTTTTGGTACTATTTCTAAAATTACTAATCTAGTTTGAGAACGGAGGTGAAGCCAAAGGTGGCAGCCTAATGACTAGCTCCACACACATGTTGTGTTTGTATCACTCACTAAGCATTGTTGAGAAAGCTCTCTATTCACAGTGTCAAGCAACGTTTCAAAAGTCCCCAGTAAAAAGCGTCCTTTGGATAGTCGGGTGAGCTGCAAGTGATGTCAAAGAAGAAGACAATATGGTGGCAAAAGATGAGAAGGGACCGCGTATGAATATGTCTCACGTGCTCAAGTAAGCTCAATTCAAATTGCTAGAGTACTGAAGCTGAAAGCTGTAGTTGCCTATCGAATTCTTTTGCTGGTGTCTCTGTCTGTTACTCCTAGCTCGACTGCACAACTTGTCGCTAGATGCTTGCACACAGGACTCCATATCTGGGAATGGAGTTTCACCCAGGGAATCAGGTTATCACTGGCCTTGTTTATTCTACTTATCTTTGTGTTTCCCTTATGTTGTACATGTTTACGGTTGTTTCTTTAATCAGCTTAATCATTGGCGCGCGTGCGCGCACACACACACACACACCCACCCACACACACACACACACACACACACACACACATGAACACGCGCACAGCCTCACTCTTTTGCTTTACCAAATATAACCCAAGCAAATTCTCGGAGAAAATTCTTGTTCGCACTTTTACTTTGGTACATCGCAAAAGAATTAGCACGGGGTTTCTTTTTCTTCTTCTTCCTCCTCCTACTCCTCCTCTTTCTCTTCTTCTTCTTCTTCTTTCTCCTCTTTTTCTTCTTCTTCTTCTTCTTCTTCTTCTTCTTCTTCTTCTTCTTCTTCTTCTTCTTCTTCTTCTTCTTCTTCTTCTTTCTTCTTCTTCTTCTTCTTCTTCTTCTTCTTCTTCTTCTTCTTCTTCTTCTTCTTCTTCTTCTTCTTCTTCTTCTTCTTCTTCTTCTTCTTCTTCTTCTTCTTCTTCTCTTCTTTCTTTCTTCTTCTTCTTCTTCTTCTTTCTTCTTCTTCTTCTTCTTCTTCTTCTTCTTCTTCTTCTTCTTCTTTCTTCTTCTTCTTCTTCTTCTTTTCTTCTTCTTTTTCTTTTTCTTTTTCTTCTTCTTTTTCTTCTTCTTCTTCTTCTTCTTCTTCTTCTTCTTTCTTCTTCTCTTGTCTTTCTTTCTTTTCTTCTTCTTCTTCTTCTTCTTCTTCTTTTCTTCTCTCCTCTTCTTTCTTCTTCTTCACATCTTCACCTTCTCCTTGTTCAAACTCTTGGCGGAAATTCCTGCCTGTTACCATATCTGTATCTTGGTCTTGTTTCAAGACTTGTGTTTTGCGTGCACAGTCAGTTGATTGATCTGACTTACTGATCAGGTGCATGATTAATCGTCCGGGAAAGTTTGATCCTGTCTAAGTTGGGCAGGCCCAAGGTTCGAATTCTTGTGCTGGGCCGACGGCACATAGATGTCCAGACACGGGAGAGTCAGAGATGATTGGCAGCTAGTGGGTCTGGAGAAGTAAATGATCACCAGAGGTGATTGGCTGGCAGTTTGTGGAGCATTGTGTTTGCGTAGTCATGGAGATGGGTCTAAAACTAGTTGGTTAATGGCAGGAATCGATCACATGTCACACAGGTCAGTGACCTATGTTTGAGATGGGTCTGGAAAATATGGCTAAATTTCGACTAAGCAAATCAATTTGTCAGTCAATAAATCAGCTATCTGATATTGAATCAGTTAATCACTAAGTTATTATTCAGATCAGTCAGTCAAATAAAGTCAATCAGTCAAGTACCCACAAATACTAGTGATATTCCAGGCTGGGTCAGTCAGTTTATGCCAGGCTGAAACTTGACCTGGTTAAACATTGTAAGACTTCTATCTACAGGGGAACTTAATTCCTTCCTTGACACCGTTCGTGAGCCGAAATGTTCGCGAGCTGAAACAACGGTTCCCATTGAAATCGATGCAAATCCAACAAATCAGTTCCTCCGACACAAAAACATTGCTTTTGACATTAAAAAAAAAAAAAATTAATTTATGTGTGACCAAAATATATAGTATAAAATGTAAGAATGGGTTTACCTTGATGGTTTGTAGTTACTCCTGTAGTCACTGCTATCACCCCCCCCCCCCCGCCCCCTCTCCTGGTCGTATCCCCAGAAGTAGTTACTGCCTCAATGGTTTACAACAATTTCGGCTATCTTCCGAATAACGGTCCTAAATTATCGAGACTGAAAAAAAAACCTAACAGGGCCTCAGTCACATGTTAATTGCGCACTTCCGGTGACTACCGCCACCGCCACGCGTGGCGTGGATTGGGGCTAAACTAGATGGCTGGGACTCACTAGCAGCCGCTACCGCATCTCCTGCAGCTTCCTTCATTTTTTTTGCTCGTGAGTGCCAGCCATCTAGTTTAGCCCCAATCCACGCCATGCGTAGCTTCGTGGAAGATACTCTCGGCAGTGGCAGAAATCCGCAATTGACATGTGACTGAGGCCCTATTTGGGTATATTTTCGGCCTCTATAATTTGGGACCGTTATTCGGAAGATAGCTACAATTCCTATACCTCTTCTAACACTTGAGACCTTTGCTTCGCTAAAATCGTCACCGAAGTTGCCAGATCAGCCACCTTTAGCCCATCTTTGTTCTTTTAGCCATGTCGTACTTTTTGGCGGAAACAGAAATACGAACAACATTCTCAACGTTTAGTTATTATTTTCCCCTCGTCGTTTCTACAGTAATACTAATACGCTTAGGCTTCTCGACATCACTATCAATAGTACTATTCCTTTTCTTGGCAGCCGTGATGAGGGTTAATTTAAGGCCAAAAACAACAATAACAAAACAGCAAGACGTATCAACAACAACAGAACAATAAACAACGCTCGTAGCGCGGGGCCGAAAACGTGGCGCAGAAGCCACATTTGTGCCTTCGGGGGCCGAATCATTGCTCGGGGATGAAGTGTGTGTATATATATATATATATATATATATACTTTTTAAAATATGAAATTAGTTCGTTTAAAAAAACAAAATTGTGTTCAATACAAGAGAAAAAAAAAAAAAAATTCTAAACGAGTTAAACATCAGGGAGAACTTGCTCATAAACAGCATCCTGTCCCGAAAGGTAAAGTATTCTTCTTCTTTTTTGTGTTCACCAGCTGTACACTCTGGCGTAAAGTTCTGGTTGTTCGTCCACTACTGAACTGCAGTCATGCTCCAGAACCTGAGTGTTGCATGTGCATCAGTTTTACAGATCTGATTCAATTGAATGCAGACTGCTGGTTCCTTGCCTCTCAGGCAGATGCACTCCGACTTCAAAGGAAGCTCCCCAGTTAGTCGACTCTTACGACATGCTTTTGGGGAGGCAGTGGGTCTATTCTTGTTTTCCCCACAATAGGGCCCCGGAACCCACAGTAAAGTATTTTAGTCTCATCAATCGTCATAGTGGCTTGGAAAAGACGGTTATGGAGGGTACAGCTTGTGGAAGGCGAGGCAGGGGTCGACCACCGCGAAGCTAGACGGGAAATAGTTGTATGTTGTTTTCTGTTGAATGCTAAATTAAGAATCGACATTAAAGCACTCGGAACATCCCAATAAGCCCTCCGTCCCCATCTTCAGCAGCAAGCGAGGAGTTCCAATTCCGAAGGTATGAGTAACTGTCTGATTGTATATCCGTCTTGCCTTTTCCCTGAGTGTCGAGCGTCGACCAGATACCCTGACATCTCTTCGCAGCACCAGATACCCTGGCATCTCTTCGCAGCACCAGATACCCTGACATCTCTTCGCAGCACCAGATACCCTGACATCTCTTCGCAGCACCATTCTTTTTAGACCGTAATGATCTATCTGTGCCTCGGCACTGTTCACTCGCTCCTAAAAGGCCCTCACAGCATCCAGTTTGTCATAGATCAGTTTATTTCCAAAAGGTGCAGAACCGGCCAGTCTATCCACCTGCTCATTTACGCATACACCTATATGACCTGGAGAAAATATCCAACGGATGCTAACTACCCGGGACCTGTGAAGTGAATCTTGCCACACATACTCCACAAGCATGCCTGTCCTCATTTTTCTCAACAAGGAATGTTTGCACTGGAACCCAATGAGCCAAAGAAAAAGAGGGATATTAGGATGATAAAGAGAAAGAAGTACGTAGTGGGTTGAAACATAAGAGTAACAAATAAGAAGACTAGGCGAAAGCTGGCTGTGGATACACGGGCCGAGAAGGGGAAAACAAATCAGTAGTAGAGGTAGTAGTTGATGTAGTAGTAGTAGTAGTGGTGGTGGTAGTATATTAGTAGTAGTAGTAGTAGTAGTAGTAGTAGTAGTAGTAGTAGTGGTGGTAGTAGTAGTAGTGGTAGTAGTAGTAGTAATTGTTGTAGTAGTAGTATTACTAGTAGTAATATTGTTCTAGCAGCAGCAGCAACAGCAACAGCAGTAGCAACAACATTGGTAGCAAGAAGAAGCAGCAGTAGTAAAAGCAGCAATACAAGCAACAGTAGTAGGTGTAGTAGTGGTGGTGGCGGTAGTAGTAGTGGTATTAATAGTAGTAGTAGTAGTAGTAGTAGTAGTAGTAGTAGTAGTAGTAGTAGTGGTGATGGTGGTGGTGGTGGTAGTAGTAGTAGTAGTAGTAGTAGTAGTAGTGGTAGTAGTAGTGGTGGTGGTGGTGATGGTGGTGGTAGTAGTAGTAGTTGTAGTAGTAGTAGTAGTAATTGTTATTGTAGTAGTAGTAGTAGTAGTAGTAGTAGTAGTAGTAGTAGTAGTAGTAGTAGTAGTAGTAGTAGTAGTAGTAGTAGTAGTAGTAGTAGTAGTAGTAGTAGTAGTAGAAGTAGAAGTAGTAGTAGCAGAAGAAGAAGAAGAAGAAGAAGATTTAAGTTCAAAAGCACCGAGTTTGTTATTTAGTTGTGTTTTCCAAACAAACATCAGCGACTCCAATCCGCAGTTGGCCAGAGAGTTGTCGATGCTGTCCTATGAATAGAACGTTGAAATTGCCAGCCTTCCCATCAATCTGCTGCTGTTCACTCCCACCCCCTCAATATTGTATTGATTTGTTTACAACAGAGGCCAGGAAGAGGATACGGCATTAGGCCCAATAACTAGGACAACCCACTGTGGCGAGCCTCTATCCTCAGAGAAATAAACTGCAGCCAACTCTGCGTATCTTTGCAATTATTATGTTACCATCCTGGAATTCCTAATACAATTACCTCCATTAGTTTCTCTTTTTAATGTAATGTGTGTTAAATTTTGAATGTTTAATTAGGAATCGACATCAAAGCACTCGGGATACTCCAATAACCGCTCCGTCTCATCTTCAGCAGCATACAAAGAGTTAACATTCTGATGTAACAAGTAACTGTCTGATTTTACAACCGTCTCGCCTTTCCCCAGAGAGGCGAGCGTCGGCCACAACAATTTTAACTCCTCGCAGTGTCATTCTCCTCAGACGGTAATGATCCATCTGTTCCTCGGCACTGTTCACTCGCTTCTAAAGGGCCCTTACAACATTCAGCTTGTCATGTGTCAGTTCACCACTAAGTGGTGCAGAACCGGCCTGTCTATCTGCCTGCTCATTTCCATAACACACCGGCATGACCTGGATAAAGTATCCATCATCAGCCTCGTGCCAACGAGTCTATAAAAATAAGTCAAGCCCTATATGCTCAATACGCCTGATGACCAGGTGACAAAGTTTTTGTGGCCCGGGTTCACTCCGGGGGGGGGGGGTGGGGGGGGGGGGGGGGGGGGGGGGGGGGAGGGAGTCAGAAAAGCCACATTTCTCCCAGATTTACGGTATCTATCATGGAATCAAGACCAAAGGGTTGCGATATTAATAGTAACGAGTCAAAGGGTTTACAACTAATGGTTTCTGGATACTCAGATATATATGTGTGTGTGTGTGTGTGTGTGTGTGTGTGTAGGTACTTGTGTTTTAAGGGAACACATCACACGAGATTTACGGAAATCCCACATTAGTGGGTTGGGGAAAAGGGGGGGGGGGGGGGGGGTTAGGGTTAGAGTTAAATTAGTTTCGACTACTACTAGTCCTAAACCCTCACCTCCCATTCATTCTATGTGATTTCCCTAAATCTTTCCTGATGTGGAAAAGAACACAAATATCTATATCTATATATAAACACAATTTAAACGTGAGCTTGAATTTCAGTGTGCTCTCAACCGCCTCCTCTTTCTCTCCCACTCGTCTTCCTTTCCAGCCTTTCTCTCCCACTTGTCTTCCTCCCCATCCTCCCTCTCTCACTCGCCTTCCTTCTTCGCCTTCCTCTCCATCCTTCCTCTCTCACTCGCCTTCCTCTCCATCCTTCCTTTCTCACTCGTCTTCCTCTCCAACCTCACTCTCTCACTCGCCTTTCTCCCCATCTTCGGTCTCTCTCTCTCGCCTTCCTCCTCATCGTTCCTCTCTCACTCACCTTACTCTCCCTACTTGCTCTCTCCCTCGCTCCCTTTCCCATCCTCCCTCTCTCACTCACCTTTCTCCCATCCTCCCTCTCTCACTCGCCTTCTCCCAATCCTCCCTCTCTCACTGGCCTCCTCCCCATCCTCCCTCTCTCACTGGCCTCCTCCCCATCCTCCCTCTCTCACTCCCCCTCCTCCCTCTCTCACTCGCCTTCTCCCCATCCTCCCTCTCTCACTCGCCTTCTCCCCATCCTCCCTCTCTCACTCGCCTTCTCCCCATCCTCCCTCTCTCACTCGCCTTCTCCCCATCCTCCCTCTCTCACTCGCCTTCTCACCATCCTCCCTCTCTCACTCGCCTTCTCCCCATTCTCCCTCTCTCACTCGCCTTCTCCCCATCCTCCCTCTCTCACTGGCCTCCTCCCCATCCTCCCTCTCTCACTGGCCTCCTCCCCATCCTCCCTCTCTCACTCGCCCACTCCCCATCCTCCCTCTCTCACTCGCCTCTTCCACATCCTCCCTCTCTCACTCCCCCTCCTCCCCATCCTCCCTCTCTCACTCCCCCTCCTCCCCATCCTCCCTCTCTAACCGCCTTTCCCACGTCTGCCTTCAGCGATACAGGTGTTCACCACTAAGGGGAAAGGTCAAGGTTACAGAATCCTGCACCCAGAATGTTGTTGCAGTTATCTGGGCCCTACAGGGGTCACGTGGCTCCCTTATCCTGTGAATGTTTAGATTCCAGGTTTCAATGTCCGTGAAGATAGCTGGGGCAAGCTTGAACTCTGTGCGCGAGGGCCAGGATGTGTGAGGGGGTGGGGGTCAACCGACGTCTTCGATGTCCAGAGTATGTTCTTTGATAATCTTGCAACGCCAGGGTTGCAAGGTGAGCGCACAATATCTTCCTTGTTGCTCTTAAGTTCCTTTCCTCCTCTTCTTCTCTCTTCTTCTTCCTTCTTCCTCTTCTCTTCCTTCTTCTTCTTCTTCTTCTTCTTCTTCTTCCTCTTCACTGCCTCTTCTTCTTTCGGTTTCTTTCTTCTTCTTCTCCTCTTCTTCTTCTTCTTCTCTTCTTCTTCTTCTCTTCTTCTTCTTCTTCTCCTCTTCTTCTCATCCTCATCCTCATCCTTTTCCTCCTTTTCTCCTTCCTCTTCTTCTTCTCCTCTTCTTCTTCTTCTTCTTCTCTTCTTCTTCTTCTTCTTCTTCTTCTCTTCCTCTTCTTCTTCTTCTTCTTCTTCTTCTTCTTCTTCTTCATCTTCTTCTTTCTCCTTCTTCTTCTTCTTCTTCCTCTTCTTCTCTTCTTCTTCCTTCTTCTTCTTCTTCTTCTTCTTCCTCTTCTTCTTCTTCTTCTTCTTCCTTCTTCTTCTTCTTCTTCTTCTTCTTCTTCTTCTTCTTCTTCTCATCCTCCATCCTCATCCTTTTTCTTCTTTTTCTCCTTCCTTCTTCTCTCTTCTTCTTCTCTTCTTCTTCTTCTTCTTCTTCTTCTTCTTCTTCCTTCTTCTTCTTCTTCTTCTTCTTCTTCTTCTCTTCTTCTTCTTCTTCTTCGTTTCCTTCTCCTCTTCTTCTTCTTCTTCTCTTCTTCTTCTTCTTTCTTCTTCTCTTCTTCTTCTTCTTCTTCTTCTCTCATCCTCATCCTCATCCTTTTTCTTCTTTTTCTCCTTCTTCTTTCTTCTTCTTCTTCTTTCTTCTTCTTCTTCTTCTTCTTCTTTTCTTCTTCTTCTTCTTCTTCTTCTCTTCTTCTTCTTCTTCTTCTTCTTCTTCTTCTTCTTCTTCTTCTTCTTCTTCTTCTTCTTCTTCTTCTTCTTCTTCTTCTTCTTCTTCTTCTTCTTCTTCTTCTTCTTCTCATCCTCATCCTCATCCTTTTTCTTCTTTTTCTCCTTCTTCTTCTTCTTCTTCTTCTTCTTCTTCTTCTTCTTCTTCTTCTTCTTCTTCTTCTTCTTCTTCTTCTTCTTCTTCTTCTTCTTCTTCTTCTTCTTCCTCTTCCTCTTCTTCTTCTTTTTTTTTCTTCTCATCCTCATCCTCATGCTTCTTCTTCTTCTTATTGTGTCTTTCAAGTGATAGCACAGGGATTCTGAAATTGCATGCATTTATTGTTGGAGATTCCCTTTTCAACATGAATTGGTCTATTCGTTCATTCTCGCCATTGTCACGAGCCAGGATTCCCACAGCACACTGAATCAGTGTCGTCTGGAAGCTGGCAAGAGATCAACATTTTGTTTTCTATTCTTTTCTCCACTTCTCGTCCTCTTTCTAGTTCATTAATCATTCTTAAAATTAATTTAAACTATTAGATGATTGAACCGTTCAAACATATATGCTCAGGAAACAAGAGGAGACAATCTACATATAATTTCTTTTTGCGACCTTTAGAGTAAGAACAGTAGGATTAAAAAAAAGAAAAAGATAAAAGAAGGAAGGTAGAAAGAAATAAAGAAAGAAGGAAAAAAAAGAAAGAAAGAAAGAAAGAAAGAAAGAAAGAAAGAAAGAAAGAAAGAAAGAAAGAAAGAAAGAAAGAAAGAAAGAAAGAAAGAAAGAAAGAAAGAAAGAAAGAAAGAACGAAAGAAAGAAAGAAAGAAAGAAAGAAAGAAAGAAAGAAAGAAAGAAAGAAAGAAAGAAAGAAAGAAAGAATTTGTTTTTTTCTCCTAAAGTGATTGGAAAACAGGACTCGGTCTGTAATCAGAAGTGGCCAGGCACAGCGCCGTGGATGGCTGAGTTTAAAAAAAAATCAATGCGTTTCTTGGCTTCTCTTATCCTGGCTGGCAATCCAAAATTGATTCTCCTGCATTTTCAATAAAACTGTGGTACATCGTTCATTCGTTCGTTCGTTCGTTCGTTCGTTCGTTCGTTCGTTCGTTCGTTCGTTCGTTCGTCGTCGTTCGTTCGTTCGTCATGTAACTGCAGTTGAATGTTTGTAATTCCAAGATGACTTGTAAGAAAGAGATTACTTGTAAGTTTGACTTTTAGTCTGTCATGTAACTGCAGTTGAATGTTTGTAAGTCCTGAGATGACTTGTAAGTCCTGAGATGACTTGTAAGTCCTGAGATGACTTGTAAGTCTAATTCGTACAGCAATACTCTAGTCTCCCATCATGGACATTTACGGTCGAATCTCTCGTGTCTGAGCTTATTACGATCATGAGGATGATGATAATCATCATCATCGTCATCAAGTGCCTTGCTGACTGGCATTGGCGATCATGATCCTCCATAACTTGCGTAATCCAACAGCATGTAATAATTAATGTGTTGATACCTTTCATGCTTTGACGAAAGGCTGTCAAGAATCTTCTTGCTTGGTTTTCTGTTAATCTTTGTTTCAGTAAATTTTTCTCGTCTTTACAGCATGTTCCAGCACCTTTCTTCTCATAACGGGGTCGAACAATGATGCCTGTAGTTCCCATAGATTCGTCCTAAGTTGTCTTCAGACCCTAGCCTCTTGAAAAAATATCTAGATCACTCATGTTTAGAAATGGCCAGTTCAGTAAATCACTGTATGCATCGAAAACCAAGGACACAACTAATAAATACCATTAAAGCAGTACGGACTAGACTGGGGACAATGATGAATCATAGATGCTGACATGATTGCGTGCCTCGGAGCAAAGCACGGTGAAGCACGTCTAAGCCGTATTCGAGTTCAATAAGGAGACACTGTAGACAGATTCTCATGGAAACAGTCAGTAGTGGTGTATTAGAGTGGCTGCTGCATCGGGGAGCAGGACACGCATGGGAATGCCCAATGTCCTATGACGTCGATTGTGATAACATAACACGAAATAACAATGGAGACGGTAAATAAAACCGTTGAGGCGCCGTGGCGCAGTGGCTAGACACTAAACTCTTTCGATATAAGAAAATTTTGCAGCTGATGAAAAAGGCTGGTGGAAATTATGAAGCTACAAAATGGCTAAACATATGGATGTGGCTACTTGGGTGGCCATAAGGATGATTTTTTAAGAGAGAAGAGGGGAGAGGTGAGAGAGAAAAGTAAAGGGAGGGAGGAATAGCCGTAGGAAAGATGGAAGGGATAGAGAGAGAGCGAAAGGGAAGGATGGAGGGACAGAGTAGGGTAGAGAGGATGAAAGACAGAAAGGGGAAGTCATGGGTTGAGGGGAGGAGCGACTTAAAAAATATGTTGCACAAATATTCAATTAAAGAATAGACAGTAAAAAAATAAAAAAAAAAGGCAAACATTAAAAAGGGCAGGCATCGTGTGAAACAAAAACATACAGCATGGACATTAAAAAGGGCAGGCATCGTGGGAAGGGGAATGTGCGTTAAGGCACTCAAGCTACAGAATGGAAGTAAGGGGAGCTTATGGGCGGAAGGGGAGATGTGCGTGAGGCACTCAAGCTTACTGGTGGAGGGGGAGATGTGCGTGAGGCACTCAAGCTTACGGGCGGAAGGGAAGATGTGCGTGAGGCACTCAAGCTTACGGGGGGGGGGGAGGGGAGATGTGCGTAAAGCACTCAAGCTTATGGGGGAAAGAGGAGATGTGCGTGAGGCACTCAAGCTTATTGCGGGAAGGGGAGATGTGCGTAAGGCACTCAAGCTTATGGGGGGAAGGGGAGATGTGCGTAAGGCACTCAAGCTTATGGAGGAAAGGGGAGATGTGCGTGAGGCACTCAAGCTTTACGGGGGAAGGGAAGGGGAGATGTGCGTAAAGGCACTCAAGCTTATGGAGGGAAAGAGGAGATGAGGTGCACAAAAAAGCTTAAAAAAGGGAATTAAGGCACTCAAGCTTATGGGGGAAAGAGGAGATGTGCGTGAGGCACTCAAGCTTATGGAGGGAAAGGAAGATGTGCGTGAGGCACTCAAGCTTATGGAGGGAAGGGGAGATGTGCGTGAGGCACTCAAGCTTATGGAGGGAAGGGGAGATGTGCGTGAGGCACTCAAGCTTATGAAGGGAAGGGGAGATGTGCGTGAGGCACTCAAGCTTAAGGGGAAGGGGAGATGTGCGTGAGGCACTCAAGCTTATGGAGGGAAGGGGAGATGTGCGTGAGACACTCAAGCTTATGAAGGGAAAAGGGAGATTTGCGTTAGGCACTCAAGCCTATGGAGGGAAGGGGAGATGTGCGTAAGACACTCAATGCGTTAGGCACTCAAGCCTATGGAGGGAAGGGGAGATGCGCGAGAGGCACTCAAGCTTATGAAGGGAAGGGGAGATGTGCGTGAGGCACTCAAGCTTATGAAGGGAAGGGGAGATGTGCGTGAGGCACTCAAGGTTTTGAAGGAAGGTAATGGGGAAAAACTATGGTAAAAATTGCGCCTGCTTCTTCAAAAGTCCACTGCTCAATTTCTCGTGAGGCATATCACTCCTGAACACAGAAATTTAAGCCATGATTATATCTCCCTCTGATGAAGTCTCTTTGAGTCGAAACGGCAACTATTTTCCCCTCCATCTAGCTGCTTCTGCAAATCATTCTACAACTTGTAAGTTCTATTTAATCCCCATTAAGCAAAACGTGGCTACTTGAAAGTAGATTGAACAACTGGCACTAGAAAACAAATCGTTACCACAGGCAGAATATGCACTAAGAATGGCTTCAACCCTGATTCCCCTCGCGCTATTGGCTACATGAACCAGCCCATGCCAGGCCTGCGGTCCCACATTCTGGGACTGTAAGGGCGGAAGCTGGTTTGGCAAGCGTACAAAAAGAATTTCGGTGCCAGAAATGTTCAACGGTTTGCCTAAATGTGACCTGGTTTTCTGGCTCGGACAGGGATATGTTGCCGCCGATGCTGCTTGGACTAAGTTTCAGGACAGGATGCTTATAGCTGTTTCATTTGTTCTCTCTCTCTCTCTCTCTCTCTCTCTCTCTCTCTCTCTCTCTCTCTCTCTCTCTCTGCTCACATTTATCTTTTTTCGGTGCTTAATGAATCGTATTGGGTTGAGAGAGGGTAATACCTTGCGCTCTCTCTCTCTCTCTCTCTCTCTCTCTCTCTCTCTCTCTCTCTCTCTCTCTCTGTCTCTCTCTCTTCACCTCCTCTGTCACCTTCTTAATCTTCTTCTTCTTCTTCTTCTTCTTCTTCTTCTTCTTCTTCTTCTTCTTCTTCTTCTTCTTCTTCTTCTTCTTCTTCTTCTTCTTCTTCTTCTTCTTCTTCTTCTTCTTCTTCTTTTCTTCTTCTTCTTCTTCTTCTTCTTCTTCTTCTTCTTCTTCTTCTTCTTCTTCTTCTTCTTCTTCTTCTTCTTTTTTTTCCTTCTTCTTTATCTTCTTCTTCTTCTTCTTCTTCTTCTTCTTCTTCTTCTTCTTCTTCTTCTTCTTCTTCTTCTTCTTCTTCTTCTTCTTCTTCTTCTTCTTCTTCTTCTTCTTCTTCTTCTTCTTCTTTTGCAGCTGCTTCTTATGTATTTTGCTTTTCAAAATCATCATCTGCTTCTTTCAGATCTTCTACATCCTCTTTTCGTTCCGTCTTCTGCTTCATGTCGTCATCTGAGCTCTACTCACATTCTGCCCAATGATCTTGTGCTGTTGTTTCGCTTTTCTGTTCTCCTCGCCTCCTCTTACTTCTCCTTTTTTGATGTACACGACATCAGTCCTTTCAATGTTCGACGGAAACGCGGTTTCTCAGCCACCTTAAGCTACCCCCTCCCCCCTTTTCTGACGCATTCTGCAAGGGAGCCATGTGCTTTTCCTCCCCTTCCCGCTCCCCTTCAATCACCACCATGCACAGAAACTCAGTTTAAAAGTACTTGTTTAAATATTTCATATTATTTTAAATACATTTGTTCTGTCACAACATATAATAAATACATTTACTACTACTGCGTATTTGAACAAGACTTAAGCCCCTTAAGATCTCTGATTTTTTTAAATAGGAAACTGCTTTCATTGTGACGGTGCCCTTGATGACCTCTATCCTCTGAGCATGCCATGTTTGTCTGTCCCTATCGCTAAGACATGTCTTACAGTGTCAAACCTTCAGGTCATGTTTGTCTGTCCCTATCGCTAAGACATGTTTGTCTTACAGTGTCAAACCTTTAGGTCATGTTTGTCTGTCCCTATCGCTAAGACATGTTTGTCTTACAGTGCCAAACCTTCAGGTCATGTTTGTCTGTCCCTATCGCTGAGACATGTTTGTCTTACAGTGTCAAACCTTCAGGTCATGTTGGTCTGCAACTATACCTAAGACATGTTTGTCTTTCAGTGTCAAACCTTCAGATCCTGTTGGTCTGCAACTATACCTAAGACATGTTTGTCTTACAGTGTCAAACCTTCAGGTCATGTTGGTCTGCAACTATACCTAAGACATGTTTGTCTTACAGTGTCAAACCTTCAGGTCATGTTGGTCTGTAACTATTGCTGAGACATGTTTGTCTTACAGTGTCAAACCTTCAGATCATGTTGGTCTGTAACTATCGCTGAGACATGTTTGTCTTACAGTGTCAAACCTTCAGATCATGTTGGTCTGTAACTATCGCTGAGACATGTTTGTCTTACAGTGTCAAACCTTCAGGTCATGTTGGTCTGTAACTATCGCTGAGACATGTTTGTCTTACAGTGTCAAACCTACAGGTCCTTTTGGTCTGTCACTATCGCTGAGACAAGTTTGTCTTACAGTGTGAAACCTTCAGATCATGTTGGTCTGTAACTATCGCTGAGACATGTTTGTCTTACAGTGTCAAACCTTCAGGTCCTTTTGGTCTGTCACTATCGCTGAGACATGTTTGTCTTACAGTGTCAAACCTACAGGTCCTGTTGGTCTGCCACTATCGCTGAGACTTTTTTGTCTTACAGTGTCAAACCTGTAGGTCCTGTTGGTCTGTCATTCACACTGAGATCTTTATATCTCTGTGTATCAAACTCCTAATGAGGAAGCTTGGAGGAAATGATCGTGCACAACCACAACGCTTTTATCCCATCTGTTTGAAAAGACCTGTCTAATATTATTATTGACATGCTACCACAATGCACACGTTAATAGACCTCCTTTATTCTAGAACAATCTCCACAATTGGCACATGGAGTTTTAGAATCTTGTACAGATGTCAAAGTCGGCTATGGGGCTTTTTTTTTTAAATCCAGAAACCATGAGTTGTTAACCCTTTGGCTCGGTACTATGGATATCACAACCCTTCGGCCTTGATTCTATGATAGGTACCGTAAATCTGGGAGAAATGTAGCTTTTCTGTCTACCCCCGGGCTTGAACACGGATTACAAGAAGTTCGTCACCCGGTCACCGCGCAGTCCGGTTTAACCAACTACGCTAGCGAGTCGGGTGGCTCTGTGGCTAAGTCGATGCGAACGCTTCATAATGCCGGGATGCCGGGTTCGATCCCAGCTGCGGGCAGTGAGCCTTTGACAGTGGTTTCAAGAAAGTCGAAAGTCCAGAAAGCAATGGCAAACTACTAGACGTAAATTTGCCTAGAAAAACCACACAACAGCCCCCTGGCTGTTAGTGTTGGTTTTGCAACGTCCTGTCAAGGATACGCAACTAACCTTACAGATGTCAAAAAGATAAGTTAACGGCATCATGTTTTTTTTTTCCCGTGCACGGTATTAAACACTTCGAGGTGATTATAAGCACCTTTTCTTAAAAACTTTGTGATAATTACCGGCACTTTTTTTTTTTCTAGGGGGAGGGGGAAATGGCACGCGAAGAACATTGTGTGTAAACTGCATGCAAGAGCTCAACGATGAGACGACTTGACTTGAGTTTGTTGAAGGCATATGCTCCAGAGGGGGATAAAGGACAGAAGAGGAATAAGAAGACAAAGTAGATGCTCTTCTGTGGACAGTTTCTCTAACCTTCCATCCCATTCCATTCTAGAAAGAAAGAAAAAAATATCAGCAACTCGACCACATTTAACAATCTCCCAATCTTGAATAGCAAATAAATACAATGTTTTATTTGAAATAATAGTATATATATAAACAAACACTCTGAACCGTGCTGGCGTAGTGGCTAGGCGTTCCGCTTGCTGACCTGAAAGTTCAGATTCGAATTCCCATTAAGTCTGATTATATATATATATATATAGATGACCATGATTCTTATTTTCAACCAGCTTAACTGCTTGATGAGAAGTATCCAAACACCACTTGGACTCAGGTTTTCACCGACGGCTCTGCTACAGATGCAGTCAGAAAAGGGGGTTGTGGAATTTACATTAAACCCCCTTGCAGTAGAGCAGAAACTCTCTCTCTACCAGCAGGTGACATCTGCACTAACTTCAGAGCTGAGGCAACTGCCCTCCTCTCTGCAGTCCAACATCTCATCACTCAAGAACACAGAGGGCACACAATTGTTATACTTAGTGACTCATTGTCTGTTCTCCAAGCACTATCCAGCAAAAAAAAAAAAAAAAAAAATAAACAAGACAAACTAATTGCTGATCTAAGGACCAACATCCAAGGAAGCAGAACTGGTCTTGCAGTGGATACCAGCCCACTGTGGTATTCAAGGAAATGAGAGAGCAGATGAGTTGGCAAAAGCTGGGAGTAATCTTCCACAACCTCATCCACCACACAGCTACAAGGAAACCAAAACAGCGCTAAAGCAGTCTTTCAAGCGGGAGTGGAGAAGGCAGAATGGTGATTACAGAGCAGAGAGTGACATCATAAACAAACTCAACAGAAAAGAACAAACATCAATTTTTAGACTTCGGACTGGACACTGTGGTCTTCGAGCACACCTGTACAGGATAGGCATAAAAGAATCTGCTGCATGTGATTGTGGAGCAGAAAGACAGACCCCAGAGCACATACTACAGTACTGCCCTAACCTCTCCCAGCAAAGACTGTGGATCTGGCCCAAAGGAGCCACATTGCAAGAGAAGCTATGGGGGACCGGTGGCGACCTCAAACGCACAATCCTATTTATGACCCAGACGGGACTCAATGTTTAGCATGACTGATATCGAATGCAGAAGAAGAAGAAAAAAAAATCAGCTTAACGTGGAAGTGAAGGCGGCGGGCATGGTGTTGACCTCACCACTTGATCCCATCTCCTCCGGAGGTCTATAAACATCAATATTTACATTCAGACAGTTGACAGAAAGAGCATGATAAGACATGAAAAGTCGCATTTATAGACCAGAAAAAAAGCATTTCGCAGAGTGGATATGAATGTGTCGTATAAATGCCGAAAAGATACTAAATCAGCCAGCATATAACTGAAGTGTTTAAGAACTTATATACATCAAGTAAAAGTTGCAAACGAACAAAAAATTTAACACAGCTTCTGACGCATACAAACATAACTCATCAACCAAAGCAAATCTCATAAGAATGGTTGTTTGCCCAGCATTGTGCTACCAGTGCCAAACATGGACACACTACAATTAATGAGCTGAAGATTGTAACAAAAGAGATGAGATGAATGAGAAGCGCTGCCGGTGTGACAAGAAGAGATACAATCAATAATAACGAAGTTAGAAGAAGAATAGGACTAAAACCAGTCACCCAATTCATTAAAGGACAACACAAGAGATGGGTTGGCAACATGACGAGAAAGCCCGGGTACCAACTGGCACAGAGAGCCACGCAGAAGAAACATAATGAACACAGAGCCAGGTTAAGAGCACGCCAGAGATGGAATGACACCATCAGGAGCAACCTAACAGAAATGAACACCCACTTGTACAATGAATTGGAAAAAGGGCAAAAACAATCGTCAACTCCCCCCCCCCCCCCCCCCCCCCAACACTTCGCTGAGGTCAATGGTGGAAGTAAAGAATAAAAGTCTATGTAAAACCTACAGGAATAATTTTCACGTCTTCAGGCGGACTAGACATATTGACACTCGATGTAGTCAATATCACGTCGGCTACCTTTACTTCCCAACAATTCCTAGTACCCACTCAAGGTTGGTTCGGCCTGGGAATCTAAGTCATTTCTGAAGAAAAAAAAAGTCTGTCTCCGCCATGACCCGAACCCACGGACTCCTGATCCTCAGTCGATCATCTAACCGCCACACCTCCCGCAAGTATGTGACGTTTCTTAAAATATAAGCAGCAAGCAGAGTTCCCGAGTACCGGCACCTTATTTTTTCCTTACAGAAGAGAAGAAGGTGAAAAGCATGTCTGCAAGCAAATATTGCTCACACTCGTTTTATGGGAATGGTTCGTCATAGAATGGGTTCGTTGTTTTCTTTCAAATGTCAAGTCTTTGAAAACTGTTCAAATCCAACCTTAGTCGCTGGATCGATAACAACAGCGACACGGCAATTATCAAAGACTCACCCTTGAATGAATGAGTTATTCACGCGTTGATATTACTGCACTCGGGACATTCCAGCAAGTGCTCTGTCTTCTGCTTCAGTTGTCTGTAATGAAGTTGCCATGATGACTTCTTAGCGAAAACCGGGGAAAAACAAGCTACATTCTTGTTAGGATTGGTAAATAAACGTGGATTTTGTAAGGTTGGAAAACGAATACAAGAAAGGGGCAAAGTTCGCATCCAGACAATACGTCACGATCTTGAGATACAAGTCTTGCTTGTTCGAATGG
Organism: Candidula unifasciata; assembly: GCA_905116865.2. Lineage (NCBI taxonomy): Eukaryota > Metazoa > Mollusca > Gastropoda > Stylommatophora > Geomitridae > Candidula > Candidula unifasciata. The sequence goes on from CAJHNH020002720.1 coordinate 54,107, forward strand.
ATCAGTCACAGTTACGATGGTTTGGACATGTATGCAGAATGGCAGAAAAATCTGCAAACACGGCAGGCATGGGGAGCCAGAACTAGGGAACCAGACGGCTGGAACTATCCAGGATCTGCCAGGAATACAGAATCTGAACTGACAGAAGACTGGAATGGACACAGACAAGATAGCTGCTGTTTGTGACGTCTAGCGATATCTCTGGTAAACCTCAATACCCCAGGATATAAGAGGATAGACCAAGTGAGAAATACGTATAAAGTGGCTTGCCAGTTGAACTTATTCGTTATCAAGAAATGAACCAAACATTAATGAGTATATAAATCAATCAATAAATCAGTCAGTTAATCTGCATATCCTTTATATAAAGTCGCTCTCTTTACGTCATTCCTATAAATGAACAGAGATAGAAGAACGGCACGCCAGAAAGTATTCTTTCTCTAGTCAATTACCCAGCCCTATGTGCTTTCATAGACAACGCATCTTCATTGTATCCACGCCGGCAGAGGTCGGTCTCTGCCTCGCTATTCGGAAACGATATCCTTTTATCGCCGTTCTCTCTAACCACCATGTCGTTTGACACGGCCAGAATATGTCAGTTTTAGGGATAGGATTCTGTTTATGAGCCAGTTATCCTGGATGTTCATGTCATGCAAGATGTGGAAGCTTGTCTTTGTCTTGGTCCACGGTATTCCAAGAATTGTTGATGATACTGCTCTAAACCACACATTTTCGATTAGTGAAGTATTGCACAAGAAACTTTTTTGAGAAAGAACTTAATTGAGAAACAAAAACAAGTGAAAGATACAAATCGGCGTCCTGCTCATCGAGGCTTGGAGGAATTGATCAGAAAGATCAGGAACATTATCATAGATTTTTGGACCAGGACAATTGTGTTATACTGCACTATAAGGAGGCATGGGACTCACAGCACATGGCAAGGGCGAGTGTGACTAGCAAGACCCGCCTGCGTAAAGAAGTCTTTTTCTACAGTCGGAGCGTGGAATTTCAGGACCGCTGTAACCATCATTTTTTTTTTAACTTTAAGGTTCAGTACTATGGATATCGCAACCCTTCGGCCTTGATTCCATGATAGGTACCGTAAATCTGGGAGAAAATGTGGCTTCTCTGCCAACTCCCAGGAGTGAACCTGTACCACAAGGAGTTCATCATATATATATATATAATATATATATATATATATATATTATATATATATATATATATATATATATATATATACTGCGCGTTTATTCCCAGACACTACTCAGCTCACACCCTTTAAACGGTAATTTCTTCCTTTATTCTCGTTCTCTTCTCGATTTGCCCACTTCGCGCTACATGGTCCGTGGCGTGTTGTTCCCTCGAATCTACATCAGTACATGTATACTGTATGCCCCGACTGCACACATCTTTATAGATACATTAACATAATGAGGAGGCTAATACACTGGCAGCCGTTATGTCCCTGGATGACACGCTGCTACACGATAAGACTCACAGAGAAAGTTGACAGTGCAACAGAACTGATAGATGGCCCGTGTTTGGAGATTATAAATGTTTTCAGTTGCAAGTGGGTAGAGAGTCCGTACGATATGCACCTTGCAGGATGGACTGCAGTCGGACTGTTAATCATGTTGCAACTAGCATCATCAGAATGAGAACTCTCCAGTGACCGCTGAGGAAAGGAGGGTGGGGGGCTGATAATGTGTAGTTTGTTGAATGTAGACTTAGGAATCCATATCATAGCACTGGAGATATTCCCATAAGCGCTCTGTTCTCATGTGCAGCAGCAGGCACATATTTCCATTCCGATGACACCAGTAACAGTTGGATTGTACACGTCTCACCTTTCCCTTTGAGTGTCATGCGCCGGACAAATTTCTTGCTAACTCCCCGCAGAACAAATCTTCCCAAATCGTGATGATGTATTTGTGTCTCTGCACTGCTCACTCGCTCGCAAAGTGCCCTCATTCTAGCTAATCGTGAATCGATTCACTACCAAGTGGTGCAGACCAAGCCATTCTGCCTGTTCGTATCCCAACACCGCTATGACTGGAGAAACTATCCACAGAACGCCAGTACGTCTGGGAATGTCTCATGACCTGGATAAAATATCCACAGAACGCCAGTACGTCTGGGAATGCCTCATGACCTGGATAAAATATCTATAGGACGCCAGTACGTCTGGGAATGACTCATGACCTGGATAAAATATCCACAGAACGCCAGTACGTCTGGGAATGTCTCATGACCTGGATAAAATATCCACAGAACGCCAGTACGTCTGGGAATGACTCATGACCTGGATAAAATATCCACAGAACGCCAGTACGTGTGGGAATGCCTCATGACCTGGATGCAATATCCTCAGGACGTCAGTACGTGTGGGAATGCCTCATGACCTGGATGCAATATCCTCAGGACGTCAGTACGTGTGGGAATACCTCATGACCTGGATGCAATATCCTCAGGACGTCAGTACGTGTGGGAATGCCTCATGACTTGGATAAAATATCTATAGGACGCCAGTACGTGTGGCAATACCTCATGACCTGGATAAAATATCCATAGGACGTCAGTACGTGTGGGAATGCCTCATGACCTGGATAAAATATCCATAAGGACGCCACTACGTGTGGGAATGCCCCAAGTGCAGTATTATCAATTCAATAATTCTTCTAAAAATAGGAGTCGTGAAAGCGGCATGCCCTATAGAAGGGTGTAGGGTTTAAGAAAACAGCTTGAGAACAATAAGATTGTCTGAGAAGGGTCAGAATTATAGGATATTATTTATAAAATGAGTGGCTAATAAACCGCATCCTTTCTCGAAAGCTGAAATATTTTGGTCATATCAAGCGCCATGACGGATTGGAAAAAAGTTATAGCAGAAGACATGGTACCAGGAAGAAGGTGCAGGGGCCGACCGACACGAAGATGGGCACAGGATATAAGTGTCTCCTTGAGTGTGAAAGTTCATGAGGCGGAAGAACTGGCGAGACCGAGTTTCTATCAGGCAGACTGTGATGAGAGCGACGTTCTGCAAAGGACCTGCTACATGATGACAAATTATAAAATACGTAATTGTCTTGTGTTGCATAATGTGATCTTCATTTTTTAAAGGCCGTTTTTGCCTGAGAAGCAAGGAACCAACAGTCTGAAATACAAAAAAGATAAAAATATGTAAAACTGATGTGCACACGGTACTCAGGTGAAATAAGAAGAAAATCCAGAGTTGGACGATGAAACCGAATTTTCCGCTGGAGTTTACAGCGAAGTGAACGCGAAGAAGAAGAAGAAGAAGAAGAAGAAGAAGAAGAAGAAGAAGAAGAAGAAGAAGAAGAAGAAGAAGAAGAAGAAGAAAAAGAAGCAGCAGAAAAAGAAGAAGAAGAAGAAAAAGCAGAAGAAGAAGAAAACAAAGAAGAAGAAGAAGAAGAAGAAGAAGAAGAAGAAGAAGAAGAAGAAGAAGAAGAAGAAGAAGAAGAAGAAGAAGAAGAAGAAGAAGAAGAAGAAGAAGAAGAAAAAGAAGAAGAAGAAGAAGAAGAAGAAGAAGAAGAAGAAGAAGAAGAAGAAGAAGAAGAAGAAGAAGAAGAAGAAGAAGAAGAAGAAGAAGAAGAAGAAGAAGAAAGAAGAAGAAGAAGAAGAAGAGGAAAAAGAAGAAGAAGAAGAAGAAAAAAAGAAGAAGAAGAAGAAGAAGAAGAAGAAGAAGAAGAAGAAGAAGAAGAAGAAGAAGAAGAAGAAGAAGAAGAAGAAGAAGAAGAAGAAGAAGAAGAAGAAGAAGAAGAAGAAGAAGAAGAAGAAGAAGAAGAAGAAGAAGCAGAAGAAAAAGAAGAAGACGAAGAAGAAGTAGATTTGCGACCGACTGCGACCTCTGTATGTTTGAAGCCTTTTGGTGAAAAACAAAAATCCCAACAGATGGGAGTTACACCAGAGTGACAGCAATATCCGGGAGGGACGATAAAGCTCCTGTCGTTTGTTCACCTCCGACACGGAATTTTAACAGACACGCCCAGGTTTTACCAGTGTCCATTACGGCAACAACGCACACACCATGCATGCCGTAAGGGGCTGCTAAAAAGTTGACGTGGGATTTGTTACCTCAGCTCGTAGTAAAATTTATCAGGAAAAAAAAAAAAAACATGAATAGTTAGTTCTACAGATTGTCTGTCCGGTGTGAGCTGTTTGAAGATGTCCGCTCCAATAGGATATGAAAGGCTTCAGAGAAAAACACTAGTTTGCCGTCTTCAGCATTTCGAGCCCTTGGGGTTTATTTCTACAGATATCCCCCTTCTTCGTTCATCGATGGTGGCCTTTTCTTTCCAGCTGGTGACATCAAGGGTGTGTAGGTCTGCCAGAATAGTATCTCTCCTTGGCCTTCCTCGTGGTCTTTCGCCATTTAACTCACATTGTGTAAAAATGTGTTTGCCTTTTTTATCTGCTATTTTCTTTTTGAGTCCCGCATTTAGGTCTGTAGTCCTCATGATGCCAGTGATCAATGGTGATTTAAACAGATTTAGAAAAGCATTGTTGCTTCTTACGCTACCTTTCCCCGCTGTCTGCATCTTTGAATGGTCCAAAGATCCATCGTAAGGCTGTTCAAAAAAAATTAGTTATAGCGAGGACACGCACAAGTTGGAGGTGACATGTTCGATATGTGGACCGGTAACTATCATCATCATCATCAAGTGCCTTGCCGACTGGCGTGGGCGATCATGCCTCTCCACAATCTGCGATCTCCTGCAGCATGTATCAGTTCGTGTGTCGACACACCTCCATGCAACAAGACTGTCAAGAATCTTCTCTCATTGTCTTCCTCTATCCTTTCTTCCACAGCTCTTTCCAGTGGTCACAACATGTTCTATTTTCCCTCTTCTCATAACATGGCCGAAAAATTATGAGTTTTTCCTTTCTGATGTTTGTGATATGTTGTCTTCGGGCTCCCGCCTCTTTCAAAACCTCTTGGTTGCTATTTTTGCCTGTCCAAGGTATTCTAAGCATTCTTCTGTAAAACCACATCTCTGAGGCCTCAAGAAATTGTTTGGCCTGCCTACCGATTGTCCAGGATTCACAGCCATATGTTAAAACTGCATGTATGTAGCAACAATAGCTTTCCATTTATATGTTATCTAATGTGTCCTTCTATCAATGCTCATTTAAAGATCATCGAGCACGACCGTAAGTGCTCCGACCCCCCCCCCCCTCCCCCGACTATGTCTACAAGTGTTTTTAGGCTAACTCCTATTCTGTTCTAGCAGATGTAAGGACGGGTGGCTCCCGCATGGTTTTCCTGTCTCAGTTCTACAGTTGGTACACCCAGGGTATGCAGTCTATTCAGAGAAAAACCATTTTCCATGAAACTGAAAACCTCACAGCGTTTAGTCTCTCGTACGGCATTGATGATGTATCTCCTGTCCATAGATGGTCCATTCCCGATAGTCAGACTGCTTTTTCTGTAAGTGCCGATCAATATACTGCCTGTTTGTTTATTATATACATACATAATATTTCAAAAAGTTGTTCCTTTATCTTCCTCAGAGTCGGCATGCTAGTGTTATAACTTGATCTAAAGTAAAAGTCCACTTATGTTTGCCTCTGTGTGTTAAAAATCTTCCGAAGTCTCTTCTTTAACCAGCGCCCCCCGGAATTAATTTGTCAAAATATGGATACTCTGTTCTGGACTGGACACTTGATCCTGTAGTCTTCATCAGGCATGCTTTATCATAAAGTAGCTATACACCCAGGTGGGCGGCAGCAGGCAATCAATCAGCCTGTCCATTATCCTACACACCCGAATGTTCTTGGACAAGAAATTCCAACATGTGATTTTTATCTGAGTCTTATCAGGCCACTCAATGCAGCTGACTTTCTTTATGTCAAACCCACTGACTTATTTTATTTCTGCTTCATTTACCTGATTTGTACTGCGAAAAAATAATTAGAACCATACATGATATGCCAGGAATATCGGTGGGTGAGCATATTGTTAACAACCTGTGATGTGCTGACGATATAGTTTGATAGCTGAAAATGAAACAACTGCAAGAAATGATTGATATAGTTGTAATGGAAAGTGAAAACAAGGGTCTTAGTTTAAACAGCAGGAAAACAGAAGTTATTGTAATCACAAAGCAAACTGAGCCTTTAGAATGAAGAATCAAAGTAAATGGGACAAACCTCAAGCAAGTTGATATGTTTCAGTAACTGAGTACCCTGATAACCTCAGATGGAATATTTATTAAAGAAGTTAAATGTCAAACAGCTCAAGCAAAGGCAGCGTTTTACAGGCAGAAGGAGAATTCTTAAAAGCTATATAAATCATATACTGACATAGGGATGTGAATCATAGACAGTAGGTAAATTAGTGAAAACTTTTTTGGAAGCTGCAGTTTTATAGACAAATTATGAGAATACCCTGGACAGAAAAATAATGTTATGAAGACATCTTGAAAGAAACTGACTCATAAACCCATTGCCTATATCAGAAAGAGACAATCTACATTCTTTGGTCATGTGATGAGAAGGAAAAAAACTGGGCTATATTGTAAGGGTAGAAAAGTTGGAGTGGAGGAAAGGCAGAGGAAGAGAGAACAGATTCTGGACTGTCTAACATCATGGCATAAAGGACCATTTGTGTCAGAGTTGACTGAAAGTACACATGAGAAAGAAGTGTGTGGATAGACATGACTGCCAACGCCACACAACATAGACTTTAAAAAAGACTCACATCTGACCGTTTCAGTGACCATTGACAGTGGTGTTGGATATGCAGATATAGTGGTCTCCTCCAAACATGAAGCATACACACTTAACCTTATTTGAACAAACACGAGTCTAGTTCTCCCATGGAGGATCTTCCTCAATGTTACTAGAACCTTCCTCTCTTCCCAGACGACCGTGTTATACTGTGCTACAGCGAGGAGTAAATCACAGTCCCTTGAGATGGCAATTCAGAGTAACAAGACTTGCCTTCATTTAAAAAAAAAAAAACTCACTCAAAAGGCTTCAGTCTGGGGCACCATAGTAGGGAAAACAAGAACCGACCCACTGCCTCCCCAACAAGTGTGTCGTAGGAGTCGACTAACTGGGGGTAGAAGTAGGAGTGCATCTGCCTGAGAGGCAAGGAACCAACAATCTGCATACAATTAGTCACACCTGTTAAATGGGTGAGCACGCAACACTCAGGTTCTGGAACAAGACTCAAGTCCAGAGGCAGATAAACAACCAGAAATTCCCACTGAAGTTTAGACAGTAAATGTGAAGAAGAAGAACCATTTTACAACTGAATGGATTTAACGTTGTTCTTCGGAGCCACCGTCCTTGCCCTATCTGCAGTCTTTGCCCCCCTCCCCCCACCAACCTTATACCCCTATTCCCATTCTGATATTCCTCTTCCTCCCATGGCATCCTGATCCCAAGAATGCACCTTTATACCGGACACAGACTATGTAAACCCCTTATGGCAACCTCATATGTGGCGAATTTCTGTTGTGAAGAACAGTTTCTTTATCCTCAGCAATTACCGTACGTCTTCTATCTGGATAACAGGAATTTCTGATAAGAAGCATTTCTTGGGTTCTGGCAAGTTTTACTTATCAGGTCTGCACTGTACACTGAAAAGTATTCAGTACCCCACGTCTATAGATCAGCATCAACCCTTAGAGCAGTAGTGGTCAAACAGAAGAAATCTGCCACCGCCTAGGAATGGAACCACCCACACCACTTTGTCGGTAAATGTGTACACTAACCATTATAGTGATGTACTGCATAGTCCTGGTGTGGACTGAGTGGCCTCATTGATGGGGAGAAAAGAATAGACCACATGGGCTCTATAAAAATAATGTCAAATACAAATAATTAGGGGTTTATTTGAATTGGAAGTGTTGAACCAAAAGGCAAAGATAATTAGTCAAAAGATCCTTCTCACTGCATGTTAAACCACTCAGTGCTTAGATCCTCTCCGCTGTAAATCCCACAGCGTGTAGCGGCCAACAACAAAAGTCCATAGCTGGTTTCTTATTCTTCTTTGGCTCCCTGCAAAGCGCTCTTGTCTGGACAAACTCCTTTTAACTTGATGTTCCTGCAGTCTGGTCAAGTTTCAGATTCAGTCATCGCAAATTTCTTCTTATCACAGAGTATTCAGAAAAAAAAGGCACAAATATCGTAGCCTAGCTGTAAGCCACAATACAGCATGACAACAACCCTTTTAGGGGCAAACACAAACGAAGATAAACAGGGGGAAAACTCACTGAAGAATCAACCAGACTTTATATTCATATACATAACAATCATGAGTCAAATAACATTCTGCCGGTAACCATCTAGAATATATACATATAGAAGTTATAATATTAACACATATAAACAATATCGACATACTTATGTTTACAGTATATACATACAAACCGTATATGTACAGTTATATTGGACTACCCACATCAGTTGTGATGGGTTGAGGTGGCAAACTCTCTTCCCCACAGAGCAATATCTAGCATGCATTTCATAAGACAGAGATTGAATATAGTGTTTTGCAGACAGATGAAAAACTCTGCAGTACTGAGTACTATCTAGTACTCCTTCACAGTTGAGGAACAACACTTCTTCATGACAGTGATGGGAAGTCACTTCAAAACCATGAACATTTTGGATCATCAATACAAGCCAATCCTTTGCATGAGCGACAAATGAGATTACTGTATGGGTTCTGGGGCCTAGTCTTGGGCGTACTCAGAAATAGATCACCACTCCTTAACAACCATGTCATAAAAGATGACTTAATTACGGTGTGGCTGAAATTTGTGCTTGGCCGAAAAGTACAGATATCACAGCCTAGTTGTAAACCACAACCCTGCGTGCCAACCACCGTTTTAAGCAGAAGAAGAAATTTGTTGTACATATAATGATTTCAGACAACTGTGTGTGTACTGAAATTTTTTGTATATATGATGGTTCAAGACAACTTAGTGTGTACTGAAATTTGTTGTATATATGATGGTTCCAGACTACTTAGTGTGTAATAAAATTTGTTGTACATATGATAATTCAAGACAAATCTAGTGTGTACTGAAATTTGTTGTATATATGATGGTTCAAGACAACTTAGTGTGTACTGAAATTTGTTGTATATATGATGGTTCAAGACAACTTTGTACTGAAATGTACGGTATATAAGATGCTTAAATAAAACATAGTATGTACTGAAATTTGTTGTACATATAATGGTTCCAGACAACTTAGTGTGTAATGAAATTTGTTGTACATTTGATGGTTCCAGACAACTTAGTGTGTACTGAAATTTGTTGTACATTTGATGGGTTCAAGACAACTTAGTGTGTACTGAAATTTGTTGTACATATGATGGGTTCAAGACTACTTAGTGTGTACTGAAATTTTTTGTACATATGATGTTTCAAAACAACTTAGCGTGTACTGAAATTTGTTGTATATATGATGGTTTCAGACAACTTAGTGTGTACTGAAATTTGTTGTATACATGATGGTTCCAGACAACTTAGTATGTAAAAAAAAAAATCTGTTGTACATATGCTGATTCAAGACAATCTAAAGTATCTACTGAAATTTGTTGTATTTATAGCAATTCCAGATGGCATAAAGTATCTACTTAAATTTATTGAATATCTGATGATTGCAGAAACTTTAATGTCTAATGAGCTTTGTTGTATATATGCTGTTACCAGACAACTTAGTGTCTAGTGAAATTTACTGTATGTATGATGAGTCCAGGCAACGTAATGTCAACTGAAACTGTATGTATATGAACATTCCAGACAGTGTCTATTGTATGTATGTATGTATGTATGTATGTATGTATGTATGTATGTTTGTATGTATGTATGTATGTATGTATGTATGTATGTATGTATGTATGATTCAAGAAAACTGAAATTTGTTAAAAAAATATACGATGATTCAGATGGCATATTTAATAAAATTAATTGTGTACATTATGATTCCATAGAACTGAATGTTAACTAAAATTTGTTGTGTTTATGACGATTTCAGATTATGTCTACTGAAATTTGTTGTGTAGGATGATTTCAAATGATGTTTATTGAAATTTGTGTATGTATGACAACAATTCCAGATTGCTTTTAAAAAACCCCCACAAAACTGTTTATACTGTTTGCAGAAAGGGGGGGTGGGGCAGGTCTGAGAATTAAGGCCCCATGGCTAGTGCCATGGAAGTGCAGCCAGTAACATTTTTTTTACTGCTGTAGAGTTACAGGAAGCACTGACGTCAATATTCTCAAGAATTGGCTTTCCAAAAAAAAAAAAAAAAACCCATCTCCATCAGAGATAATTACACCAACTCCGATTTCTTTATACTGAGACTAGCCAGGTCCTTTTATCCGTCATAAAATATTCAGGCTAAGAGTTTTATATGGTCTCCATATAAATAAGTCTCCCTCCCTTACTGAGCATCTCCCGAGGTCTGGCAAGTGACAGCCCTGCGCACCACCCAACCAGCTACGCCTATACATCTGAGGTAACATACAGTATCTCATCCAGTATTTAACATTTACCAGCTAGTTTCACATCCACTGAGCTACATTAGGTATATGATAATAACACAATGTCATCTCCAATTTAGTGAGTGTCCATACAATAATAAAGATAATAATAATAATAATCAGCAGGACTAAATATAACAAATATGGTACGCATACCAACAAACATCATAAGGGCCCTATTTCGCAGTAATTGTGAATCTTTTGAAATGTGAGCGTGAACCACATGATTCGGCACATGAAATACTGAGGTGCAGAAAGTTGGTATGCAGTTTTAAACTTATTTTTTTTTTAATCCAAAAAGTTTGTGTGCAATTTCAAACTTATGAAAATAATGTCCATGAAATTTTTTGGGGTTTTAAACTTATGATAAATTTGTCCATTAAGTCTGTATGCGATTATAATATAAGGAAAATGTGGATAATGTCTGTATGGAGTTTTAAAATAATGAAGATGTAGATAATGCCTGTATGCAGTTTTAAACATATGACCAACTGGATGCCTATATATACAATATTAGACCTTAAGTTGTGTACATAGATCATCCATAAACTATACAGAAGTTTGATATTAACCTTCTAGCAACAATTCAAGGTTTTTTTTTTACAAAAACTTTCTAGAAAATAGTTTTTATGTAAACCGACTAAGAACAGTGCAAGATTTCTACAACAACATCCTGAAATCACTTTTGGAAGACAACGATGAAACACTGATAACTATGAGTTTACAACTGCACACAGACAGTATGAACATTGCAGAGAGGGAGATCTGCAAGCCAACAATGAATCATTTATACAACTATAAGTTTACAACTGCACACAGACAGTATGAACATTGTAGAGATGGAGGTTATGACTGCAAGCCAACAATGAATCATTTATACAACTATAAGTTTACAACTGCATACAGACAGTATGAACATTGTAGAGATGGAGGTTATGACTGCAAGCCAACAAGGATACAAACAAACAAAGACACACAGACACACAGACTATGTGTTCAGCACACACAAGCGGTTAATGTGAGAGAATCCAACTGCATACAGACAGTATGAACATTGTAGAGATGGAGCTTATGACTGCAAGCCAACAAGGATACAAACAAACAAACACAGACACACAGACCATGTGTTCAGCACACACAAGCGGTTAATGTGAGAGAATCCAACTGCATACAGACAGTATGAACATTGTAGAGATGGAGGTTATGACTGCAAGCCAACAAACAAACAAACAAAGACACACAGACACACAGACCATGTGTTCAGCACACACAAGCGGTTAATGTGAGAGAATCCAACTGCATACAGACAGTATGAACATTGTAGAGATGGAGGTTATGACTGCAAGCCAACAAGGATACAAACAAACAAACAAAGACACACAGACACACAGACCATGTGTTCAGCACACACAAGCGGTTAATGTGAGAGAATCCAACTGCATACAGACAGTATGAACATTGTAGAGATGGAGGTTATGACTGCAAGCCAACAAGGATACAAACAAACAAAGACACACAGACCATGTGTTCAGCACACACAAGCGGTTAATGTGAGAGAATCCAACTGCATACAGACAGTATGAACATTGTAGAGATGGAGGTTATGACTGCAAGCCAACAAGGATACAAACAAACAAACAAAGACACACAGACACACAGACCATGTGTTCAGCACACACAAGCGGTTAATGTGAGAGAATCCAACTGCATACAGACAGTATGAACATTGTAGAGATGGAGGTTATGACTGCAAGCCAACAAGGATACAAACAAAGACACACAGACACACAGACCATGTGTTCAGCACACACAAGCGGTTAATGTGAGAGAATCCAACTGCATACAGACAGTATGAACATTGTAGAGATGGAGGTTATGACTGCAAGCCAACAAGGATACAAACAAAGACACACAGACACACAGACCATGTGTTCAGCACACACAAGCGGTTAATGTGAGAGAATCCAACTGCATACAGACAGTATGAACATTGTAGAGATGGAGGTTATGACTGCAAGCCAACAAGGATACAAACAAAGACACACAGACACACAGACCATGTGTTCAGCACACACAAGCGGTTAATGTGAGAGAATCCAACTGCATACAGACAGTATGAACATTGTAGAGATGGAGGTTATGACTGCAAGCCAACAAGGATACAAACAAACAAAGACACACAGACAGACAGACCATGTGTTCAGCACACACAAGCGGTTAATGTGAGAGAATCCAACTGAAAGCATCATGGTAGTTTGATTTTTAAAAAAAAGTACTTATCACATTTTGGTAAGCTGAGGATGTGAATGTTATCCAATGAGTTACACTGAACTTTTCACATCAACAATGTGAAATACATGTGAATAATAATAATAATAATAATAATAATAAAGTCACCAGTCACTGTCTTGCCTCTTCTGCTCTGGGGTGTATATGTTCCTTATGGCTGTTTTTTTTTTTTTAGCACAGCTACATCCACACATATTGTTTGGATAATACTGATGACAATCAGTAACGTGTCTCACAGGAAACTATTTGAACTTCTATTGGCAATAGATAACCCTGAAGTATCTAACTGTCTTTTTCTTATGCCCTTTTATCCCTCAATAGAGCACAGGCCTTTAACCAACTAAGGCCAAGTCCTTTTATCCTTTACTCACCCCATGTTTTCCTATAAATACGGTGCAGGAGGGTTAAACTCTAGGATTTTATATGTGCAAGATGTACATTTAGCCAACCAATCAGAGTTACAGGAAGTCATGGCAGGTAGATGATATAAAGTGGTGTGCAGCTGAAAAGTTCTCAGAACTGGTTCCCCACTAAAACTGTGCTAGGCAGAGGATGCCCCTATAGGCACAACGGCTAGGACAACCTGCCGGGTATAGGCACTGCTCTCATGGACAGAAACTGCAACCTACTGTGAGTACTTTGCAAAGAAAAGTCACATCTGTACACATCAGAAGGAAACAATCTACTTTATCTGGTCATGTCATGAGAGGGGATACATTGTGATGGTGGGAAAGTTGGAAGCGAGTGGTAGGAAAGTTGGAAGCGAGTGGTGGGAAAGTTGGAAGCGAGTGGTAGGAAAGTTGGAAGCGAGTGGTAGGAAAGTTGGAAGGAAAAGAGGCTTTTGGAAAGCAAAAAAGAAGACGCTGGACAGTCTGACATCATGGTATGACAAATCACCTGTGTCAAGAGTCAACTGAAAGTACATGACAGAAGGCTGATGGCAAGACAGCAAGAGGTAAACAATGATAGAAGTGGGGGCAAAACATCAAGAGATTGATAATCAGCAGTCTGATAGTGTGTGTACAATCAGGACAAGAGACGAGCATGTTGGAAATCCATCGCAACCAACCTTCACTGTGAAGATGGCAGCTGATTGATTGACTGACCTGGTGAGAAAGTCTACATCAGCCTTAATCTGAAAAAGGAGCCTTATGGAGCCTTACTTATCTGAACGCCAAAACATCAGATGTAACTCCACTGTCCGGAAGATTCACAACCAACCATTTCTGCTAACCTCCACAGAGATACATTATAATAACAGTGGCGACATTTATCCATTCATAGCCGTTCCTCTTCTACACGGGGATGGAGAGATAAATTATGGTACTAGTTTATTATGGCATAATCAATCACACTAGCATCCAAATGCACACGCTATCCTGGTTCAACGGTTCTTGACTTAGCCCTAGCATTTAGCCTGGCAACCACAAGGTTGGTGGGTAGCACAGAGACATCTAATAATAACAACAATAATAATTAATAATAATAATACTAATCAATGTACAGATAACAACAAGTAAAACAACAACTGAAGCAGCTAGACTATACAAGCCCCGAGATTCTAACTGAAACTTGAAGCAGCACACTATCACTTGGTAACTTATGCACTAGAGGAATCTGATTCTATTAGCAGTCGTCGAGTCTGTGAGTGTCTGGAGTTGTTGCCCCCTTTGTTCGCCCTGCATGTGTCGCTTGTACACACTTTCAGTTCTGATTCCCCTGCCGACGCCACCGAGGTCCTTGCTTCAGGTTGTAGGTGGCACTGACAACCGTTGCGACGGAAGTGGTTGTAACACATGGTGCAGGTGGCCAGACCTGCTTTAGCTGGCCAGTACGTCCAGAGACACGGCAGGCATAAGGACATCATCCCCATCACTGTCCATCTTTGGCAGCAGTGAGGGGTGGAGGTGCATCCACAGGGTTTCTCATAACACTCGTTGTCTTCTTCGGCACCACAGTGGTAGAAGATGCACTTGATGCAGCAGAAACAGGTACATACATCCAATGCCTTGTTGAGGCTCACTTCACAAGTGTTGTGGCAGCACCAGCGAGATGGCAGCGTACGGGGCTCAGTGCAAGACGAACATCGGCACTTTCCACATTTATCACATATGATGCTATCCCCATGGCCTGCACCACCTGAAGGATTACCCATATGGGCCGCTTCTCCTTCCCTGATGCCATCCAAAGAAATCACAGGGTCCTGTTTAAGTGAAGGACACTTTGGCAAAGGTTGCTGTGTAACTGCAGTCGTTGGTAAAGATGACAAAACAGGACGTTGGCTCCTACCATTTCTTTCCCCCGGTGGGGAGGGAAGAATAACTCGGTGAGCAAAACCTGGTGAGCTGCCGCCACCTCCCCCTATAGAGACTATATGGGTCTTGAGAGGCTGCAGCGCATGAACACGGGGACTATCCACATATTCATTAGTGACCCGTGGGCCGGGTCTGACCTGACCCAAGCTAATCACCGACGTGTTGTGCCTGCTGATAGTGTCCGGCAGAGGAATCGTTCCCAGCGATGTTCTCATTCCACCAATACTCCAGTGTGATGTAACATCATTGTGGCCTAAAGGAAAGGAAAAAGAAAAAAAAGACTATCATTGAAGCAAACAACCAAATGGCACTATATCAACATTAAGAATGTTACAGTTATGTTATCACATCAAATGTCACTGCACATTGGGCATTTTCATGCCTGCTCGGCCCTCCAACACAAAAGCCATTCCAAGAAATGTCTACTGAGGAAAAGCTGGTTATCGTGTCTCCTTTCTTGGATAAAAAGTGCTTTAGCATGCTTGACTCCCGTGTCAGGTAATCGCACTAACATCAGAGATTCCTTGTTTTGCACTAACACAGTACGTACAGTGTCAATGATATCTGCTGTGTCCCTGCTTCTACTTACATACATTCGTCTGTTGCTTGCCAGTTGGCCCACTTGTTTGTTATGTTACACTATATACCAAGGAAGAGAGCCTAGCATTGTGAGGTAGTGGCTAGAGACCTGCCTGTCTTGGGTTTGTGTTCTTGCACAAAACATTTAATAACTGACCTTTGCTCCCTGATCGACTCTGCCTATAATAGGTGTCAGGAAATGTCATGAAAAGTAAAGGTGGGTGGCAACATCATCTACTCTCCCCTTGTCCTAGAACTTGAGTATTGCGTCAACGTCTGTTTTACCAACATGACTTGTAGTCAGACTGTTGGATCCTTGATTCTCAGGCAGTTTCACTCCAACTTTGAAGGGAAAAAGCCTTAAACTAGTCGCCTTGTTTGACAAGCTGGGAGTGGAGACAGTGGGTTTATTAATGGGACCCCAGAACAGACAGAGGGCAAAAAACAGTTCTTGACCTTTTTAAAACTTTACATAACACATTAATTTATAAACTGGACACTACCTAAGTGTGTTTTAAAAACAATAAATTTTATTATTTAAAAAAAAAAGAATTGTCTTGAAGAAAACAAATAAGAAGGACAGTGCAGTTAAATGGATCCTTAGACACAGCATGCTAATCACACCGATCATTCTTCAAAAGAGGTTGTATTGGGTCTATTTACAGATAGGCTGTGTTGTTTGTGCCTTAGTCACACACATTTGTGACATTTTTTTTTGGACTAGCATATGTAAGTTAATCAAATACAGAGCCCCTGCAGAGATGGCGAAAAAAAAAAGATAATTACTGCAGGAAACAAATTAATTTGAATATTCTGGCCACATTAAGCGATACATTTAAAAACCATACTAGAGGGAAAGGTCGTGGGCAAGAGGTGGACAATGATACAAGTTGGTGGACATCATCAAGAGATGGAAGAACAGCAGTACAAAACAGTGTACAACCAAGCAAGATATCCATTATAGCCAACCGTCACTGTGGAGAGAGCACCTGATCAGATATCAATTTCACGACAAAATGAAGTTTTATGAACGCAGGTGGAGTTGCTGGCCCATGCTTCAACCTCTAGACGATAAAGATATTGCTCTGATATACAAGGGGTTGGGCATCATGAAGGTTTATGTTCCAATTGCGTAACGGTTTGATCTAAAACTTCATCAGAAAGAGAGGAACACAGCAGAAAGAGAGAGAAACACGGCAGAAAGAGAGAGGAACACGGCAGAAAGAGAGAGGAACACGGTAGAAAGAGAGAGGAAAAAGACAAATTATTTGAAAAACAAAATCATATGTATACATGTGTATGTGTGTGCACATCTTGAAAGTTAGCTAATTAACTGACAGATCACCCGCACTGTATGATAAACCAATCAGTATCCCCATGTGAGTTGCTGGGCAAAAATTGTGTGGGAAAACACGAACAGACGCACGCACTATCTCTTTAACAAGCCAGTATTAGGAGTCAACTAATTAGGGAATTCCTTTGAAATCAGAGTGCATCAGCCCGAGAAGCAAAGGACCAGCATTCTGCATACAATTAGGCCACAACTATAAAATGGGCGCACATCCACACTCAGGTACTTGAACAAAGCCAAAGTTCTGGCTGTTCATCTACGTCTGGACCTTAGTCTGTTTCAGAACCTGAATTTTGTGTGTACAACCATTTTTACAGAACTGTATGTAGACTGTCAGCTCCCTGCCTCTCAGGCAATGCGCTCAGACTTTCACGAAGCACCTCTAATTAGACTACTTTTATGACATGCTTGTAAGAGTGGGGGGGGGGGGGGGAACCGAAGTCCACACAGGGGGAGGTAAATATTCAAATTCTACTATTATAGAAAACAGCAGACAGAAAGACACAAACACACAAGACGTTATGACAGACTTCTAACAACCCTATCCAGATTTACACACCCAAAAAAAAAAAATAAAAATGCATAAATCACACCCCCTGGCTTTCGGCAGACATATATGTGACAAAGATGATAAGAAACTCAAAAGCACCTACATGTACATCTGTATGTTTCACTTTTTGTTTCATGACACTGGCCTGACCTTCAAAGCATGTTTTTCAAGCCTGGTCTCACTTAAAAGCCAGACTGATAACAACAACAGATAAATTATCACTGAGAAGTCTCAAGTCCTTTAACCTACATTTTTTTTTTTAAAGCAAGACAACTTGGACAGAGTATGAATGAAAAAAAGGATGTTATAACTTCTCAATGACTGTATACTACAATGGAGAACTCTAGCCTATTCAATCAAAGTGATGCTTTCTGAGTGAAGAAATTGTCCATTTCATTAGACATGTAGACTCGCTGTCCCCCGACAAGCCTGTTATTAAAGTCGACTATTTCGGGGATTTTCTTTAAGGTCAGAGTGCATCTGCCTGAAAGGTCAGGAACCAACAGTCTGCATTCAAATAAGTCAGATCTGTAAAATGGATGTGCACGGAACACTCAGGTTCTGGAACCAGACTAAAGCCCAGAGGTGGATGAACAACCAGAACTTTCTGCTGGAGTTTACAGCTGGTAAACCATAAAAAGAAAACATGCTTAACATGTTGGTTGACTGGTACATGTGTTGAGATCCAAACAATGAGTAGTGGATGATTGGGTATTCCCAATCACATAGACAGCGTTGCTTGTGACATAAATATTTATAAAATATATATATTTCTATTCAGAAACCCTATTCTGTGATAAATAAAATGTAACCAACAAACAGAATGATTAAAATGTAAGAAACAAATCAATGCCACTAATTCATGCATTAGCAAGTACAATATTCATTCACATATAATATTACAACAGTAATATACTGAAAAAATAAAACAATGATTGAATAGGAGAAAAAATCCATATCACTAATGAACGTCCTAAAAAGTAGGACGCTCATTCAGAAATGTTATTCTACCATAAACAGACAATAACAATTAAACAGGTAATAAACATTACTGTGTGATATATCCATTCATAAGTACCATCTTAGCATTAGGAACTCTATATAAGAAACATGCAGGGGTAAACTAAGGTTATGTCAAGTCAGATATTTATAATTAATCGTGTGGGTTCTGGGGCCTCATTGTGGGGAAAACAAGAACAGACCCACTCCCCCCCCCCCCCCCCCCACAAAAGTATGTTGTATGTGTCGACGACTAATTAGAGGCTTCCTTGTGGAGTGCATCTGCCAGACAGACAAGGAACCAATATTCTGTACACAAATGAGTGTAAAATGGATGCGCACACAACATTTCAGGTTCTCGGACAAGACCAAAGTCCAGGTGGACAAATCACAACTTGCCGTCCGAGTTTACAGCCAGTGAATACAAAGCAGAAGAAGAAGGTGGTATACATAAATATAATTCATAACATGCTAAGACAATTTTCTGATTATAGATACTGTCATAGTTTTACGTCTCCAAGTAATGAATCGCAGAACAAACACAAAACTGTCACACAGTATACATAAATCGTAGTAACATTAGAAGAGACTGCTAAAATAGTAGTTGCAGCATTTGTAGAACTAGCAATAGATCTACCTCAGCAGTTATTGACCCTAGGCTTTTTTTTTTGGTGGTAAGCAACTGTACACAGTACCGGCATCTTTTTTAAGGCATGACTTGTTTTCCCTGTGCTACTGTAATAGTCACTGTGGCAAAAACCTACAACTTGTTTTTTGGCTATTCTCCGAAAAAAGGGCACTCAAGATGGCGGCCGCAAAAACACCCTAACAGAGCCTCAGCCACGTGTCAGCTGCGCACTTCCAGCGACTACCGCCACAGTCGAGAGTATCCCCCACGTCGCTCACGCGGCGTGGACTGGGGCTTAACTAGATGGCTAGGACCTACGAGCAGCAGCTTCCGCATCTCCTGCAGCTTTACTCGTGAGTCCTAGCCATCTAGTTTAGCCCCAGTCCACGCCGCGTGAGCGACGTGGGGGATACTCTCGGCTGTGGCGGCAGTTGCCGGAAAATCGCAAATTAGGTCGCTGGAAGTGCGCAAGACACGTGGCTGAGGCCCTGTTTTTGGCCGCCATCTTTTGTGCCTGTTATTTGGAGGATAGCATGTGTTTTTTTTTTCTGTGGTAAGCAACTGTACACAGTACCGGCATCTTTTTTAAGTCATGACTTGTTTTCCCAGTGCTACTGTAATAGTCATTGTGGCAAGAACCTACAACTTGTTTTTTTTCTAAACACACTTCATGGGCAATACCTGCACCTTATTTTCTAGAAGGAAAAAAAAAACAGCCCAAACATCAGCAGTATTAGTAGTAGAAACGGTAAGCCGGAATTACATTTGTAAAATCTGCTTAGTACTTAGACACAAATCGCTGGAGAACTCGTAAGGGCTACAAAGTAGTAATGATAATTAAAAAGGTGAAGAAAACAGGGGTGACTGCAATCAGGTTAAAACCAAGAGAAATTGGATGCCTGAGCCTTGCTAAAGACCATAACAACAAGTGGAATAGTCTACTAAAGTACTGCCTATTTTGGAATAGTCTACTAAAGTACTGCCTATTTTGGAATAGTCTACTAGCATATTTTGGAATAGTCTACTAAAGTAATGCCTATTTTGGAATAGTCTACTAGCATATTTTGGAATAGTCTACTAAAGTACTACCTATTTTGGAATAGTCTACTAAAGTACTGCATATTTTGGAATAGTCTACTAAAGTACTGCCTATTTTGGAACAGTCTACTAAAGTAATGCCTATTTTGGAAAAGTCTACTAAAGTACTGCCTATTTTGGAACAGTCTACTAAAGTACTGCCTATTTTGGAACAGTCTACTAAAGTAATGCCTATTTTGGAACAGTCTACTAAAGTACTGCCTATTTTGGAATAGTCTCCTAAAGTAATGCCTATTTTGGAACAGTCTACTAAAGTAATGCCTATTTTGGAACAGTCTACTAAAGTAATGCCTATTTAATCAAACTGGTACATTCTGATCCTGAGTAAACAAATTCTAAACTTCCTCCATTTAATTGAAATTACAATTTTCCCCGCACCTCAAGTATAGTGGTACATGGTATTCGGTTTAAAAAATTATATCTGGTAATTAGACAAAGAAATGAGTACAGACTAGAGGACACGTCCACGGTAACATCTGCAGTAATGACAACATAAACAGCACAATAGTTAAGATTATTATTAGTCGCCGAATAATTTCAATTATTTAAACCCGAAGAAGGAACACAGTACCAGTGAACTCACACTGAATGAGTAGTTCGCTGTTACACTGAGAGAGTCGTGGTTGTATGGAACATTAGTTTAGTAAGTAATAATAATAATAATTAATGACTATGTATGACAACTTTTTTAAATTTAAAAAACAAAAAACACTCCTCACAATAACAAGTGCACTATGTGTTGTTACTCCAGATCACGTTTTTCTGTGCAGATGCCATTCCCCGTAAAGAGCAGAACCGATCCTAAAACTCCGATAACAACCGTCTCTTTTTTAAACGTCGCTAAGGAAGGGCTCCAGAACTGAGAATCCACACAACACCAAACCATCGGGTCCGCACTTTTGCACCGCCTAATGCCACTATAACCTCCTCTGTCGCACAAAAAACATAACTAAACGGACAGCTTATATAATATACATCCTCAGAATGATAGTGTCTGTTGGAAGCGCTCACCTGTACAGCAGAAAATAAAATGGAAACGTGTAAAGAGGAACGGCAGATGTCGGGGAACGGAGCTTCAGCAAACACTGCCGTCTGCAAGCTTCATGTTGGTGGTGGTTTCCCTTCCAGCTTCCGGTCCGGGGTCAGGTCGGCGCGGCGATTGTTGGAACAGGGGTGACAGGATGTTGGCAAATATTTAACGCTGGCAATTTGGTTGTGAGGACTGTTTTCTTTTACATTTCTCTCTCTCTCTCTCTCTCTCTCTCTCTCTCTCTCTCTCTCTCTCTCTCTCTCTCTCTCTCTCTCTCTCTCCCTCTCCATGTGAAAGATGAGTGTTAGGAAAAGCCGAATGTAAGAGTGGTCTGCGTGTCAAATTTGTAACTAAAAAAATAACTACGGGTATCTATCTATCTATCTATCTATCTATCTATCTATCTATCTATCTATCTATCTATCTATCTATCTATCTATCTATCTATCTATCTATCTATCTATCTATCTATCTATCTATCTATCTATCTATCTATCTATCTATATCTATCTATCTATCTATCTATCTATCTATCTATCTATCTATCTATCTATCTATCTATCTATCTATCTATCTATCTATCTATCTATCTATCTATCTATCTATCTATCTATCTATCTATCTATCTATCTATCTATCTATCTATCTATCTATCTATCTATCTATCTATCTATCTGTCTATCTGTCTGTCTGTCTGTCTGTCTGTCTGTCTGTCTATCGTCTGCGTCTGTCGATCTATCCCTTCTGTTATCTTTCTGGATGCGTGTATTTTTTTTTTTAATTTTCTGAATATAAGTGTGTGTGTGTGTTGACATTCCAGGATGACAGAAAGAGCAAATGACAAACATAGACACCGCTTTGACTGCAGAGACGATGGAATCTAACTCTCGACAATCACACTAATATACAGACGTGTGAAATCATGCATCACCAATAAACAAGAACACAACTAACTTGGCGATGTAAGGACATCATCATCAGTGAAGCAAACAAGGCACAGGAGCAAACACTGTGGTTGATAGATCCTTTGGAGGAAAGTGTTTTTTCTTAGGACCGATACATTTTAGTTTAGCAGGCCCCCTGAGACACCAATCAGAAAAAGATAATTGCAGAAACTCTCCTCTGCGCAGAGGAATAACTTCACAAGGGAACTATTACAAGGCAAAGTGCTCCTGTTCCTCGCTTACATCCCTCGCTGTGTGTACACTTGCTAAGAAAGTGAACAGGTCCAGAAGGGACTTTACCGATTCAGGGTTGTTTCATTGCAAAACTAAAAGCAGATAACGACAAGAAGACGAAATAAATGACTGTCTTTTATAAAAGAAGACGAAGAAGCAGAAAAAGAAGAAGACATAAAAACGAACCCATAAACCAAAGACATCGACAAAATATTTTAATATACACCCACTCCCCACCCCCCTTTTCCCCTCAATCGCTTGAAGTCACAATAAACAGAATGATCAAGATAAGACACGAGTGTCAATACATCAACAATATGATTTGGCCAGCTGTGACTAGATACGACAGTTACATAAGTACAGATGTATGCTTGTGAGTACTAATGGTAGAGGTCTGATTCTTCTTCTTCTTCATCAGCAATCCAAACTCTTCAGATTTAGTGCTGCATAATTTACCCGCTTCTTTTCATTTCTGTTACCTCTCTGCCGTCTTTCTCGTCTGTCCCGTGGCCTAGGCCCATTCACCTCCCTTATGTATATAGTTTTTGCCTCTGCCATTTTTTTTTTTGGTTTCAGTCAATTAGCCCTCATGATACCAGCGATCAATGGTGATTTAAATATGAATTTGGTAGCTGCTTTTCTCTCCATTCTCCAGTAAAGGTCGGATACACCAACTAAACTGGAGTTCAGGCTTTCCATCATTTTTGTTTATGAAAGAATTAATTCCACTGAGGTCTAATGGGATAAACTAAACGTGGTTTTTTTTTAAATGCAGAAATATACGTGAAAAAGGCGATAATGTTTACATAGAACTGAACTCGATTACATGACAATGTAAAAACGGACAGAAACAACTGGCGCCAGATTTCATCGCGACGGCTGCAGAAGAAAGAGGTGACGATATTACCAGTAGACGTGGAGACAGGAAGGAGACACGGGAGAAACTGATCAAATTGAATATATAGGTCACGCAATATGAAAATCAGAAACACAGAATCTCATAGACTTTTGAACCAGTTCCGTACCAACTAACAGTTCTAAGTCGAATTTATATTCTTCAACATAATTACAACTGAAACGGGTTATAACATGTGTATATAGAATACATACATTCAATATA
This sequence comes from Candidula unifasciata, assembly GCA_905116865.2. Taxonomy (NCBI): domain Eukaryota; kingdom Metazoa; phylum Mollusca; class Gastropoda; order Stylommatophora; family Geomitridae; genus Candidula; species Candidula unifasciata. Next base: position 77,773 of record CAJHNH020002720.1, read on the forward strand.
TGTATGTGAAATTTTTGTAAATAATGTGAACAATAAATATGTGTGCTCTAGTGCATCAGTTCCAGGAACTTTTTGACTCTAGCAACTAGCTTAGCTTTCCTTTTTGACTCTAGCAACTAACTTAGCTTTCTTTTTTTGACTCTAGCAACTAACTTAGCTTTCTTTTTTGACGATATTCTATTTATTTATATTTTGTGGTCGGCGTCTGTGGTTTAGGCATTGCGCACGCGCTTCGTAATGCTGGAGTACCGGGTTCGATCCCAGCTTGGTTTCGACAGTGGTATCGAGAAGCCGACCGTCTAGGAAGCAATGACAAACTACTGGACGCAAATATGCCTAGAAAAACTACAACAGCCAGTGCTGAGGTTAGTTCTGCAACATCCTGTAAAAAATACGCAGCTAAATCCGTACCATATTTTGTGATCGTAAGTGCGAATGGTCGTAAGTAAGCCGAGGAGACGTTATATGCTTCCAGTAATAGCTTGAACATATGTAGACACTACTAAAGAGTGCAACTGCTTCTTTAGATACCCCAAAAGAAGCGGGCAGGCACACCTGGGGAACCTCGTGACAACAGGAAAGATGGAAGGAAAGACAGACTGGCAGGCGTACAACCAAGATGTGAGATGGTTGGAATTATAATAAGAAGGAAAACATATATCAAAATGACTGGCACTACACGAGGCCGGAAACTGCGGACATTTGTGGTGACAAAAGCTAAAGGGCACAGGCCGTGACAAGACATCAAATGTCTGGTTGTGGGCGAAGGTTATGTAGGTAATTTGTCTCATCCATGCAAACCCATCACACAGATTACTTACTCGTAACCGTTTTGTGGTGTCTCAATATAAATGTACTGTAGTTAAAAAGTTAGTTGCCTATTCTTACAGGACGCTGCAGAACCAACCCTAGCATGTTTTGGCTGCTGTAGTTTTTCTAGGCAAACTGTACCTTCATTAGTTTGTCATTGCTCTGGGCAAGGCCAACTCTCGGTACCATTGTGGAAACCAAAGCAAGACAACCCGTCCGCAGCTGGGACCGAACTCGGCATTACGAAGCGCCATAGACGCCGTCATTCGGCCCTAATGCGGTACAAATACGAAAATAGAACCATTCCAAGCATTTCACACAAACACAAACATATACACACATACGTACAACAGTAACATTAGGGCAACCCTACGGGTTACAATGTAACATCCGGTCAAATGTGGGCATTGGGTACTGGTTGTGAACTGGGGTTCATCTAGTTTCTAGGAAATGGGTACCAGAGTGATACTCTGGGGGTAACTAGAGGAACGTCGCTGTAGCTACGGAGTTGTGAGCGCACGGCGACACAGGCAGACAATTTCTTATCAGCTGTCCGTACTGGTGGTAGAGTACTTATGGTTTATAACCGCGTGCGATAACGCTGGTTCACATCTCTCGACTTTACCTTTTTTTTTTTAAACAGGTTACAATGTAACATCCGGTCAAATGTGGGCATTGGCAACTGGTTGTGAACTAACGAACGCTAAGATGGTTTTGGAAGTAGGGGGTGGGTGGTTTTATGTGCAAGTGCAGGAGTGGTGTTTCTCTACAAGAATACACAACGAACTGCCATGTATACCTTTATTACCAGCATGTTTCAGATCACAAGAGGTTGTTTCGCTGCATGGAAGTTACCGGGAAGTTAACCTGATACCAAGCTTTGATTAAGGAGCAAAAAAACTTAGAGCGACTAAAGCGGTTATTAATACACTTCATTCTTTTAACCCGGGCACAACATTCGGATTCAAGTGTCATAACACAATCACAAATCTGAAGATTACAATAGCAGCAACAACAAATTTCAGATTCTTCTGAAGGAAAAAAGGATGGGTTAGGAGGGGGTGGCGGGGGGGGGGGGGGGGGGGTTGAAAATCTGTTTGTGTAAAAATTAGCATATCCCTTCACAGCGGAGCGAAAGAAATATTAGAGGACATGAAACACAAGAGAAGAACCGAAGACACAAATTAATCAATGCCTGGGGGAGAGAGAAATGGTGGGAGTGGAAGAAAAAGAAGAAGAAGAAGAAAAAAATAAATGTAATAAAGATTACACAAGACGAATGTGCTCTGCTAACAATATAATGTTTACCAGCGGGCCATTCATTAACCTCCCATTTGACCTTCAGAGGCTTTTCATTCTTAATTTTCATGAGAAAAAACGAAGACAGGAAACTCGGAGCTTGTCACTGATTATGAAACAACCACCCTTACACCCCCACGACAGTATTCGCTTATGGAACCGGCCCATTTCCTGCACAAATGTTGCATGAATAATAACGTATGTAGACTTGTGAAGTCACAACGAGATAATTTTAAGTGTTCTTTCTTTCAACTGTCCTACGCTCCTGTCTGTGCAATTAATGTTGTATATCAAACATCTATATTTAGAATATCAGTTCTTACGTTCGCCACACTTAAGTTTGAAACAGCACACCACCGACATATTACACCCATTGGTTACGACATTCTTCGGCTGTAAACTCCGGCGGACTGTACTGGTTGTTCATCCACTTCTAGTTTTGGGTCTTGCTCCAGAACTATTTTTCACAGTGCATATCCGTTTTACTGATGCAGACTTTTGGCTTCTCGCCTCCTAAATCAGATGTACCTCGACTTGGAAGGAATCACCCCTCGCCTGTAATGACATGCATGTAAGTGGATGTGGGTATATTCTTATTTGGGTGGAAAGCCAACACGAGAAATTTCCTATAAGAATCCTCTGAGAAACATCAGTGAGAAGTGGTCTTAGTTTGCTGCCACACATCGCAGATATAGATACTGAAATAAGAATATAAATATATTAAAGGCAAGAGGAGCTTTCTTAGCAAGAGAAAATATATGTAAGCCAAGAGAGGTTAACTGCAATCAACAGGTAAAAGAAGACCGTTAATGGTGTTTACTGTTGTTCCATCATCATCATCATAAACCACTTTTGTCGTTAAGCGCCGTGGGGAGGAATAATTTGCGATCCAGTGCCCGCTGGCTGCCACTGGCTTTTGTCATGCCGTAAAAGCTTAGAATGTCTTTAATGTTGTCGAGCCATATTTTCAGCGGACGTGCTCTTGCTCTTGCAGCTGATCTTCTGAGATGTAGTGCTTGTGATGGTATTTGATCTTGCTGCATTCTAACGAGATGGCCAAACCACTTGATCTGCTGTTTCTCGGTGAATCTAGTACAAGGTGTCGCTCCCACAATTTGTCTAATAGTTTGACTATTCACTCGACCCCAGATGGTTATCCCAACATAAGTAATACAGACCATTAGGTATCAAAAAGTAAACAATGATAAATGGTTATTAATACAAAGATGGCGAATGAGTCCAAACTGAGTCTGAACGTTCTTGAGCAGTGTGGACAACAGATTTAATAAGTGCTGGGATTTGCCACAAGCTTCTGTCTAGCTTGCGTCCTTTGCTCCCACAACACAACCGCTGCTGGGTTGGGGCACTATCACCCTCCCTTGCTCAAGAAAAACTGATTTCATTTTGTTGTTAATCAAGAACAGGACAATTTAGCGTCATAGAACACTTTGCATCAGGAACTTTTAGTAGTACAAAAGACAGGACGACCGATCCCACACAGCACATTCAAACTCACAGGACTCAACCAACCATCCACCGGGGTCTGTTAACCCAGCAGCCGTGACATATAAATATAAATTAGCAAATAAACGTATGTTATTTTGAACAGAAAAAAAGGGGCCCATATAAATAAAACACCAAGGGTGCTTCGCATGGGGTGGCATGGGGCTCACATGAGGTGGCATGGGGCTCCTATGTCCATAAAAATTTTCTCGGTAAGTGGGGCCCTTAAGCCTTCTTTAAGTATGTAATAAAAACAGTAATAATTAAAAAAAAATGTGGTGAATGGTAAATAAATAGAATTATTACAATAATATGAAAACACATATTTGACAGACAGCGTCTATACATAGTCGGGAGTCAAGCAAATAGCACTATTTTATACATTTTCTAAGGAAGGGAACTCAGCCCCTTGCCTAAAGTTCTTGAAGCAAGGGGCGGTAGCATTCCTGGGTCAAGGTTCTGGCGCCCCGGTACAGTCTCATTTGATTCAACAATGTCAGACAGCGGCAGTTAGGACAATATGTGCAACCTAGCTAGTTAATGTCACAAAGAGTTGCAACAAGGAAATGGAACACACTGTCAAGTGAATGAGTTTTAAAACGTTTAACTGTTGCTTTCCTACAACGGACTCCATCACTGTTCCAGTCGCGCCAAGTCCCGTAATGCGTTGGCTTATCTCTCCTTGCCCAAGCTCCCCGTAATCTGCAAACATCGGGGGGCTGCCATGAGGAGGAAAGAAGAAAACCCCGAGACAGATGGCAGGCTGCCTGTATTGATATTTTCAATTTACGTTTCTGGCACGAGCGCAGCTCCAGGGCTGGAGGAACTGCGTGAGAACAGAAGGCGAACAGAGCTGCCACCTACACAAGGCTGGGAATAGCTCAAATACTGCTCGCTTCGGATCAATAATAGAAATGGGAAGAAACACACAGATGTCAGAATGGGAGGCGTAGTATGAATGAAAGAAGACAAGGCACTGTGTGAATGGCGTCAATCAGAAGTGAATGAGGGAGGACATATATGGGTGTTTCTTCTTCTTCTTTCCTTCCACCGTCTGTTAACTCAGGTAGAACGTTTTCTTGTCAAACTTTTAGACTCAGCCTTGTTCCAAAACTTGAGTTTGTGTGCACATCCGTTTTACACATCGGGCGTTTGCATTCACCCAATGTAACCACAAGTAAGACTGTAAGATCTATAAGATGTTTGATTTGTGGCATCTGTTTAACTGTCTCACAATTAAAGATTCTATGAGGTTTACTGAAACAATTTATATGTTTCTCTATTGGCCCACCTTTCTCTCTCTCTCTCTCTCTCTCTCTCTCTCTCTCACACACACACACACACTGTGTCAGTCAGAGTTTTTTTTTCTTTAGTACGGACGTTCATCGTTCAAGTTTTAAATCCTTACCAACGGCCCCATATTTACTATTTCTAAGTATGCTCAGTCCCTCCATTCAGCAGCCACAGAAAGATATCCTCCTTGGGCCCCCCCTCACGTGAAGCTGGTGATGTCTCCTATCCTGGCCCCAAATGCTGGATCATGTATTTACTTTTCATTTCTAACTGATAAGCATTCAAGTATTCATGCATGTCTTCTTCTTCATAGCATTCACGACTGCAAATTCCACTAAAGGTTCTGGTTGTTCAGCCACATCTGGAATTTGGTCTTGATCTAGATCTCTTAGTTTCTGGCATCCTATGCTGATGCTTTCCCACTTTAAAGGAAATGCTATTTAATGTTCATGTATATTTTAAAGGCAAAGTTATCTAAACAAATATTTTAAAATTGGAGTTACGGGAATGGTGAAAGGGCAAGGGAGTGTTGAAAACGGTATGGTAAGCCATGTAGTTTGTATGTTGACATTCTGTGTGAACATTTACAGAGGAGGTTGAACAAAATGGTGAGATTGAAGAGGGTGATGAAACCGAAGCGGGTGATAAGGTGAGAGACGGCTAATGAGGCGAAACAGTGTGATGAAATGAAAGGGGATGATAATATGGTGGAGAGTGATGAGGTGGAAGAGGGTGATGAGGTGGAAGAGAGTGATGAGGTGGAAGAGAGTGATGAGGTGGAAGAGGGTGATGAGGTGGAAGAGAGTGATGAGGTGGAAGAGAATGATGAGGTGGAAGAGAGTGATGAGGTGGAAGAGAGTGATGAGGTGGAAGAGAGTGATGAGGTGGAAGAGAGTGATGAGGTGGAAGAGGGTGATTGTGTGGAAGAGGGTGATGAGGCGAAACAGTGTGATGAGATGGGAGATGAGGTGGAAGAGAGTGATGAGGTGGAAGAGAGTGATGAGGTGGAAAAGAGTGATGAGGTGGAAGAGGGTGATGAGGTGGAAGAGGGTGATGGGGTGGAAGAGAGTGATGAGGTGGAAGAGAGTGATGAGGTGGAAGAGAGTGATGAGGTGGAAGAGAGTGATGAGGTGGAAGAGAGTGATGAGGTGGAAGAGAGTGATGAGGTGGAAGAGGTTGATGAGGTGGAAGAGGTTGATGAGGTGGAAGAGAGTGATGAGGTGGAAGAGGGTGATGAGGTGGAAGAGGGTGATGAGGTGGAAGAGGGTGATTGTGTGGAAGAGAGTGATGAGGTGGAAGAGAGTGATGAGGTGGAAGAGAGTGATGAGGTGAAAGAGAGTGATGAGGTGGAAGAGAGTGATGAGGTGGAAGAGAGTGATGAGGTGGAAGAGAGTGATGAGGTGGAAGAGAGTGGGGAGGGGTGGAAGAGAGTGATGAGGTGGAAGAGAGTGATGAGGTGGAAAAGAGAGTGATGGGGTGGAAGAGAGTGATGAGGTGGTGGAAGAGAGTGATGAGGTGGAAGAGAGTGATGAGGTGGGGGAGGTGATGAGGTGGAAGAGAGTGATGAGGTGGAAGAGAGTGATGAGGTGGAAGAGAGTGATGAGGTGGAAGAGAGTGATGAGGTGGAAGAGAGTGATGAGGTGGGAAGAGAGTGGGGAGAGAGTGATGGTGGGAAGAGAGTGAAGGGAGGTGGAAGAGAGTGATGAGGTGGAAGAGAGTGATGGGGTGGAAGAGAGTGATGAGGTGGAAGAGAGAGTGGGGGGTGGAAGAGGGTGATGGGGTGGAAGAGAGTGATGAGGTGGAAGAGAGTGATGAGGTGGAAGAGAGTGGGGAGGTGGAAGAGAGTGGGGAGGTGGAAGAGAGTGATGAGGTGGAAGAGAGTGATGGGGTGGAAGAGAGTGATGAGGTGGAAGAGAGTGATGAGGTGGAAGAGAGTGATGAGGTGGAAGAGAGTGATGAGGTGGAAGAGAGTGATGAGGTGGAAGAGAGTGATGAGGTGGAAGAGAGTGATGAGGTGGAAGAGAGTGATGAGGTGGAAGAGAGTGATGAGGTGGAAGAGAGTGATGAGGTGGAAGAGAGTGATGAGGTGGAAGAGAGTGATGAGGTGGAAGAGGTTGATGAGGTGGAAGAGAGTGATGAGGTGGAAGAGAGTGATGAGGTGGAAGAGAGTGATTGTGTGGAACAGGGTGATGGGGTGGAAGAGGTTGATGAGATGGGAGATGAGGTGGAAGAGAGCGATGAGATGCAAGTGATGAGGTGGAAGAGTGATGAGGTGGAAGAGGGCGATGAAACGGAAGAGGATAGATGGAGGATTGTGATGAGATAGAAGACGACGATGAAGTGGAAAAGGGTTATAAAATGGAAGGGGATTATAATATGGAGGAGGGTGATGAGTTGGAAGAGAGTGATGGGTTGAAAGAGGGCGATGTGGTGAAAGAGGGCGATTGGGTGGAGGAGAGAGATGAGGTGGAGGAGAGCGATGAGGTGGAGGAGAGAGATGAGGTGGAGGAGAGAGATGAGGTGGAGGAGAGAGATGAGGTGGAGGAGAGAGATGAGGTGGAGGAGAGAGATGAGGTGGAGGAGAGAGATGAGGTGGGAGAGGGCGATGAGGTGGAAGAAGGAAGAGGGCGATGAGGTGAAAGAACGTGATGAGGTGGAAGAGGGTGAAGAGATGGAAGAGGTTGATGAAACGGAAAAAGGCGATGAGATAGGAGAGAGTGATGATGTGGAAAATGATGACATTGAAAATGTCGATGGACAGAGTAGAATAAATCAAGGAACTGCAACAAGAATGTAAAGGAGAAATATCGAGAAGGACGATGAAGGGGCAGAAGTATAAGGACTTGTTTAAGATTATCAACTATATCAAACAGAGAATGAGGATGAACAGAAGAAAGTGATTAAGAAGAAGAAAAAGGAAGAAGAAGAAAAAGAAATGTGAAAAAAAAATTACTTACTGTATGATAACTTGCATAAGATTGGTATCCTTGTGATGCCTACAAATGCAACTGCGATGTCTAACCCGAGTAATCAAATCGCCTGCAAAATTATTCACGGTGGACACAAGCCACACCACATCCAACCAAAACAGTCACATATTTTCGAATGTGTGGCTTGAACTCATGAAACCACACACAATTCTGCGTATGTGATTACTACAGAATTACTGTAATCAGTTACTTCACGCTTGTGTCGAAAACATATTCACAGCCGAAATTAAAATATCTGGATTTGATTCTTCAAAGTAAGGAGTTGACTGCCAGATGGCAGATCACAAGAAGCCAGGTTTATTTTCTAAGGAGTGTTCCGCTCTTGATCCGTGCATATCGCTCGCAGTATCATAGAAACCCCGGTTAGGCTGCTCGGAAGTAAACACTACAAACTTGACTTGCCAGCTTGTGGCCGCTTCGTTTTTCTATGTTTATAGTTTCCACAAGCTGGTTTGTGTAGCTATAAAACGAAACAAATGTCACACGAATTATTACTAACAACAGCTGGCCTTTAGAAATAAGAAAAGTAACACGCCAATACCGGATAATAGTGTGTAACTATTGGGTGCTTAAGCGAACCACAAAAACGAGCAACAGCCGAGGGCGTTTAGTTTCTACCGTTCCTCGTTGAAATGTATGTGGACTACGCCGTATTCTTGATTCCAGATATATATATGACTATTACTGTATTTGTAGTAACAACTCTTAAATTTCACGTTTACAACTGAGTAACAATCTTCAGCACCTCATATCAATTCTGAAAAGAAGGAGAACACAATCAGTTCCTCTCATTTATAGACCGTGTGCGCGTCATATTTGGCCTTGCCCACAATGAATGAAAACTTGCAGCAGGAAAACCTCGTAAGACCCGCGCAGGAATACACCCATGAACACATTATCTGTTTGTGTCCGGGGTTATGAATGAAAGCTGGCGGTGTCAGCACGTTACTGTGTGCCCCAGTTACAACCGCAATAAAGCCTCGGGATGACAACACTCTGAATTAAAAGTGTGTTGATTAATTGCGCCGTAGCTGGTCGTAAGATGTTTTATATTGTTCTAAACCCTAGTTAAAAGGAAACGGTCTTACCCCTCAGATATAAGATGCTGAAGCCTTAGAAATAGTGATAGAAAATAAACCCACGGATAAAGATTAGCATTCATAGTTAGGAAAGGAAAGAAATAGCGAACACACACACAGCATAGTGTACAGACTGAAAGCTGTAGAAACACAGATTATATTTTGCCGTCTTGAAACTACAACTGATTCTTGTTTGCAGGAATATATTCACATCCATTGCACGACAAGCTCGCATTCAGAAAATGTTTCCACAATATGCACGACAGATTCCAGAACCATTCTTGTGATCACATTTATTTGACTGCTTTTCTCTCACAACCTAAAAGAAAGAACAATATTCACTAGTCCAAGTTTAACGAAGATTCGTGGGGAGGAGGGACTTTCGTCGCTGGGGCTATGGAGTTCGTGCTTTATGCGACACTTTCACTTAGAAGCTAGTCACTATGTAAGCTTACTACAATTACGTATTAGTTTAGCTGAGTTGAATAGGAGGGTCGTGGGGTCAGGGCCTGTAAAAAAAATGACCTTGGTTCCCAGGTCGACACAACTTGAAATGAGTGTCAGGTACAGTCCTGGGAAGTAAAGGCGGGCATGGTGATGTTGACTATATCACCCATCAAGTGTTGATTGGTCAATAAAACATAGTTTCAACTTTCTATTTCCAGGGATCTTTTTCTTCATTTTTTTAGCTTCATTGTGTAACTGTAGGTTAGAAACGCGTGTGGCTTAGAAAGGCATTCTTCCCGTGTGGGTTCCAAGGCCCTATTATAGAGAAAACAAGAATAGACCCACTGCCTACCCAAAAGCATGTTCTAAGAGTCGACTAATTGGGAGCTTCCTTCGAAGTCGGAGTGCATCTGCCTGAGAGGAGAGGAACCAGCAGTCTGCATACAAATGAGTCAGATCTGTAAAACGGATGCACACGCAACACTCAGGTTCTGGAACAGGACTGCAGTCCAGAAGTGGATCAACAACCAGAACTTCCCGCCAGAGTTTACAGCTGGTGAACGCAAAGAAGAAGAAGTAGAAAGGCATTCAAACATGCAGGAGAACATCGTGTTATTAGATAAATTAGGATGTCCCAGTATAACTGTTTTATAGGATTACACAGTTTCAAGAATTTGTCACTGTTAGATTCGTTCCTTTTCTTCTTCTTCTTCGTCATCTTCTTCTTCTTCTTCTTCTTCTTCTTCTTCTTCTTCTTCGTCTTCTTCTTCTTCTTCTTCTTCTTCTTCTTTTCTTCTTCTTCTTTCTTCTTCTTCTTCTTTTCTTCTTTCTTCTTCTTCTTCTTCTTCTTCTTCTTCTTCTTCTTCTTCTTCTTCTTCTTCTTCTTCTTCTTCTTCTTCTTCTTCTTCTTCTTCTTCTTCTTCTTCTTCTTCTTCTTCTTCTTCTTCTTCTTCTTCTTCTTCTTCTTCTTCTTCTTCTTTTCTTCTTCTTCTTCTTCTTCTTCTTCGTCTTCTGCTTCTTCTTCTTCTTCTTCTTCTCTTCTCTTCTTCTTCTTCTTCTTCGTTTTCCTCTTCTTATTCTTCTTCTTCTTCTTCTTCTTCTTCTTCTTCTTCTTCTTCTTCTTCTTCTTCCTCCTCCTCTTCTTGTCCTTTGCGTTCACCGGCTGTAAACTCCAGCGGAATGTTCGGGGTGTTTGTCTACCTCTGGAATGTCGTCTTGTTCCAAAACCTTAGTGATGCGTGCACTTTCGTTTTACAAATCTGACTACTATGTATTTAGACTGACGGTTCATTGCCTCTCAGACAGATATACTCCCACTACGAAGGATGCCATAATTTGTCGACTCCCATTAAATGCTTGTGGGAAGGCAGTGGGTCAATTTTCGCCCCCCCCCCCCATCCAACAGTGGGGCCCCGACTCTCATTACATGCATGTTGGGAGTCAGTGGGTCAATTCCCCTCCCCCCCCCTTTCCAACAGTGGGGCCCCGACTCCCATTACATGCATGTTGGGAGGCAGTTGGTCAATTCCTGCCTCCCCCCCCCCCACAATGGGGCTCCGGGCCCCGGAACTGGTTATCAATTGTTCAGGCAACGGTGTTAATAATAATAATAATAATAAACAGCATTTTTCCTTGGAAAATGTTACTGGTACTCACCACAAAGTGTCTAATAAAAGGTGTCGGTACTTACCACAAAGTGTCTTATTAAGGTGCCGGTACTCACCACAAAGTGTCTAATAAAAGGTGCCGGTACTCACCACAAAGTGTCTAATAAAAGGTGTCGGTACTTACCACAAAGTGTCTTATAAAGGTGCCGGTACTCACCACAAAGTGTCTAATAAAAGGTGTCGGTACTTACCACAAAGTGTCTTATTAAGGTGCCGGTACTCACCACAAAGTGTCTAATAAAAGGTGCCGGTACTCACCACAAAGTGTCTAATAAAAGGTGTCGGTACTCACCACAAAGTGTCTAATAAAAGGTGTCGGTACTCACCACAAAGTGTCTAATAAAAGGTGTCGGTACTTACCACAAAGTGTCTTATAAAGGTGCCGGTACTCACCACAAAGTGTCTAATAAAAGGTGTCGGTACTTACCACAAAGTGTCTTATTAAGGTGTCGGTACTCACCACAAAGTGTCTTATAAAGGTGCCGGTACTCACCACAAAGTGTCTAAAAAGGTGCTGTTACTCACCACAAAGTGTCTAAAAAAAGGTGCTGTTACTCATCACAAAGTGTCTTATAAAAGGTGCTGTTACTCACCACAAAGTGTCTAATTAATGGTCCTGTTACTCACCACAAAGTGTCTAATTAAAGGTGCTGCTATTCACCGCAAAGTGTCTAATAAAAGGTGCTGTTACTCATCACAAAGTGTCTAATTAAAAGTGCTGCTACTGAACACAAAGTGTCTAATAAAAGGTGCTGTTACCACAAAGTGTCTAATAAAAGGTGTCGGTACTCACCACAAAATTTCTAATAAAAGGTGCTGTTACTCACCACAAAGTGTCTAATAAAAGGTGTCGGTACTCACCACAAAGTGTCTACTGCAGTAGTGCTGGTATTGCATAAAGTTACGCTATAAAAAAATCTTTATAGTAACAACAACAACAACAATACCAACAACAATAACAACAACAACAAAACAACAACATCTTGCCCTGAATTCAGGTCAGAAAGGTACCACACTTGACAGATGTTATGAAGATTATTGTGTCATTACTGAGAATGTGTTAACGCAACAGATGTGAATGTTGGATGCACCTTTTTCCCGGGCGTCGCTTTCAAGAAATCTTGATTGTGGGGTGGGGTGGGGGGGGGGGGAGGGTGTCAGCTCCTTTTTAATTTACCATGGGTCGGTAGCTTAATAAGTGTAAGCCTTGGTTTACAATTATTATAATTATTATCATTATGTGATGAATGGCAAAACAATTAATATTTCAAAATAATATGAAATCATAAACATTTTAAACATATAACTAGAATGGCTTTGCAGTGGAAGCCACATGAGCATAGAATTAAAGGCAGACCAAATGCACCGATAGGATCGAGCTAGAGATTGAATTTTAAAAGAGGGGGAGGATATGGGATGAACCGTGTAAAATAGCTAAGGATAAAAAGATTTGGCATGAGTTGGCTGAAATCCTATGCTTCATTGGGGAGGTGATAGGTTGGTGCTTGGCTATGGAAACAAATCGTCACATTCAACCAGCCTCCCCGAAAAGGCAGATTAGTATGTTATGTTTTGTTATGTTATGTTATGTTATCACAATCGACGTCACTGCACATTGGACATTCCCATGCGTTCTCAGTCCTCCTATGCAACAGCCACCCCAAAGTACTTCTAGTGATTGTTCCAGTGAGAAGCTAGTTATATTGTCTCCTATCTGGGCCTCGAAGACGACATAGACGTGCTTTACTCTCATGTCACGCAATCGTGTTAGTGTCATGGATTCCTCATTATCCACTAGCCTAGTCCATACAGCGTTGATGATTTCTGCTCTGTTCATGCTTCTTACCACATGACTAGGTTATGTGTGCCATATACAATAGCTTTCATCAATGCAACCCACCAAGAGACACGAAAAGGGCTTCTGCAGCGTTAAAAGGATCAAAGAAGCCAGAATACTGTCCCGACCGGCGACGAAGTCGTCTACAAGCGAGCCAATCGGAGGCAGCAGCATCAGAAGAAGAAGAAGAAGAAGAAGAAAAAGAAGAAATAGAGACGACGTCAAGAGAGTGCCTGAGACCCCAATGTTTGAAACCTATGTCTGTTGTGTCACAGGGTTGCATAAGCCGAACCTATATCCTAAAAGTGCAGTAGCATTCGTAACGTACAAAATAAAACAACGAAACATGTAATTATTGTTTTATACAATGTTCCATACATATATGAAAATTGACTGCAAGTTTATTTTCGATTAAAATGTCAAAATTAAGCGAGGCTGCGTTATTACAGAAACTACCCTGCTGTGGGTTACAGATTTGAAGAAACGGGTGATTTAAGGGGGAAAAGTGGGACACGATTCCAAATAGTTGCACGCGGAGATTGTGGTGTGTGGCTCGGTTCTCAACCCGTTGAAATTAACCTAATTCAATCATAACACAAAAATATAATACTTTTCATATATCTTCATTTAGAATTACTTTGTTTGTTACTAAGTTTAAATAGTTTGTTACAATTATTACCTCGTTAGTAACGTTTTACTGGGGAACTATATTGTTTTGCACTGGTACACAAGCCTACTTAGCATATTTCCTATGAATGAGTATCACGTGATCCGCCCGCGATAATAGTATCCGTGTGGCTTGCTGTTACACACGTAGGCAGCTAACCGACATTTCAGGATGTTTACCGCCACCTTCTCGTGATTTCCTTCCTCCCCGTCTTGTCTCTCGCTCACTCACGTCCCCCCCCCCCCTTCCCCTTCCCGTTTCCCCATTTCTCTTCTCCCTGTGTACCGGCAGACCACACGGTTTTACGCCCCTCCGTTGAAGTTAAGAAACAGCACAGCAGAATACTAGATGACAGGCGAGCTACCACTAGTAGACCAATAGAGGGAAAGGGTTGGGGGGGGGGGGGGTGCAGTTCTTAGCTTTTTTAAAATATACTTTATATACATAACAAACAAACAAGCAATGTATTGATAGGTACTCATAGAAAGAAAAAAAAATCGCTATATTTTTCTAGGGGTTTATGTCTAAAGTGGTTTCAGCATTCTATCAGTGGGCAAATAGAGATTCTAGTGAAGTTGTAAATATTGGTACTTATGAAACTATCACAGCAGGATATAGATTAAAATATCCAATCCAACAATACCTCAATGAAGCCTGTAAGTCAAGTATGACTCACATTTTAGAGGCGGATACCGCCATAGACAAATTATAGTGGAATTTGACAAAACGTGGATTCTGGGCTGCGTCCCAATAAAATGTAGGGTTGGAGTGTTTAAATTTTTTCATTTTTTGTCAATAACTATTTTGTTTCTTAACGAATCCCTTGCAGCTATATATCATTGCAATCAGGGCAGTGGGGTCTATCTCAAATAAAGTCGGGAGATGTGAACCAGTGTCATTGCACACGGTTATAAACCATAAGTGCTCTGCCACCAGTAGGGACAGCTGAGAAGAAACTGTCCGCCTGTGTCACCGTTCGCACGTAATTCTGTAGCTACAGCGACGTTCCTCCATTCACTCCAGAGTGTCAACTCTGGTACAGATTTCCTAGAGACTGGGTAAACCCCAGGCACCGCTCGGTTTCAAACACCGACCGTGGCTGCAGGTAGTCGCCGCTGGATTTGAAAGCGCTAACGCGACTCAATGCCTATTTCAAATACATATGATCCAATATGGCCTAATTAACATGTAACAATGGCTCTCAGCTCACTTTTGTTTAAGTATACACAGTATGCATGTATGTTGATTTACCAACGAGCCTGGCAAGATGTACATTGTATTGAGAGCAGTGGCAAGGAGGGCATATGGATCACAAGGAATACCTATATTAGGCGATATTATCTAATTAACATAAAAACATGGCTGCCGGCTCACTAGTTTACAGTTTGCACTTTATTAGAGAACGATTACAGCAAGTTTATAGTTTGCACTTTATTAGTGAACGATTACAACAAGTTTAAAGTTTGCACTTTATTAGTGAACGATTACAGCAAGTTTAAAGTTTGCACTTTATTAGTGAACGATTACAGCAAGTTTAAAGTTTGCACTTTATTAGTGAACGATTACAACAAGTTTAAAGTTTGCACTTTATTAGTGAACGATTACAGCAAGTTTAAAGTTTGCACTTTATTAGTGAACGATTACAACAAGTTTAAAGTTTGCACTTTATTAGTGAACGATTACAGCAAGTTTAAAGTTTGCACTTTATTAGTGAACGATTACAACAAGTTTAAAGTTTGCACTTTATTAGTGAACGATTACAACAAGTTTAAAGTTTGCACTTTATTAGTGAACGATTACAACAAGTTTAAAGTTTGCACTTTATTAGTGAACGATTACAACAAGTTTAAAGTTTGCACTTTATTAGTGAACGATTACAGCAAGTTTTAAAGTTTGCACTTTATTAGTGAACGATTACAGCAAGTTTAAAGTTTGCACTTTATTAGTGAACGATTACAGCAAGTTTAAAGTTTGCACTTTATTAGTGAACGATTACAACAAGTTTAAAGTTTGCACTTTATTAGTGAACGATTACAGCAAGTTTAAAGTTTGCACTTTATTAGTGAACGATTACAGCAAGTTTAAAGTTTGCACTTTATTAGTGAACGATTACAACTAGTTTAAAGTTTGCACTTTATTAGTGAACGATTTCAACAAGTTTATAGTTTGCACTTTATTAGTGAACGATTACAGCAAGTTTAAAGTTTGCACTTTATTAGTGAACGATTACAACAAGTTTAAAGTTTGCACTTTATTAGTGAACGATTACAACAAGTTTAAAGTTTGCACTTTATTAGTGAACGATTACAACAAGTTTATAGTTTGCACTTTATTAGTGAACGATTACAACTAGTTTAAAGTTTGCACTTTATTAGTGAGCGATTACAACAAGTTTAAAGTTTGCACTTTATTAGTGAACGATTACAGCAAGTTTAAAGTTTGCACTTTATTAGTGAACGATTACAGCAAGTTTAAAGTTTGCACTTTATTAGTGAACGATTACAACAAGTTTAAAGTTTGCACTTTATTAGTGAACGATTACAGCAAGTTTAAAGTTTGCACTTTATTAGTGAACGATTACAACTAGTTTAAAGTTTGCACTTTATTAGTGAACGATTACAACAAGTTTAAAGTTTGCACTTTATTAGTGAACGATTACAACAAGTTTAAAGTTTGCACTTCATTAGTGAACGATTACAACAAGTTTAAAGTTTGCACTTCATTAGTGAACGATTACAACAAGTTTAAAGTTTGCACTTCATTAGTGAACGATTACAACAAGTTTAAAGTTTGCACTTTATTAGTGAACGATTACAACAAGTTTAAAGTTTGCACTTCATTTGTGAACGATTACAACACGTTTAAAGTTTGCACTTCATTAGTGAACGATTACAACAAGTTTAAAGTTTGCACTTCATTAGTGAACGATTACAACAAGTTTAAAGTTTGCACTTTATTAGTGAACGATTACAACAAGTTTGAAGTTTGCACTTTATTTGTGAACGATTACAGCAAGTTTAAAGTTTGCACTTTATTAGTGAACGATTACAACAAGTTTATAGTTTGCACTTTATTAGTGAACGATTACAACAAGTTTAAAGTTTGCACTTTATTAGTGAACGATTACAACAAGTTTAAAGTTTGCACTTTATTAGTGAACGATTACAACAAGTTTAAAGTTTGCACTTTATTAGTGAACGATTACAACAAGTTTAAAGTTTGCACTTTATTAGTGAACGATTACAGCAAGTTTAAAGTTTGTACTTTATTAGTGAACGATTACAGCAAGTTTAAAGTTTGCACTTTATTAGTGAACGATTACAGCAAGTTTAAAGTTTGCACTTTATTAGTGAACGATTACAACAAGTTTAAAGTTTGCACTTTATTAGTGAACGATTACAACAAGTTTAAAGTTTGCACTTTATTAGTGAACGATTACAGCAAGTTTAAAGTTTGCACTTTATTAGTGAACGATTACAACAAGTTTAAAGTTTGCACTTTATTAGTGAACGATTACAGCAAGTTTAAAGTTTGCACTTTATTAGTGAACGATTACAGCAAGTTTAAAGTTTGCACTTTATTAGTGAACGATTACAGCAAGTTTAAAGTTTGCACTTTATTAGTGAACGATTACAA